>JBBMOI010000006.1:5642500-5960000 GCA_038088405.1 Porites divaricata
AGCACTTTTTCAAGCAAAAATGAAAGCTCCCCTCGTCTTTGACTGCATTCAAGCAAATTAAACGTCACAAAAGGCCATTTATAGTTTTGTAGGTTTGCTGAATGGTCTGCATGTTGGACTTAAAAGATAGTTCTCGCAAAATCTCTCAAAAAATAAACTGGTCGGTGAAGAGGCTCCTCGATCGCGACAAGAGTACATACTGGTCATTTACGACAAACTGCAAAGTAAGTTTGTACCATCTGACCAAGTTTCTTTTCTGTTTTCTTGTCATTCGCAAAACAAGAAATTTCATGTCAGAAATTTCATCGTTGTCCTTTTTCTCTTCCTAAACTGTGACACCGTCTCTTAGAAATCAACTCCAGGAAAATTTGCCAACATTTGACGAGTTTAACGAGATGGAATAAGAGCGATGAAGATTGAACCAGCGCGAATTTACTTTTAATTGAGGGGCGTTTTCGTAGCCGTCTCCGTCGTTGATGCTTAGTAAACTCCCCTCAATGGGATACCGAGAGACGACTGGGTGGGAGATGAGTTGAATACCGCATGTTTTACTTACCATGTATGTTATAGTGAGGGTCGTAGCAAACACAAAAAGGCAGTTGATGTATTTGATAAGCCTTAGCTTGCTATCAGGCAAAATAACAAAGTGGATAAACAGGTCCGCCAAACGGGCTTTAAATGCTTTAAGGCTGGTTAGCAGGCGTTGTTGAAACGTTGGTGTAGTAGACTCAGCGGGCTCTTCAATAATAAGAGTTTCTTGAACGACACCTTTTTCTTTTTCCTAAATAAATAATAACAAGTTTCGGGGTCTTTAACACGATACAAAAAAATCTTAGTGACAAGAATAGGCAATGTGTCTCAAGTATAACAATGACCCAGATGCTCTACTACGCTGCCTCTTTTGATTTGAGTCAAGGCATCAACCATTTAATTCTTTTAATCCGGCTGTAGGTTAAGCAAAAAGAAATAGAAAATATTACATGGCCGCGCGGGGATACGAATTTTATCTTCGAGTGCTGAAAGTATCTCTCACTCATGAGTGATACTTTCAGTACTCGAAGATAAAATTCGTATTCCCGAGCAGCCATGTAATGTTCTGTCTATTTAATAGATACTGATGAAATTCCTACATAAAACGCAACTTTTTTTTTGTTTGCCAGCTCATCGAGAAAGTCACCGGTAACTGTACTGTCTTCGCACCTCGGAGCCATTTTGTTGATGAAATTTCAAAAGAACCGGCCGCGCGCCTGAGCGGGAAGCTCTGTTGTATTTGGCTAATCATGTTAGTGACCATGGCGAAACCAATATCGTCACACGTGAAAGATAAAAATAGTATCTTCACTGCGCGCGATGAAGATATGATCTTTTAGTAAAAGGAAAAAATCCTGGTACTTCATCAGTATCTATGTAAAGAAATAATCAACAACCTTGAGTTTGTTTTCTTCTTCTCTTTTTTTGTCCTCTTCTTTTTTCTTAGCAAACGCCTTAGCACGTTCTGCCACCATCCGCTGCCTTTCCTCAGCTGTTTCAAGGATTTTCTTTCGAATTTGTGGATAATGCGTAAGTACCTCGTCTAAGTCCTTTTTGGTCAGCACAAAAACATCACAATTTGTTTGCGCCCTGAAAGAGAAGGAATCCAAAGGAACAGGTTGATTTTAGCCAAAAAACTTTTGCGTCTAACAGTCCGCCTAGGCTATAAAGACTATAAATGGTCATCTTGCTAGTACCTGTATAAGAACTCTTGGTTCCCGTTTTTTTACTTACTATAAGCTAATTTAAAAAAGAATTTTCACTTTAATACACGTTTGACTGGGTGGACTGGGGATTTTCCTGATTGTATTTCAAATGTGCACTCTATCGTTTGCAGTTCGCCCATTTTTTGGGTTTCAGTTTTCGGGGTAGTATTCTAATAAAGAGTGATTACATTCATCGCTTTCCGCAGTCTTTGCTCACTTAATTGATTTAGCACGTTCAATCTTTCTGAAATCTACGATCATGGACAAAAGTCTTGGGACATTTATACAGTTCGAAAGCTTTTTAACAAATACTACATTAATATCCGCGCTCTACTAGCCCTGCACGTCCCCACCCCCTCCCCCACCCCACAGACAAAGTTGAAACCGTCTAGGCAAAATTTTTTTGATCTCTCAAAATTGTATTGGGTGGTGAAGGGGCGGGGTTATTGGACTTTTAAAATGACAACCATGTTTTTTAAAACATTACTTGTTACATTACAGAATTGCTGTTATGCCTCTTACTGTCCCAAGGACTTTTGTCCAGGTTTGTAGGTACCTTGCTGACATCGTATTCACCTCGGGACCTGCCACACATAAAGCTTTTCGCGAAGGACTTTTCAGCCAGCTCTTAAGTTTGATTTGGTTACTCGAGTACTTCTTCATACTTCCCCGGGATAGCGCAGCAGGTAATCTTGTGATCGCCAGATCTAGAGTTCCTCAAAGTTGCGAATTTAGCATAAACTCGGACCTTTGCTGCTGTAGATTTTATTTTGGCCGTTGCGAGACAATTTTACAACTACACTCGAAATAAATTCACTATCACGTAAAGGTAAAGGTTTTTTTTTAGTATGGCGAACCATTTTACCTGATAGAAGCTGTTCTTGGACAGCTGAAGACCACGCTGATCTCGCCAAAGAATCTTCCTTCCCCCATGGTGTCGAACACAATCGGTTCATCGTGCTCGGAAACAACTTCAACACTACCATGGTGAATGAAATACATCTGCAGAACAGGTAGTTAGTTTGACTTGGCTAGAATACGTACTTAAGTTTGATAAACTTTATAATTAGAGTGCAGCTCCAACCCTAAATCCACCAAACCATAATCGCAGAAGGGGAGAGATGATATAAAAGTCACGGTTAATTGTTTATAAGAGATAACTTAGAACAGCGCGCGCTCGGAGTGAATAGATGACTTGCTTTAATAAGAAAGTGTTGGTAAAAAATCAGGATAAAACGAAGGAAAAATTCCTATTTTGATGGTTCAACAGACATAACGTCCACCTTTTAATTAGTGCACGATCGAGCTTTTCTGAATGCATGGTGGCCCAGCGCTTAATACTGTTAACTTTGGAAGCCTTGCTGTCCAGTTGTTTCCCTAAACAGAAAGCTTTGCTCCTCTTTTTCTCATAATTGGGTACCATTCGTTGGTAAACCTACGATGGACTGACATCCCATTCTCCCGGGAGGGGGTTAGGGAATACTTCCGACTGCTTCGGACTTTTGACTTTGGGGGTGTTTACATGAGAAAACTCGCACCGGCGCGAGTTTCATACTGCGATGACTTTTTGATTTCGTATCGCGTTTACATGATGACTGGGTCATTTCACATCTCGTTATTTGAAGGCACACTTCATGTTGATAAAATAAACGTGTGATTCAAAATCGCGAACATTACGCATGCGCTACCCGTTCCAGTCTACCGGCAGACCGATTTCACACCGAAACGGGTGGTCGTTTCGTGTTTACATGACACCATTGCGAAATCTCGCACCGGAGTGAAATCTCGCCCCGGTGCGACAACCTGAGTGAACTCACGCCGGGGCGACTCGGGCCGGCATGACATTTTGTGGTGGTATCATGTAAACAAATGTAGAGCCATGAGAGGGAACCGGAGTGAACTCGCCGCGGCGCGAAAGTCGCCCCGGTGTCATGTAAACACCCCCTTTCTTGTAATTTCCTAATTTGGCTAAAATTCGTGACACAGCTCCCATAAGCCACTCCCTCTTACCTCCTGTCCAATGTCGCCTTTTCGTACCACGTACTCCTTGGAGAGGAAATAAACAGGTTTCACTTTCATGGACAACATCTTCAAGAAACCGATCTCTGTGCCCTCAAACAACGGTACCTGATTGGACAAAGGCACTCTACATTAAAAGTAGGCGGTGGTTGTGATCAGTGTTGTTGTCTTAATTTTTAAATTGAATTGTAGATTCAAAGATGAGAGAACTTTGGATACACACCTTCATAGCCTTAAATTTATCAAAAGGTATTTCCAACTAAAATTATGTGCTGGGTAAAAGAACAGAAAAACTTTTCCTCTTTCAAGGTTGCACGTCACTTTTGCACTGCGTATTTCTTACTGCGCGGAGACTGGAGCCAAATGGCAGCCATGCAACAAAAAGAGACTCCACAGTAAAATTATTAACTAAGGGTTTAAAAAAAGTTCATGAAAATTTCGTTAGGCAGTACGTTCTTCTAGCCGTGATGTAGCTTTCTTTATGTCTTGAGTATGTGCGTTGTATAAGAAAAGAAAGTTTTTGTTGAGTCACAATGATTCACCGAAGTTTTCTATATGTCTGTTTTTAACGCATGTTGAGCACTAAAGTTGCTATTATTTTTTTAAAAACAGGTCCCTACTTGCTTCAAACCATAATGACTATTTCTCGATTTAAATTTTGTAAAATGGATAGTCGATCATGGTAATTTTGTTGTTAATTAGATCAGCTTAAAACCAAAACAAACAAGAGAAAAATAATGGATGAAAAATAATTCTGCAACACAAACGACACTTTACCCTTTCGATCAAATCTTTATATAGGCTTAAGGAAATGTCCGCCTGTAGCGATAGTGGTAGACCTTCAAACAGTGAGCTGGCGTCCACGCCTTCATTCCTGAGCCAAAGATATTCGTAATAGCTGGTACAAAAAAAATTATGATAATCTTACTTTCAAAGTCGGAGAGTACAAAAGTTGATTTCACAAGATTTCACAACATCTTTCGTTAACGTTGCATTTAATAGAAAAGAACTGATACAATGAAAGTGCCTCAGTCGGATTACGGTGGGGCGGAGAGAACGTCGCCTTGCTTTGTCACAGATCTAGATATTCTATAGCCTGCATAGCTGGCGGTATTGTCTCGGTGCGTGATTAAAATTTTGGCGGCAGAGCCGTGATCCAAAAAGGGAGTGGGGACGAGGCGTTGTTCTCGCAGTTTACGCCGCTCGTGGCGGCTTCGCCGCTAAATCCCACTCGACTTCCACACAATACCGCCAGCTACGCAGGCTAGATATTCTGCGCCGTCGGTCTGTATCTAGATTCTAAGTGACGCGTTCAACCTGCATAACATGCTAGGGAAATGGAGTAAATAAGTAGTCTTTTTTGCAAGACGTTTTACATTATTGTCCTATCTGCAAGTGGAATGCATTCTGTTCTAGGCGGGGATAATATAGCTGTTTAAATGAAGAAAACTATTAACTCCATCAATCACAGGAAGTAAAGGTTTAAATGCTGCTACACACTGCAGAATGAAGAATACAGGATAATTAATGATGTTTTAACGATATTTGAAATTGACGTTTTCTTATGTGAAAAATGTGCTTCGTTTTTACTTTTTACACGCTTGGCAACTATTAAGAGTGATTTAATATGACTGTAATGCACTAAGCGAGAGCTATTCAAAACATCGTTATGATATAATAACACAGAATGACTATGGCCACAGTTTTAATATTGAAGTGTTTATAAGAATAATTTGCAAAGGTTTAAATTTAAACGGTGAGATACTTCTTATTTACAAATTTATAGAAACCACATACCTCACGATACGCGATGTAAGGTTCTCTGAAATACCTTGTTCCTGAGATTATAAAAGCAATTATCTGTTAACATGCTTATGCTACCAAATCAATCACCACTAAGTGAGGTGTACACCCTCATACATCTTTATTTTCAGCTATTCTAACCCTCTATATGGGTCGAGTTGTTCGAAGAAAGATTAGTGCATATCCAGGGTTAGTTTGCATAACAACTCATGAGCTCCGTTTACAGTTAGTCCATGGCTAGAATGGTATTCTGGGGCTCTTTTTTCGAAAGTCCCGTTATACGTTAGTCAACGGGATCCTGGGCCAAGTTGTTCGAAGTCCAGTTAATGATAAACCTAGGTTAACTCAGTACAAACAGAGCATAGCCGGGTTGTTTAAAGGAAGATTTTAGTGCAAGTCCTGGGTTAGTTACCATAAGAACTCGATTGCTCTGATTGCCATAACCAGGGGATACAGCTAACCAGGCGTCTTATAACTCGACGCTAGTCCTGATTATCAACCTTTGGGATAATAGTTTTCGAACAACTCCGCCCAGGATTGGAACAGCAAAGTTTACTTTGTTAGAAAGTGTCATTTCAAAATATTACTAGAGATTTAAAGTCAAATGTCGGAGTATAAAGGTTGTGGAAGTGAATACAAGGGTTTCTTATCAATAAGTGTGATCTCCGTCCCTAAAAACGAAAACCGAATTCGGTAAATTGTCATCTTTTTCCACGTTTAGCTTTTTTACTTCATGCACCCCATGTAAGGGACTCCAAGACAGTCCCACGCCCTGGTAATGTTTCCGAATTCATTATTAGTGGAACTAAGATTCCGGATTCCTGGAGCTGTATTCCGCATTCCAAAGCCCTGGATTCCAAATTTTGCATGCAAAATTTGACGGATTCCGGATTCCTTTACGAAAAATTTCCCGGATTCAGATAGTCGGATCCCTTACATGGTGCGATTTGTTCTAAAAATCCAAATTTTAGCTATTACAACTTTAAAAAAGGCACTTTATTTAAGTGTCCATGCATTTTGCTCGAAAGCACTAGTTGGTGACACTATTTTTAAGTCTCCTACTGGAGACGGGGCCGCCATTTTACGTGGTCATCCGAGCCACGCGAAGGTCTAGCCATTTGCAGGGCAAAGGCAGTACCTTCACTTCTCAGTCCTTTTAAGACCCTGAGTGTTGGTCCGGTCCCGGGAATCGAACCCGCGACCTCCCGCTCTGTAGTCAAGCGCTCTACCGACTGGGCTAATACTGCCTCAGAGCTTATTGTTTTTTTGTTCTTTTAAACCCCTTTTCACTCCAAGCAGCAGTAAAAGTTTGGAAAAAAATTGCAATAATGTCACTTCTCTGTTTAAGCTAGTTCAGTTTATTGGCCTGGTATTAGCTACCTGAAGGAAGCTTTTTATGGCATCCAATCTTTCTTGATAACGAGCCCGCTGTGCATCAGCGTTTGCCAGGCCAGCAGCAACACTGGCAATGATGTAACCATAGAATACGATGCCAATAATCATACAAAACAGTGCAAACGTCATCTGTAAACACACATGACGCAAACCATGTCAATTTACCAGTCAAAGCGTCAATGGAATCACCCGGTGGGGGTGGGGGAGGGTACTGGCACATATCGGCTATGTAGGTAGGATGTGGGCTTCCAGCAGTTTTTTCTTAGATAGGGTATATAAATCAGGGAGATTGGGTGTAGAAAAGGGTAACATTTTCCAGGAAACTAATCAATTGGTTAAAGATAGTCAAGGCTACGGAAACCGGGAATTGCCACTCAAAAATATATATAAAAAAACAAATCGGCAAGTTTAAATTTTCGCAACTAAGCCTAAAAGCTATTCTAGGATAGGGGGGAATTGGGGAGTTTAGTTTAGTAAAGGGTAGCAAAATTCAGCTGAACTAGCTCTGGTATAGGCTAACGGGTTCCAGGGTCCCGGCGGCACATCCCCACCCAAAAATTCCTAAAGTATCCCCCGGGGGAATCACTATAGAGCGTTTACACTCGCGATGGAAATTTGTTAACATGGACAGCTGGGCTAAACTTAGTCTCCATCGCGGTAATTTTTGTCACCTAACGGGCCTCCTCAACCAACTCAAAGGGAGAGTCTTGGGTAGGAACGTTGCGTGAAGAGACGAAAACAGGTGCGTAGGAGACTGCAATAGGTTATTCTTTACAACAAAGAAAAAACGTAAATGATGCAACGTTTAGTAAACAAAATTGCTGGTTCGTTCTTATGCCCACAATTATTTCGCCGTGTTAACGTTTTATTCATTTTAACCGTTTGCGAATACTATAATTTTTAAGCATTAATTTATTTTTGTTAAACAAAAGGGAATCTTTTCTTGTTACCTCTGTCATGGTGTGAGCATGAATGTCCCCGTAACCAACAGAGGCTGAAGTAGCAGCTGCCCAGTAAAGACTTGTTACGTATTGAAAACCTACAGCTTCATTTCCTGTCGATGAAAGGTTAAAACCAGTTGTGAATAACACCAAATTCCTCCGCTAAAAGAGTCAGTTTACACCAAAATGTGATTTTTTCTTATCGGGTATGTGAGTAGGTACCTCACAATCAGCTTCAAAATCAAATTTTTCCTAATAGTGTTAACACTCATCAGTCCGAGAACTAAAATCATGATCACGCAATCTGAAATCATTTGATATATGTAATGAAACAAGAAAAAATTGACTGCACATTTCCATCCCTCGCTAGGCAAAGCAGTTCCAGTTAAGTTTTACCGTATCCATTCCAGGTGATCTGTGACGTCATTGCGAGGGCCTGGGGAAAGAAATTTTAATGCCGTATCCCATAAGCCAACGCGCGCACCAATTCAATTCAATTCAATCTGTTCCCGTCAGCTTTGGTTTATGGGATACGGCATTAAAATTTCTTTCCCCAGGCCCCTGCAGTGACGTCACAGATCACCTGGTTCAAATGAGACCCTCTCGCCAGCACCTTAATGCACAACGAAGAAGAGAGAAATAATGGGCGCGATCCATTCAACCAAAATTTTCGGAAATTTCGTTCCAAAACTCAATGGATCGGTTCGGTCCAACCGAAAAAGTATCGAAAAAACTGGTCCACCTTTTGAGGTGGACTACTTTTCCCGGTCGGACCGGTCGGAATTTTGGTTGAATGGGTCGCGCCCATTGTCTCTTGGCCTCACTTTAGTTTTTACCGTTTTCTTTTTCTGACAATAATAGCAATGTCAAACTGAGTTCCTTTGAGTTCCTTCTTTATAATCATGTTATGGTTTTTGACAAGGAGAAAAAAAAAATTATGACATAGTGGTGTTTCGAGCTGTGAAGCAATTCACGTTTGCCGAATCTAATGCAAATAACCGAGACTACTAGATTTTTCTCAATAGTAGCATTAAATTCAGCACATGTGAAATGCAACACTTGAACTGGGCCTAAGTAGTTTGAAGAAATACCATCTGCGGAAAAACGTCACCATCATAAAAGTACCGCTTCCCTCTCTTGAGCAAATACGGTAATCCAAACAACGTTCAACGTACCTAGCCCTCGGTTATTCATTTCCGCCCAAGAATCTGATTGGCAGGAAAAATTGCCATTTTCGAGTCCTTTACAAGCAAGCAAAAACCATCCGCAAGCTATACAATGGGTAAATGCCGCCATGTACAATGCGAACTTGAGTTGTCTGTTCAGAAAAAAAGGATTTGAAATAAACATTAATTTGAACTTAAGACGTAGTCTATGAAAGAACTAGAAGAGGTTTGTAAATCTTTTTTGAAACTGTTTTAATCGACTTTTAATAGCAATTAGCTTCACTTTAGGCCTTGTAGACACTAATGCGTTTTCAAACGTTTGCGTTTGCGTTGTCATCGGGGGATCGACATTATTCGCGTCAACACCACCGCACGTTCACTAAAAGGTCCGAAAAAGATAGAATTGCACTTTGTGACGTAAATTGAACTCTATGCGCGCGATAATACTTCTGATATCCTATGTACATAAGATATTTATGTGTTTTCGTTTTGATCCACTTTTAAGGTGATGTTACACGGTACGATTTGCAACGACGACTTTTAGCGCAACACAGCGTTCCAATGTAGGAACAATGTTGTAACTATTCAAAACAATGACGCAACAATATTGCAGCAACGCTGTGTTGCACCAAAAATCGTTGTTGCGAATCGTCCCATTTAACATAACAATTATAGCGTTTTCAAATCGATGCGTTTCGACGAAATCGCTCAGCGTATTAGTGTGGACACGGAAGGCCTTGAAAACGTATTAGTAAGTAAAACGCTTCGTGCAGGTGGAAATTCATCTGATGAAACTTAAGCTTTGGCCTTTATTATTGAAAACTCAACAGTTCGAGACAAAATAAAAGAAAAAAATGATTACATTCTTAATCATGACTGTAATAATTTCCTCAAATTTGATCTGTGAATTAACTACTTTATTATTCACTAATCGTTGTGTAGGTTTGTAATCGGACAGTTGGCTGTTATCGGACACCTGAAACGGACAGTAACATCAGCCAATCATATTAAGTGCAATCAGCTAAACCCACCAATCACGGAATTTATCGCAGTAACTATAGCAACAACCACTTACCCTCCAAATGGACGAATTTGTAACATGAGACAGCGTCTCTGCCAGTGATATTTTCCATAATTTTGAACAAATCGGACGACCGCGTGATTTTGTTAATCACTTGTACGATTACAAACCGAATTGGACTCCACTCGGTCCTGTTATCTCGATTAACATACAATCGCCCCATCTCTCCGTGCTTTGACTTGACTGTACATGCTTTTGCATTAAAGTTCGGTTTTTTCAGAAAATAATTCACCGACTACTTGTTTAGAGTTTGCGTTAGCTTCAGTATTTATACCTACCAGAAACCCATAAGGGGTTGAAACGTGTAACTCGCGTTCAATGCTTGTGAATATTCATTTTGACCATATTTGGAAATCTTAGTGACGGATATCCATTTTCAACAAAATGGCTGCTGCGCGATCACCATGCAGATGTTTTAAGACAAGAGTTCTGCATTTCAAGGTTAAAAATACACCGTTAAAGGACAAAAAATGGAAAGAGAAAGTTCAAAAGAATGCTCAGCTTTCTTTTTGTGGAGAAAGGGAAGCTTTTCATCAAGAAATCGTCAGACCTGCCAACCCCTGATAAAGGAAAAACTGGATACCCATGAAAAAATATCTGGAGATTCTACAAAAAATAGTGAGATTCTACTTTTTTGTCGATTAAGATTAAAAGAACCCTGTTTCCATTACAATTGCTTTCCCGCGCTGCTCGTGAACTTGCAAAGACTAGAGGGATACTCAGCATGGGATCGAGGTTTGGTTAATGGTTAACACGGCCGCTGCATAAAATTACTAGCGGAGGCCTAGGAACAAGGCAAAAATCGGCAGAAAAGCGGTAAACACAAGTACAAATGTAACAGTGTAGAGTTCTGCTTTATTCACTTATCGCTTTATCAGTTTATGTCACTAGCTTTCCATAAATTTTTCATTTTTTTATTTTACAGCTAATATTTCATTTCAGAATGATTTTTCCCCAAAAATCGTGAGATTGAGGAGTCTTGTCGTGAGGCCGTGAGAAAAGATAAAAAACCGTGAGACTCACGGCAGAACCGTGAGAGTTGGCAGGTCTGAATCGTCCTTCGAGGAATTCAACCTTGTTTTCTTCACGGCGGAGCCCATGGTCTGTTTTGAAATGCAACCAAGTCAGCCAAGTAGTTTTTGCTGAATTTTCAGGTACATTTTGCACTCTATGGCCAAGACAATTACGTTTTTGAAAAGGAATTTATGTATTTTTAAATGTTTCATAGACGTTTTATAAATCTTTCTCTTCGACGCTAAAGAAAAATCACAAAATGTGCCCTGATTTGAGATGGATTTTGTGTTGAATTTTGCCATGTGCTTAGCCGATGTCATTTGCGTGAACGGATCCACTATCCAGATAGTATTTTCCGAATTGCTTTAAAGGATTAACTTTTTGGACTTTGAATAAAAATTTTCAAGAAACGGCTTCTCTGTCTATTTATTTGAGTTTGTTCATTCATAAAATTAGCTCAAAACACGATCGTGACTACAACATCTAAGTTTAATTTAAGCTCTTAAAATGCTTCTCACATTCATTACAAGCATTACTTTTTGCGAAGATGTCAGGTTCAGGTTTTGGACACTTTCGATACGCAGCTAATGAATTTTATTCGAAAATATTTTTCGATGTTTATTCTAGACTTTTAACATAAGAATTTTAAAAGCCTTTTTGCAGTATATTAAAGTTTACTGTGCAGAGGGTCAACGAGGCATCGTTTTTTGAAGGGTGCGTTCGATTGGGAAATCCGGATTTAGATTTTCAAAATCTAAATCTGGATTTCCCAATCGAACGCGAAATCCGAAAACGGATTTCACCTCCGAGAAATCCGTCCTCAGGGTGGATTTCAATTAAAAAATCCAAATCCGGATTTTTTGGATTTTCCTTTTTACCGTTCGATTGGGAAATCCAGATTTAGATTTTGAAAATCTAAATCCGGATTTCCCAATCGAACGCACCCGAAGTGACAACTTCAAGAAGTTGCGAGGCCGTCAATGGCTTTCATAATGTTACGTTTGGCCTGGGTGGTAAGGCAATAATATCCTGTTCAGTGTTTCGGTAATATTCCTGGTTTCAACCCTTGAAAGCTTTCTCGGCATTCGGAAGTTTTTCCCCCGTTTGTCGGCCATTTTTTTAAGCGGGCGCGGGAACCTGAAGGAAAATTAAGTCACGTTGTTTACGAAGTTTGATTGGTCAGTTATCTCTTCTTCTCTTTCCAAATATGGTACTTTCTAAAATGAATAATCACGAGCATCGGACAAAGCAAATATATGAGAGTTACACGTTTCAACCCCTTATGGGTTTCTGTACCTACCCAATCAGGTTCGTGTTCTTTCCAATCGAGTCGGCCATGAAATGAAAAAATTGGTGCTGCAGGAAGAAATAGTAAGAACAGACAAATAACACTAAATGTAGATCATGCCGGCCATTGGGGAATCAAATGTTTTATAGGGCAGTAAGGTGGAAACAATGAAACAACAAAAATTGAGTGGCTATCTTAGCCTACTTGGTGGAGATACGCAATTGATGTGATCTCCGTGAAACTAAAAATATGAATAAGAAATTGATTTATTTATTTGTTTACCATTACAGCAACCCCACAAAAAGAGGATTGTTAGCCAGTATGGTAAAAACAAGCAAACAAAACAAGTAACTAGTTGATTGATAGCCTATTAGTCAGTACATGAAGTTCAATTTCGAAACAATGTGTCCCAAATCACTCCAGATGTTGATGGGTGATTTCCGACACACCGTGGCCCGGAACTGAGTAGGATCAACTTAGAGAATAAAGACACAGTCTGGCGGCAAGGAGTTTCACTGAACTATAGTTCTTGCACAGAAAGACGTGAGACGTTGTAGAGACGAAAATCGGGATGAAGGAGGGAGATCATGAACATGTCTACTTCTTCTCTTTATTAAGGTTCTCCAGTTGAACTCTTTAAGATCTCAGGATAATAACCGAGTTCTGAGGCGTTGTGGCTACTGATCAGAAGTGGCGGAGAGAAAGTTGTAGTTTTTAATAATGACCTCCTGTACTAACATTAGGCTGATTTAGCAACAGAACGGGAACGTCTGTTGACGACTGCGCGCCAAATCAAACAACTGGATTGAATGACCAATGGCAGAGCAGCAAATTGGGTACCGGAAGTCGAGTTTAGCCCTTCCGCGCGCTTACCCGTAGTCAAATGACGTTCCCGTCCTATTGCTAAATCAGCCTATTATGTCATTATGGCCCACTCTTCCATTTACTGAAAATAAAAATAAACAATGGAAAAGCGCGGGTTTTTTTATGTCCGAGTACTTATTGCATATAAAGATACAAAGCCATAAAGGTCAGAGAAGTTATTTCCTTTCAAGCTATTAACTTTGACAATTAGACAACGGTCATAGCTTGATTGTTATCGATTGTTCGCTCACCACTTTGTAAATATAGAAACATCTGTTAAGACGGGCCAAGGCCAGAATGCGAAGAACTCCTGAGGGAAAAGCGTTAAGATGAAGGCTGTGAGTATGGTAATGATTTAAAAGCCCACAATAATATTACAGAAAAGGTAAGATCAATGCCACTCTATCTTGCTAGTAAGTTTTCACATAAATCTCTTCAAAGTACACTAGAGATAAGGCCTTATTCACAGTGATTGTGTCCGAATTTCTTGTTTTAGACATTATATAAAGGAATGGACGCAAGCTTTCTATTTTTAGGACCGTTTGGGTGGAAAAGAATTACGTATGATTGGTGAATGGTTACCTTGAATATCATCGAGCAATCATAACTAATCCTTGTCCTCCCACACGATCCCAGAATTCACTGCACCCAAAGCTTGTACCCATTCTCCCTTGAGTTTCTGAAGTGAGCAATGAGTAAGTAGTCTACGTCCACCGTAGAACTTGATATGATAACAAAAAAATCATGAAGTCCAAAGACTACTGGGGCGAAGCTGATAACAATTAACATGTATTAACTTTTTAAACTATGTTTCGGCTACTCATACCAGTTTCTAAATTTTTAATAGGAATTCACCTTTGTCACGCGGTGGCCATTATGTCTCAGGAGATTAAAAAGCTTTGCTTATGCACCCCTAGCCTTGTTCTATTTACGAGGCTAGGGGTGCATAAACAAAGCTTTTTAAATCTCCTGAATCAAAATGGCCACCGCGTGACAAAGGCGAATTAGAAGATTGGTATGGCCAGTCGAAATATTGTTTAGAAAAATCAATACATGTTTTTATCAGCTTTGCAGTAGTCTTTAAACTTCTCGTGTTTTTTTTTTTGTTCTCAATATTTTAGCTGATATTTTAGCTGATATTTTAGCCAAAGTTTACAACCAGCAGGATCTTCGTCCACGGTTTTTGCAATCATTTCCTTACCCTTGATATGGTAGCTCACCAAGAAGCATTTCAGAAATGATCTGGTATCATTAGCACTGAGGCAGGTGAGGAAGTCGAGAGATGGGAGAAACCTGTCCCAATCTTTATTAGAAGTGTTCATGCGCTCAATGACGTAAAACTGTATCTTACCAAGATTGTCAGGCCAGATGGCCAACACGATGATGTCAGTAGGGAAGGAACAAAGCAGATCCAAAGAAAAGTTTGTTCTGCAAGAAAAAAAATAACAGAAAAAAGGGGAATCAATTCTGTCATGTCAAAGTTTCTTTAATTTATTACACATTGTACATGCGATAATGTATTGCCACTGGGAAACTTCTTATATACCACAATTCAACAGTTTAACTTAAGCATTTTATTTTCACATGTTATTCACCTGGGAATCATGGTTCGTACAATGACAAATTTGACCTGCACCACTTGAAGTATTCAATTTTTTGGGACGGTCAGTGGATATATGCTCCTACTGCTTACAGTACTGCCTCACACTTACAGTATTTCATTGCAAGAAGAGTTAAATGGATTTGAGTTGATTCGCTACCTGAGATAATTTCGAGCAGTGTACAATGGATGGGTTACAAGCACGTTGTTCTCATTATAAAAAGCCAAATGAAACTTGATGTACCTAAAATCAAGGCAAAAAGACAACATAAGTGTGTTCTTATATCAACGAGATAAAAAAAATGCGACAAAAAAAATGCTTGTTATACACGAGACGAAAAAGGGTGTTAAAGGTCTCAGTTTGAAATTATGTCGTCATTTATCATTTTTCCTCTTTATTTAATGGAGCCTTATTAAATGAATAAATAAATGAATAAAGGAATAAATGAATGAATGAATGCATGATTGAATGGATGGATGGATAAATGAATTAATTAATTGCTGGATTGATGAGCATATGGATGAAAAAAATGAATGAATGGATGCATCAATAGATGAATGAATGAATAAATGGATGGCTGGATGGAGGGATGAATGAATGAATTAATGAGTAAATGAATGAATCAATGAATGAGATCGTTTGATGCAAATCTACCGTAGATAGCTTTACATCTTCAAACCTAAAAACTGATTAACAATAGGGCCATTTATACGAGAAAAAATAAGACGCGTCTTAAATAAGACGTGAACTGTACCATTTATACGAGCATGTATTATCTAAGACGAGAACAGCTCGTATAAATGGTTCGCGTCTTATTTCTGTTCTTGACTCGTTTTCATGTGAATGTTGCCCGTAGCAACGGCAATTTAACGGCAATCCAAATTTTCCCGCCAAAAATTAACGCATGCGTACTATGCGTTCGCGTCTTATGTAAGACACGAAGGTCATTTATACGAAGTTTTTTCGTCTTAGCTAAGACGCGTCTTATCTAAGAACAGGTGTTAAGGGCTGTTCTAAAATAAGACGCGTCTTAGCTAAGTCGCGTCTTATTTTAGACGAAATGTGCCGTTTATACGGAAAGTTCACGTCTTATTTAAGACGCGTCTTATTTTTTCTCGTATAAATGGCCCTAATGATTATACGGATTAAAAATGATTCTTCTAGATATATGTGACATAATATGGCGCCAATATCCTACGCGTAGCGGATTTTTGACAGACTTTGCAATTGAGATCTCTGATGTGTTCTCAACAAACTCATTAGTAATTCATGAAGAGAAAATAATTTATATAGAGGATATAACGTGGCCGCGCGAAGATGCGAAAATTTCACATTACAAGCGGTCATGTAAATGAATTACGTAACCAATTAACTTTAATATATTTAAACATTTAGCCATAACAACGGTGATACTAAACGGTAATCTTTCCAGCCGTAGGGACGGTGATGTTTTCACGCAAAAGCCCATCTGTTATTTTGTCAGAGTTTATTTCATAAATGGGAAATCACTTTAAATTGGATATTAGATGCTAATTAACGGTTTTTGGGAACTTTAATTTTGATCAAGATTTTTTTAACATCACAGATGCTATATCAATTGACAAACCGGTCGGTTCACGGTTTGGGCAAATGGTATGAAAACTTCAAGACTGTTAACTGGTCACTAAGGAATAGTGGTTACCATTTGCTCAAACCATTTCCTTTTTACCGAAAAAAAGAACGCCAAAGCCTTAAAATGGTATCAAAGATGGATTTTAACAAATCGGACACAAGTTTCATCTGGGGGCTTATATGCGGATGTATTTTTAATAACAAGTAAGAGTGCAGCCTATAATTGGGGGTTTTATAAGTGAGAATCTTATAAGCGGCAATTTACATTATTGAGTTTCTTGCTTTGTCTTCCTAAACAACGGTCATTTATAAGCCTTTGTGAAAGAATAGAAAGCATTGATCTACCACTTACATGTCTACCAAACAGATGAAGTCAAAACAGTAATTCATGATCCATAGGGCTGTGCTGGTGTGCAGGAAAGCCGCTTGTAAGGTCAACGTAAAAGGAAGGATGCCAGCTATCACAAGGATCGCTCCCTGCCACACCCTGAAGTAAAAACTGTCGGGCAAGATGACGCGCCTGTACATTGCAAGAGTAACATTTTAACATTTATAAACTACTGCGAAAATACTACTAGCAAATGGAACCAGAGGAGCAGCTATACTTGTATTTATTACATACATAGGAAATACACAAAGGTCACTAAGAGAATTCAAAGTACTGGCATTCCGTCCGAATGGAATTAGTACCAATGGTTTCTTCATAACATATAGATGAGGGCCCAGTTGTTCAAAAGTTGGGTAAAAGGCTATCCGATGCATAAATCTCTATCCAGTGGATTAACGCTATTGGTTTCCCCTAAAATTCATCCGCTGGATAGTGGATTATCCAATGGGTAGCGCTATCTGACGTTTGATCATCCGGTGCCGGACAGCTTAAAATGCCCAGGGTGATTTTTACGTTTAGATCGAAAGAATATGGTCGTAATAACCAGGTTGTCTTACGGCAGGTTCCACCGCGGGTATGTCAGTACCCTGGTTGTCACGCTTTGTGCCAGAAATTGTGTTAAGATTCTGACTGATGCTTCAGATGAATGTGATGAATGCGTAGCTTCAAAAAGAAGTAAAAACAACGAAACCGCGCGCAACTGTCTGAACGCGGCTTCATGCAATAAATTTGTTGCTCTGGTTTCGTCAATTCAGTTCTTAGATCTGTGCGTGCCATCTTCGAATCATCGTGCGCTGTGAGAGTTTGTAGGAGAAATATCTGGATCAAAGTTTCCTAAATCGAACTCGTACTCAAACCCGATTAAGTCAAATCTAAAGCTGCTAAAGGTCGCTACTGCTTATACCACTCCGAAAAGAATCAGTTACGCATTATAAGTTTTCACCTCATTAAGAGGAAAGAAAACCCTCTAGCGATTGGATGCAGTTGGCGATAAGGTTTGTTTATATCTTCTTTTAAATCCTTGACGACTGACATCAAGCGTTCCTGCATGGCCCTAACAGAGCAAAAGTAAATAAAGAAGAGATTTTATTTTGATGGGTTAAACAATAATTTTTAGGGAGTTATTATAACTGCAAAAATGGAGTAAAAATTTTAGGCACAAGATAACCCCTCTTATATGGAGTTACTTTAACTCCTAATTTAACCTTAAATTTGGGGTCATGTTTACTCCTGAAAGAGTTCTTTTAACTCGCAGTCTAGAGTTAAAATAACTCCGAAAATGGGGTATTTTTACTCCTTACATGGATTGTTTTACTCTTTTTGAAGTTACTTTAAGTCCGAAAATGGAGTAAAAATTTTAGGTACAGGATAAATCCTTTTAGGAGGTTATTTTAACTCCTCAGTATCTAGCCTGCGCAGCTGGCGGTATTGTGAGATTAAAGTTTTGGCGGCGGAGCCGCGATCCCAAAAAAGGAGTGGGGACGAGGCGTTTGAAGTATTTCTCGGGGCTTCGCCGCTCGTGACGGCTACGCCGTCAAATCTCACTCGACTATATTACAACGGCTCCGCCGCTAAATGTCACTCGACTACTACACAATACCGGCAGCTAGCAGGCTACTCAGTATCTGGAGTGATGTTTCCTCCTGAAACTCCGTTTTGGAGTTAAAATAACTCCCCTAGAAAAACTCCACTGTAAGGAGTTAAATTAACCCCACTAGAGGAGTTATTATAACTCCTTGAAAATTACTGTGTAGCAAGAAGTAAAACGTAAATCAAAGATTATTCTGGTCTCTAATATATAGATTTAGCCAGGGCTAAAAGCGAAGCTCCTATTAACTCGAATTTATAATTTAAATAAAACAATAAACTTGTTTTCCACAAACCAGTTAACTTTAGAGCACATTCATGTGACATTTTGAGGGAAAGGCTAAGTGATTTTAGAGAAAAATAATTTGCAAGCAGTCCAAGTTAAGAGTGAACTTAATCTTACATCTAGTTGATAGCCTAATATGTACACCCAAAAAATAGCATAGCCATAATGGCTCTTGATCATAGTAGATAAGGCCTGGAAAAACAAATTCTTAGAAAACAAATGAGGCCGAAGTTTTTTGCGTTCGACAAGTTTACTTTACAAAATCTTGCCAACAAGTCTGGGGACGTGTAAACCAACCTTTTATACTTTTTATACATCACATCTGAGGTGAAACAGTACCATGAGGCGCTGTTCTTATCATACAGACCTCGGACAGAATGCAGTATTTCACAATTTTGCAATACTAATAATATACATGAAAAAATTTCTCGATTGTGATTGGTTAAGAGAAATGCAGTTTTTTGGTAACACGGTGCAGAAAAAAGGTAATTTAGTGCAGAAAAGACGTAACAAACGAGGCATTCTGATTGGTTGATAAACAAAGGAACTCACTGAGAGCCAATCAAGTGCGCCATCTGAATGGCGCAAAATTTGGATCCGCTCTGGACCAGTTTCGAGCATAAACCGCAATGGCTGGCGTTTGTAGCGGATTTGCTTTTGCGAGCGCAACAACTATAGAGGAGCTGAAAAACTGCTCCAAAAACGAAAACACTGCAAAAAGCATCGATTTTGGCTCTCTGTTTGGAAGAAGTGGTGCTTAGAGAAGAAAATTACAGATGAAATAGAAAATTATGAGCCGGCTGAGCTTAACACTTTGCTAGAGCATTTCTACGCCGAAGTAAAAAATAAACAAGGTGAAGATTATGAACCAGAAAGCCTTAAAGTGATGATGACATCGCTTGACAGACACTTAAAGAACAAAGGCTACACCCTGTCCATTGTACGTGACCGAGAATTTAGTTCGTCCAAACAGGTATTGGAAGGCAAAGCGAAACAGCTTCGCTTGGCTGGCCGTGGTAAGCGCCCAAACAAAGCTCGACAAGTATCAGAGGAGGAAGAAGAAATTCCCTGAAAGAGCGGAAAACTCGGAGGTAATAACCTGTAATAACCAAGAATCTTTAATTCAAATAATATGGTGGCTCCTTACCCAACACTTTGAACTGTTTAGCCCGTTTCTGCGGCTTGTAACTTTAAAAACATATTGTTTTGACTGCACGTGTGATATTTGCAGCACTTGAATAAATTATTTTTGCGCGTGGTTTACGTGATTTTAAAGCTATCTCGCAATTTTTTCATGAATATTATTAATAAGTAATCACATGATTTTTCTCGTGCAATTTGGAATAAATAAACACTCGTAAATTTTTTCAAAGGCCACAAATTGCACTCGCCCTACGGGCTCGTGCAATTTTGTTAGCCTTTGAAAAAATTTACTAGTGCTTATTTATTCCAAATTGCACTCAAAATCATGTGATTACCTGTACAAATTGCACTCATTCAATATTCAGGACGATCGAAGCACGCGTGGGCTTTTAGCGAAAACGTTAAAAAAATTTCCAAAATCACCCATACGGCTAGCCGGTTCTCACTTTTGACAAGCGCCAAAGTGGACTGTTTAAATTAACATTAATAGAGTTATACGCTTCAACATAATAAAGAAATTATTATGTTTATTTTTATCTAATGGTTTCGGATATGTAATCTTCAAAAGCGTTTGATACGCGTGGCATTTTGACTACTCCTGCAAGCGATGTTCATGAGCGGCTGAAAACAAATGGCACAGCGATTAAAATTGCATAGAGACTACTAACAATCAATAATAAAAGGAAAATAATTCGGTGAAACATATACAGAGACAACAATTTTCATTCACGAAGGCAAGTATTTCAGAAAATTGTCTCTGAAAATCCTTGTTTATGTTTTAACCCGGCTTCCCGGTGTATGCTTTTTTCACAGATGAACTCGAGGCAAGAAAATAGCTCAAAGCTTTCTTTTATATCCAGAATCATAACTAAATATTCTTTGGAACGTTTCTTTCTATTTGCGGTGAGAAAATGTCTGAAGGCTTTTTAAGGTTCTATGAGCTTACAATCAAACTTGATACTCGGTCAGATCATTGTCTCAAATCTTACAAACGTGCATATACTAAATAGCCCCATAAACTACGCTCGACTTCATTACATTAGATATAGAAAACAAATATCAAATAAAATAATTGCTCAGGCTTACCATTCGAGATGCACTGAAAACTATCATCAAGTAAGGCCAGAATCGCTTCAGACTTTTCAACCCTCTTACGCATCAAGTGAGGTAAAAACGAAAACGATGCCATCCGAAATCGGATTTCCGACTTTGACAAGCGACGTTTTCTCAACCAAAAACCCAATGAACAAACTAGCCATGAATAACAGAAGACTCTTGATAGCAGCTGAATTTCATTTTGTACATTCAGTGGAAAAGACAGTTAAAAACATCAAAAGTGGACACAAAACTCGGTCAGCCTCGGCTGTCAAAGTAAACAAGTTTCAAGATGCTGCATAAATTTTCTGCATGAACTCACCTGTCAAGTTTTGACCAATCAGAGCATAAAAATTGGACGTAGAGCGTGCCCAACGCGTGGCCTTGGTGAGAAAAGTCAAAAGCAACTGGCATGTCTTCCCTGCCTGTAAAAACTGGCTGAATTTTAGCTTCCGAAGTCAGTTTGAAATCAAAATTTTAATTGTGCGGCATATAAAACAACATATTTCATATGAATTAAAAAAAAATTAAACTTGAGCCTGCGATCATTTGAAAACAAGTAACTTGTCAGCGGATAACTTCCAAAAAGTACTCGGCCTTGATGGGTTGACACCTGAGCCCGCGATACGGTCGAGTGATACTGGTCAGCGAATACCTTGTTTTGACAGCTGTCAAAGTGATCAAAACATTGAAGTGCAATTAGCTTTCTCAAAGTAGTTAGAAAGTGTGAAAGTAAACATTGGTTTTCCTGTGGTGCGGACGGACGGGCGGGCGGTGTACGGTCACGTGATTACCAAATTTTCTGGGATGGGTAGATTTACTAAGCTATGGGGCTCCGCCCACGCGCGCGTGGAGCTCCGCTAAAAATTAAAGCCAATGTCAAAGAGAATTGAGTAAAATTACCCCATTTCTGGAGATACGCGACCACCCTTCTTTTTGCCTCTCTCGGATTCTTGCAAGTATTGGTATTTCTGAGAAGTTTTCGAGTTCTGTGAAAATCTCGAGGACTTTGACTGTTTGGCGCATTTCACGGAGAGGCGTCTAAAAGCGGCTTTTGTAGACTGTAAGGCAGCTTTTCGCACATCCCTTAGATGCTTGGTGTTGATTCCTGCGTCATAGATTTGCCTAAAAATGAAAAACAAACAAGCAAACCAACAAAACAGAGTCGGAGAGGTAAAAGGTCGGTTATTTAAACGAAGTCTAACTTAGGCCGCGGTTTAAGAAATCATTGGACCTCAAGATCTTCTTCTTAAGCGCTTAATTTAAGAAATTAAGTGCTTTCTAGACTATGCTTTAATTCAATTGTTCATGAAAAACGGCGTTTTGGTAAAAGAGTTGGGCAAACTGAAAATGGCTTAAACCAATCGGTAAAGTCTGACAAATTAAAATCTCATTGCGGGTTCTGTTTCAGAGAAATGACCTCAACGTAAGACATTTTCAAATACCATAGTATTCTAAGAGCTTACATCAAACGCTAGCCAAGGTATAGAAATTTGCCCACAAAGGGAAAGTCCTCTAACCCAGTGGACGATTGAAAATGGAATTTTTGCACGGGGTATAGCTACAATGTACCTTACATACAGCTGAGCTATTTTTGATTATCACATTAATCAAACCTTGCCATAATCGGGAAATTTGCCAGCACATCGTCTAGGTCTTGCTTGGTCAACATAAGAATTTCGCAGAATGTCTTTGCCTTCACTGTTGCCAAGCGGTTTTGGCCAAAAATAAGGCCAATCTAGATTTTCATAAAAACACAGATTAACATAAATACAGGAGCGTACAAAGCAAATGTACAAATGATAAAGCCATATTTTCTACCACAGAGTTTAAAGTTCTGAATTTAAAGTTAGATACGGTTTTCGAAACACAAATTGGACGGCTGGCGAACAATTTTGTCTAGACTTTTCAAGTAACGACACAGTACATGACGAGAAGTAACCGATAGTGTAAACTATGTTCGCGAATGTTGATAAAAAGTTGAAGACAATATTAATGGTGAATTAATGGGAAAAAAAAGTAAGAAGTTTTTAAAGGAAGTGGCCGGAACAACGTTAAAATTGTAAAATAAACTGAAGCCCATCGCCATTTAAACTTAAAGTGGCTTAACTCAAACATTTAAATTTAAAACTCTTTGTTCAGAGGAATCCGGTCAAGTTATTTTTAAGAAATGAGGATTACTATTGGTAAGCTGTGCGCAAATTAATAAAAGGTCTAATGACTACATTATGTCATTATTTCTAATGACATAGTGACAACATTGTACCTTTACTTCATTCAAAATGTTGCCATGGAAACGATCGAAATCTGATAAACGTCTTGTAAATATATTTCGTCATTGTCTTATTTGAGCTTTATATATACCTGCAAAGGGACTCGAGTAAAATACCCCAATGTTTGGTAACTTCTCTCAACCTGACAACAAACTGTGTTCAGCCACCTTAAGCTGACTTCAATGATAAAACAAGACCTGATCAAAGTGTCCACAAAATTTGATTCAAGAAATGTCAAAAGAATAAAGGAAAATATGGAAACTGTTGCTGCAATTTCATAGAGATGGGAATTGTTTGTTTAAAAAAGCTAGGCGTGTATCTCATTCTTTACGTTCGTATTGAAAGGTTTGTGAGTTTGACGAATGATTTTCATACCTCTCCAAAGTAGCCCCCAGGTCCGAGAGTTGCTACCACGGTTAGATCGTCGTCTCCTATAACCTCTACCAATCCTCTTCTGACACAGTACATCTCTCGACCCATGTCCCCAGCGTAAACAATGTAGTCACCTTAAATCAAAAAAGTGTTTCTAAAAAACTTTTTTCTTAGTTGGCAGGAACAAGCAGACTCGATGATGCCCCTACAAAGGATCAGCGTGTTTTAGAGACTGCTGTAGTGTCATTCCAAGGCAATTTCAGCCAGCACAAGTTCGAAGCCTCCTTTAAAATTTTTTTGCGGGGGCCATTTGGTATGGCATCCATAAAAGAAGATTTAGAACGAGATTAGGATGCGTTTTCTAAGCGTCGATCGCAAAAAGCGGTGTAGGCTGCCTGATGTCACAGAAAGCGCTATAATCATATTGTTAACTGTGTGGGCATCATTTAGACAAATGAGAAGTAAGTGATAATGTTGGCTTCGGGTAAGGGGGGGGGGGGGGGGGGGTGGAAGCGTAGTTGGGCAGTTTCCCAGAAACCTTTACAACACAAAGTTCAAGTTACTCACCCGGAGAGAAGAGGTACGATGTGGTCTTCAAGGATAACTGTCGCAGGAAACCGGCATCTGTCTCCATAAAGATGGGAACCTAAAAACGATTTTCAAATTATTGACTCAACTGCAGTATCAGAGGAGTCGACGACAACAAGATCGAATTGAGTCGTGTTTCCCTGTATGCGATTTTACGCTTTTTAAGGTAATTTACGCACTGCCTCCTAGAAAGGCCTTTGGGGACGCTGCTTTATAGAATCTAATAAAATGCCTCTGCCAGGGAACTCCTTAATGCTGGAAAGATAGTGGCCCTGAGAGAGTGGTAGCAGTGCCGCAGATAATACCTGTTTGAAATTGCTGTTGCTTTTACGTCACGCTCTCCAAAAGTATTACTAAAGTGCCAGAAGGTTTCCGGCTCATCCAGGGGTTTTTTCTGATTTCTACATGTTGTAATATTTTGCCTTTTCCTTCATTACTGCTTCACTGTTAGAGACCCCATTATCGCTAACCTGGGGCATTGAATTTAAATCCTGATTCCTTTATTTCAAAGGCCTTTTTTTCGTTCTCTTGACTAGCCATATTAGAGCGTCCAAACATTAAATGGTAAGTAAAAAGAATCAACCGAAATTTGCTTTGGCAAAAACGTTACCGAAAAATCATAGCACCCAAGGAAGGGCCTAAGCTTCCCGTAGCTAGGAGTGAATGCATGAGTTGTAAAGGCGGATTACCCTTTCTAGGACATTCTTCGATTCTTCATAGGTGACGTCTTGTTGAAGTGTAAGTGGCATGTCCTCTATGAGACGTTTTCCTCCAGGAATGGCTTCCCCCCTAAACAAGATTCCTTGTTAGTTTTTAAACAGAATATTCTGAGTTACCGGACTGCGTAGCAAGTGCCCAAAAGAGTAGAAGCAAACACTCTGTAGCTTGTTCAGTACCTTATGCATGCGCTGACCTATGTCACTGTCAGGTTGATATGGCTGTGCGCATGCCTAAGTTAATTGTTATACCAGTTAGGGAATGAGTGGACATGGTTTCTGAACTTTTCTGGTTCTCAATTTCCTAAGAAGTGTTCCTCATGTGGTTAAAATCTCAACAGAAAAAGATTCTGTCTCGGGGGGGGGGGGGGGGGGGGGATCTAAATGCTTCTTTTCATGCTTCTTTTAAGGTTCTTTATATAGTTACATCCAATTCGCAAACTACTTGACATAAAACATTCCCTACATCGAAAGACACACAGAGCCATTGTGTAGGCTCAATAGTTTTAATGCACATTGGATACATACAGTAAAACCTGTGCCGTCAGCATTGGGGGATAGCTTACTGACCGAGCCGCCTAATACAGCCGCTTGACCGTTTAATACAGTTTTGACAAACCTAACAGTTTTTCAAGGAAATGAAGGTGGTGAAAAATGTAAAATGAATTGGCCTCAAACTGTTTTTACCTCTACTTGTACCAAAAGTAAAGAAGTAACAGACATACACAGCGTATATCTTTGCACTAGTTAGTACATCATGTCACAGTCACCGTTGCAATTGTAAAAGGGTTGAAGACAATGAAACAACTCGTTGGGACGTCGGAAAAGGTGGCCGCGCCGGACCGCTTAATGCAGGACAATTTTACAGCAATTAAGGGAAAAATTTTTCCGAAACTCTTGGTCAGTGACCTTTCATCAATAGAGGGTGGCCGCTGAATAAAGGTTTGATTGTACATCACCAATTTATATTTATGATTTAAGGATTGTACGTTCAATTATTGGTGTACCTGTGCACTCTCCATAGCATTGACAAGTAGCTCTGGGCTCGCACCATTAATGATCTGCTGAGGTTTTGCTCTGTCATAAACTGCTGCACAGCTGCCATCTTTGCAAAAAATTCTACCCTAAAAAAGAAGGGAGACTGCATGTCTTAAAGGGGCACCTTCAACCAGTGTGCATTGTGGTCGTGCACTTACCGAAATATTTGCTGTAATACAGAAATCACGAACAACGTGATTTCTGTGTTTGATAACAGGATTGTATCTATGTTTCTTTTGAGAAGGGTATCACAGCCTGCTATTTCCTTAGGTTGCCGATTTTCAAACACAATAAGAACGTTCGCAATTTCTGTATTACAGCAAATCATCTCGGTGAAGTGCACGACCGCAATGCACACTGTGAAGGTGCCCCTTTAAGACAATCCTAAACCCATTCAATGCCAGAAACAATTGTGCGTACAAGTTCTAATGAAGTTCCATTTTTTAAGGTCTGCCGAACTAGTCTTGTATATGAAGGAAGGAGGAGGAAGATTTGGTTATCTTAGCATTCAGAGAGTTGTAATACTTCAGACATTGAAAGTAAACGGAAAACCGCTACGTATTGGTTCTGCATAGCGGTAAACAAAACGATTGAGCACTCCTAGTATTATGCTTAATATGTATTGAATTTTGAAGGGAGTGTAGAATTCTTAAATGAAATCATAAAAAGGCCTTATTGAAACAAGTGGATATCTTGACATTTCGAGAGCTTTTGCTCCTTGAGGATCGGGTCAGTTTGGGGATCATACCTAGATTTGCTTACTATTCTTATAATTAGTACGCGCTTCTGTAAAATAATTATCCTTTTAATTATCAATTTTTATCTAACTAACAATAAAGACACATTCATTATTACTAATCATTATTGTAAAGTAAAGTCGCGTCCATTGGAGTTTAATGGCGATTATTCCATCGCGCTTAATTTGTCACCTACCGGTGAACTTTCCTCAAATTAAATTCATATGTGCCATGTCCAAATTCAAGATGAGAAAAAAAAACTGTTGTTTGCGGTTGCGTTTTCACTGGCGTCGCCGTTGTCGGATCTTAAGGTTGCGTCTGACTCAACTAATGAACATTATTTTTAAATTATTGAAATCTAAAACTGTGGTACATTTATGTGTAACTCCCACAGTTCAACCATTACCTAAAATACTGTGAACGATTAGGCGTAAGCATCTCTATTTTCTCACTAAACCCTTTTTAAACTTACTTAGGAGCTGCCGAGTTCGCGAGTGTGGCGGCGATACTACTGAGACAATAGCCATACAGTAACAAACCAACGAGCATGACCACTGTGGCAATCAGCTGGGTTTCTGTATTGAAGGCGTGGATGTCTCCGTAACCTGTCGAGGACATTGTAGCCGCTGCCCAGTAAAGACTGGCGATGTAGTCAGTAAGACCTGCTTTGGTTCTGCTTCGTCCAATGTGTTGCGCCCAGCTTCCATCATGACATCTACAATGGAGGACAAAAATCTTTGGAACGGTTATGGAAAATCTTCCTTCCACATCCTTAACCTATCAAATATTCAGATGTTGCATAATATGCACTTCTCTAACCACTTGGACACCGCGACTGGCCCTCCCCTCCCCCCTCCAAACAATGTTGGGATGAAGAAACACTTTTAGGACAGGGTAAAGTGTACAGGGGTGCACAAACTACAACCTTGCTTGGGGGTGTCAGGGGGAAAGGAGGAAAAATTAAGGCAGATCGTGTTAATTCTGCCAAGAATTTTGTCCTCCATTGTAGGATTAAAATAAAATAAGTTGAGTATTTACTCCCTGTCTCGTACTCAGTCGAGGGATTGTTGAAAGAGAAATGAGCAGATGTAATTCCAGTTTGTGTAGTTGGCGGTTTCAAGCCCTATTATATTGGCACTTATAGCCACTAATCAGGGTCCTGTGGGGTTTAAAGAGTAGCCTGCGCAGCTGACGGTTTGTTTGTCGAGCGCTTAAGTGAGCGGCATAGCCGCGAGGAGAATGGGGCGGGAACAAAGACTGTTTTTTTTTCTCCAGGAGGTCGCCTCTAGTTCGCGGGCATTTTCGCAGCTTCGCCGCCCATTTGCCCTCTCGTTGAACAAATCACCAGCTTCGCTAGCTTAAAGCTGCTAATCAGTCAACTTACTCTTTTCCATAGCAGACGTCCAGAAACCACACACAGCCACTGATGTGAGTGATCAAGATGATATAAATTGTAAACTTTAAGGCTCGCACTTTACCGATGCTGTAACTCAGGCTGTTCTCTAAGTTGGTGAAGAAACGAGGGATCTGGAAAAGACCACGCGAAATTTGGCAATAAAGTAAAATAATCAGATTCAACTAGCGGTAATTTTTTCCATAAAAACGCTTTGGACCCTACCTTTCAAAGAAAATCGCGTACAGGGAAAATCTTTCCTGATATTTTTTTACTGAAATTTCTATATAGTATCAGCTTTTATTGATATAATAACTATATGCCTCCCCCCCCCCCCCCCCCCCGACAAAAAAAGCATTCAGAGTCATTGGAGCAGAAGTCCGCAACTAGAAAGTCATTCAGGATTCTGCACTGAAACTGTTTTGGAATTTGTAAAAAGGAATTGTGCTGAAGGTAGAACGATTCATCATTGCGCATCATACATAACCGCGCCACCTTGAAAATGAAAATCAGACCGTAGCTACATTCGTGAAGGTGAGAGCCAGGGTGTCCCAGGCGGGCTATCTTACCCTGATGGCTTTTAAAAGTCGATTCAAGCGCAGGAAAGCGAAATGATGCCATCTACTGTGGAAATCAGTCCCAGAAAGGGCGAAGATCTCAATCGGGAGGATAGCCAACAAGTCAATCCAGAAAAGCAGGCTCCATTTGTAAGACTTTCGTATTTCCTTGAGTTCTAAGGCAAATGGAAACAAAAGAAACAAAGAAAATAAGGATTTAATAATTCATTGTTCGCATTTTGTAGACAACAATCAATTTTCCTAATATAATTTAGTAAGAATGAAGTAGAGGAAATATGGCACATGGTATTATTATCGGACATTAGGGTTCAGCAGATAACTAGCATACGTGCGGGCGTCGGGGCGTCGAAAAGAGAGGGAGAATTGGGAGGGAGGGGAGAAGGGGGAAGGCAAAGGGATTTGGTGAGAGGGGTTTCCCTTTTGCCTTTTTTCTACACCGAGCGGATATCACTTGTCTGATAATTAACAATTATTCCTCGAGCCCGAATGGGCTCTGAGTCAATAGCCCATGAGGCCGAAGGCCGAATGGGCTATTGACTCAGAGGCCATGAGGGCGAGAGGAATAATTGTTTTAGTAAAATCCAACTAGTTGGTCAAAAATATCGAGAATAAAAAAAGTTTAGCTAGTTAAAGCTAGTCTTAAATCCTTTTTTTCCCGCCAAAAATCCCGCGCTTTTCGCTACTAGTAGGCTATAACATATAGCCTAGTAGTAGCTCAACCAATCAGAATGCAGCATTGATGATAGACCACTAGTTGGATTTTACTAATAATAATTATCCCACACGTTCGGTGTTGTTATCCTCGTCTGATGTTGATTTTTTTGCCTGATATGAAAGTCACTGTTCTAGAGAGCGAGATGCGTTTTCGGTGACCATTTCACTGTATACGTGTGGACGGTAGGCCAAACCGGAGGAAAAAAAAGTTGTCCGTTTTCAGACAATGGATTCGTGTGGACGGGGCCATAGTCTTGTTACGGTGGAAATAAATTGCTCAGAGAAAGCTGCTACTTAAAGAAAGGCGGAACGTGTATTAATTTAGCAGAAACTTTGAAAGACACTCTCTCTAGTTTGTCCTTGATTGCTTGATTTCTCGGCTTGTGTTAACAGGAAGGTTAACTGAATCCACATGACAAATTCGCCTAACTACCTGTTGTTGTTTCAGAAGCAATGTTAAACCTCAGGAGGTAGTCGGCCAGAAGAACAACATCCAGCAAGTAAGTGATAAATAGCAGTACTTGCGAGCCGATAGTCTCCCCGTAACCAACGGCGTGAAGGCTGATTGAAAACGAGGCCGCGAACGTATAAACAAAGCAGATGGTTATGAGTACCACGAGAACTATTCGTTCCCACACCAAAGCGAACAACGACTCGGGCTTTACTACGTAATGACTCAACTTCCATAACATGCTAAAATTTAAAAAAATGTAGTAATCAGGGATAAACTTATTTATATAACGGACGAATTTACAGTTATATACTCAGAAAACCTAGCCTTCGAGTGGAAGCAAGGCTGACGGAGACTTTGCTTTGCTATAACTGGCCTCAGAGACATTCATATGCATAGGAACATGTCTACATTTTAAAAGCAGCAAGGTTTCTATCAAAATTAGCTTATTTCCAGCCTCGCTTTCACTCAAGGCAAGAATACTCAGTACACTACACGAAATAGCCTACGAGCAGCCGCATCCTCAGCCATTTTATCCTAGCTGCTTCGGGGGAAGGGTAGGGCTACACGTAGGCTGCACAGAAACAACAGTCTATTTATAGCCTATTCAGTTGTAATTCTCAATCGCATACAAATATGTTATAAAATACAGTTAGTTACTGTCTGAGTAAGGAGAAGTCGACTCCTTTTTTATAAAGATAAACAGAATTTCTAGATACCTCCTTTGTTCCCTCTGTTCCTTGCAGCCCTGCAAAAAATTTGGACAAAGCCATAGGTCACAACAAATGACAGAAGGATTCGCGGTTTTATGTTAAAGAAAAGAATTTTGAGGGACGAGTTGTTTGAATGAAGATGCTCCATAATCTTGACGTCTCATTTACATGCTCTGTTTACAGTTAATCAATTTTATATTGCAAGATTCATGAAGTGATAACATGGGCAAGGGTATGAAAAAGATCCTGTGTTTCTTCACAATGAAGTTATTACTTCAAATAACATCAAGTGAGAATTGACGGATAGTGCTGGCTAATCTGCAGAACCTATTTTAGCACCATTTCGAAGCTTTTAGTAAATCAACAGCGTGGTAGTAATGTGTCAAACGTTAATGACTGAAAATGAAACCTTCTTTAGCTTTGAAGTGCTTTTGCTAGTATACTAATAGACCATTTTACAGTTGTGAGCTTAGCGCCCTAGCCTTTGACTGAAGTGATGATAAGAGGTAATTGAGGTTAGCCTGAGTAGCTAGGGAGGTTTTTGGGGTGTTTTCTCTTCTGTGGTTCGCAAAGTAAGAGTTACAGCCGCGCGAAAGCTAAACTGAGGTTTCTTTTTCGTCCTCGGTTCAGGTTTTGCGCGGCTGAATCCCTTACTTGACGAACCACAAAAGAACATACAAAACAAAAAAACCGCCGCAACGCAGGCTTGGTTGAGGTTGACATTACTTTGATATAAACCTCCTTTGATTTCTGGTGAAAATTGTGCATGAAAAATACTAGCTAGCAAAAGAATAACATGATTTATAAAAGAAATTAAAAGCAGGAAGGGTTGTATTTGAACAAGGTCAACTCCAGCCTTTTGCATCTATAACGGTAAAATTGGATATTAACGCTTTTGAAAGTTGCCTTTATTTGCATGCCCCATTTGGCCTTTAGGACGTACTAGTTTGGCAGCTCAATGTTCTCTTCACCAGCCGTTAAAAATGGTAAACTATTTCTTTCAACAGCGCGTTCGATTTTAGTTAAACACGAGATCACAGAGTTTTCTGGTATTGGAAAGCGGTCGAGAGATCCTTCGCCACTACACTTGTCTACACGCTATTCAAACTGGCCAAAATGCTCCACGAGATTTAATTAGGCGCTGGATGTGAAAAAAGCCCGGAATTCACTCAAATTTATTTATTTGCGACTGTGGAAAATTCAAGGACTTTTCAAGGATATTACACAATTTTCCAATTTTGAAGGACTTTTCAAGGCCCGTGAGAACCATGATTCGAAGCGTGTTTTCCTAGGGCGGGGGGTGTTAGTCACTGGACATAGTTTGTAGGCAACTTTGTGTTACCCACCCACCCAACCCCTTTTCCAATACCCTTTCTGGCCAATGCTCCAGATCCACCTCATTGTTCATACACAGAGCAGTGAGTCCAATTCTTCCCCAATTCTTAATCTGGAACAACGGCCAGTTAAACATACTACTAACATAAGTTCATACTAACCACATCCTGTTTTAACCATTGCTCGGGTTGCTCATTTTCCATATCCAGGTAAGCATTTTGGTCGCTTCCCACTTGCATGTTGTTGATGTCACATCGATGTTCAACTGCTAAATACAGCTTTTCAGCCACTGAAAGTTAAGAGATATTTCTACATTGAATATAAAACTTAAAGAAAAAATACTCGATTAATATTGGTCTGGGCCCGGTTCCTGAATGGATAGGTAGGTTTAGTCTTATCTCCGACCAAATGCGCCATTTATACCAGAAGTTCGCGTCTTACTTAAGGCGCGACTTGTTTTAGACGGGCCGTAATGTTATTTACTGTGGACAGTGTAAAAGGTGTAGCCTTCTGTCAAGTTCAACATTCTCTGCGCTTCCCTTGACAGTAAGTAGAAAATAAATTCATTGTTATCACAAAAGAACTTTTAAAATTTGTAGCAATTCTGTTTTGTTTTGCTCAGTCTGGAAACACTCACTAACCTTCAGGATAATGCTTAAGAACCTTGTTGAGATCTGCGCGATCCAGTAAAAAGATAACACATGGAGTGGCTGCGCGTACAGAAGCTGACCTTGGGAGATTGTATACCATGCTTACCTAATATAAGAGAATACGATCATAAAAAAAACTGAGAAATAAGTATGAGCAAGACAAATATGCTAGGACTAGGATGACCAAGATGGGTGGTATTGGCCAAGCTCTTTGTTTCCCCCATTAAAGCACATGGGCGCACAAGACCCACGATTTCAAGCTATAATAGGGATAAAAAAAGATTTTTTATCATGGCATTTCGGGAAAGAGAGGCCAATCTCCAGTCTGCTCGAGTGGTCTATCAGGACACAGGATTCGCTTAACATACTTTGGGGGAGTCAGTCAGATGATAAAAGTTTTTTCTTTTAGGGAATATACTCGATAAGTGGCTCTTCGAGGGCCGGTGACGCGGATGGTTTTGTTTACAACAGACTCAATCGCTCGAAGAAATTTTACTTCCTGTCTTTAGTTAGCTTGTTATCATACTTTTGTAGATTCACTTTTCCTCTACTTTCAACTGTTTTAAATGGGGATTGATTCTAAATGGCCAAATTGAACAATATTGGACAAGTTTTTCATATTCCTCCCATTAGAAATCCCGCCTTTCTTTTCCCGCGAGATGGACAAATGATTCTAACAATTGTCTTTGTCAAGTTACGCACTTATTTACTTACTTCGCCGAATAATTTCCCCTCTTTCAAAGTTAATAAGACTTCATCATCGTTTGCGCAAAGAATCTTTGGAAAGAAAATATAATAAGCACTAGGTTAATAACCTATGAAATAAATGTAAGAACATATCCAACGAAAAACATATGCAGGCAATATCATTTAGACTTTTTCAAAGCCCATTTCCGGCTTCTGCTAGACAGGAGGTCAGGCGGGAAACGCGTCGCGTCGCGCGCAGACCTTCCTCGTGCCTTCGACGCTCTTGCGATTAACTTGTGTCAAGTCTAAACGTTACTATTTGCGGTTCACTTTTGGTTGCTTTTGAAATTTCGATGTATTTATATATCTGGTAACCTATTTCAGCTTGGGCAAAAAGCACACACAAGGCAGATTTCTTTGAAGACAAAGCAACCTCAAACGAGACTGCAAAATAGCGCACAAAGGACCAGACGCAACTTCAGGTGTTAGATATGTTTACCGTTTGCTAATGGTCAAAAAGCGGTTTCTAAACTCTGCAAGCAAAATCGGCATCACTGCATGTGATTTCGAGTTTCCTTTGCTGAATCTACGTACCCGACGTTCCATTTACCTTTCAATAACAGGTCGATCCTCCTTTGTAGTAGTTTTAATTTATTTTTGCCAGTTACAGATATTTGTTCAATTCATGCTCTCATGTGATACATGTTTATCGCCAGAAAAGATGTCTCTAATAACTCTCAAATTCCAGCCAAATTAGTAAGTACTTGGCCCATAAAATAACTGTAAAACGAACATACCTCTGCTCGCCCTCGATGAATATAAAACATTTGATGTCCTATGTCTCCTTTGCTAGCTATAATCTGATTCGGCATGTAGAAAACTGGACGGATAACCAAAGAGAGCATGCGCTTAAAGCCGGGGTTAAGACCCTTGAACAAAGGCGCCTGCAAATGATCAAATATATAGTTAATTAATTAAAAAAAAAAAAAAAAAACAGCGTTATATAAGTGTCAATGCAGTTAGCTAGCAAGTACTAATTTAGAGGGCAATATATCGTTTTTGAAAACTGATCTTCTTAATTTCTTGCTTTGTTCGCGCAGGTAAATAAACCTCGGGGGAAACCCAGAGAGCAGAAGGCTTCAAGTATAACCGCAGTTCTTTGAAAACCTTTAATAAGCGTTTATTCTTTCTGGGGTGGTTTTGGAAAGGTTTGCTGCAATTTCAGTGATAGAGCGATTTTCGTATGACCTTGAAATGAAAACGCGCGAACAAAACAGAAACAACAAACGAACGGAAATAGAGCGATTTGATTGGTGTATGAAACGGATACAAACGCACCTGGGTTTTGGTTGGCTAATCGAACGCTCGGGTAAACAAACTTCATGCCCGAAGAACTTTCTAGAAATTGCTTTGACGTCATACTGCAACACGATTGGCCAATCGAACAATGCCTTCTCCATATTAGGGTTTCTTTGGCGGGAAAACGAAGAGGCCATGTTGTAGCGGCTGGGTTCCCTGTTTCATTTGTTTTCCCGCCTTTAGAGGTCATGTGACTTTGTTTTAGTTGCCTTTTGATACGTTTTCAGCGAGTGTTTGCAGCTTGGGCATTCACTCGAAGTAACGACCAAAATTGATCGGTTTCAACGCATTGACGACTGTATTGTTTGGAACATTGTCTTCGTGTATTGTCACGATTCAAGATTGTAGCCGTCCTTGCAGTATTGGAAATAAAGGTCCGTGAACTTGAGTGAATTTCGTCGCTACAGTTACTTCGAACGCCGAGCTGCATTCAGATGATTTGTTGGCCTGCGAGCACCGTTCTCATAGTATTTGTCCTATCTTATTGTGAATATTGGTATTTTGAGTCCTGGTGACAATATTTGGCGTACAACACTGGCTGTGAGTACTTTCTACGATTGTATACAAGGGTTTTTGATCCTTTGTTGTTTTGTGATGTCGGTTTGGGATCTTTCGAGCGACGATGGCCGAGATACGGCGCTCGATCTCACAAAAACTCCGGATTTGACACTTTGTGAACCTCAAGCCTTCTCTACCGCAATGGAAAACGAAAACAAGGAGTCTGGTTACGTTACAAAGCCGAACGAAACGACAAACTCGCCGCTTCTGGACGAAAACACATGTGTTTCAGAGGAATTGTGGAATGGACAAGGGAACGCGGAATTGGATCAGACCGTTATCGATAAGAGACCTCGGAAACTAACTGAAAAGGGCAAAGGCTATCGCCTCGTGCAAAGGAAAGGAGAAAGAAATAAACTTAAACGAAAAATACAATCTCAGATTGCTAACATCAGCACGCTGTTGGGCCATGATAAGAACCTTGAGTTAATCAGTGATTTGTCTATTAAACTGAATGATCTGTTTGAGCAGTTTGGTGATCTGCACGAAGAAATACAAGAACTTCTTACAGAGGAAGAACAAATTATGGACTCTGAGAATTATGATGGCTTGTACCAAGAAGTTAGACTCATTCGTGAAACAGTACGGAAGTGGATGATCGATGCCAATCAGCGGATTAGAGATGAGAAAATTGAAAAGGGTTCTGCCAAGAGCATCAAATCAAAGGGCTCTAGGTCCTCGAAGTTGTCAACCACATCCTCAAGGGTGAAGGCTCTCGAAGCCAAGGCAAGGCAGGCTGAGTTAGAGGCAAGGATCGCACAACTTGATCAAGTCGAGTCTGCGAAGAAGGAAGCAGAAAGAGCAAAACTAATGGCCGAACGTGCAGCTGTGGCCGCTGTCAACAAAGTGTATGAAGACGCTATGAAGGAGGATGACGAACAATATTTGGGCTCGGATGATCCTGACATCAATGATACAGCTGCCGACGATCAGCCTAAACCAAAGAAGTCGCAGACCACTGAGCCTATACAAACCATAGATGAATCCAGAAATTTGAGGAAAACCGAAGCAGAAATTAAGCATTTGAATGGTCCTGCCGCGAAGCAGTTTGAATCTGTAAGAGCTTTAGACCCTAAGGCACCGGAATTTGTCTTGCCCTCTGTACCCTTACAATCGGAATGTGTTGTTAGCAATGGTAGTGCGGCATACTGCAACCCGATGGTAACGAATTGCAACGCCGAAGTGACCAGTCTTGTACCACCAGCGGCCTTCTGGGAAAAGATGGAATTAAGAATGTCGCAACCCCCACCTGTACCCGCTCCGTTTGATGGAGATCCATCCCGCTACCTTCGTTTCAGAGCTGACTTTAGAGATCAAGTCGAGAGCAGAGCATCGTTGACTGATAGCGAGAAAATGAATTATTTAATGACTTACACAGCTGGTAAAGCAAGGGAAGTCGTCCAAAACTATCGGGGTCTACCGAATGGTTGTCACATCGCTCTGCAAATGTTAAGGCAGAGATTTGGACAAAATGCAATGGTAGTGGAGGCCCTCAAGTCGTCAGTGGTAAATGGCCCAAAGTTAAAGAATGGTGACAGTGCAGCCCTTCTAGCACTTTCCGATAAAGTGCAAAATTGTCGCTGGGCAATGATTGAACTGCAATCAAAGGAACTTGACTGTACTACGAACTTACGGCAAATCTATGATCGTCTACCCTACCACTTGCAGGCGAAATGGAGAAAGTCAGCCAAGCAGTACCGTGAAAGAACTGGTGGTGGAGAGCCAACGCTCAAGGAACTTTCGGAGTTCATAACTGCCGAGTTGCAAACTGAGAATGACCCAGTCTACGGAAGGCCTAGTACCCTTGCAATAAGGGCTAACACCGGCAGAAACTTCAAAAAACCTCTTCCCACATCAGGAGAGTCTGGAGAAACACATATTCCCACCTTGTCGACGGAGATTAACCAAAAGGAGGCCAATACTCCCCAAGAGGACAAGGCCCTATCTGCAAAGGGAGAACATGTTGGGCGGGTTGAAAGAGGCGAAGAGGCGAGGTGTCGGGTTTGCAAGGGAAAGCATGGTGTTTCAGAATGTTCAGCGTTCGCAAAGAAGGGTTTGAATTGGCGCCGGCGTTTTGCAAGATCCAGTGCACTATGTTACCGGTGTTTGTCCAGTTGTCATATGATAAAGAGATGTCCTAAAACTAAGGGTTGTGAGGTGAAGAGCTGCCCTCAGCCATCGACCCACCATTCCCTGCTACATCTACCCACAGCAACTGCTGACGCCAATACGGGTGAGGAGAGCGTTAATCGTAGTGCTACTCCCAGTGAGGACTTAACCGTAAGCGTAACTATGGAACACTCAAAACGAAGCTTTGTGCTACTCAAGGTGGTACCACTGTCCATCGTGGGTGAAAACGGAACTATGGTCACTTCGTACGGTCTTTTAGACTCAGGGGCTGTCAGTTCCTTGATTACTTCGGACCTAGCTGAACGATTGCAACTTCATGGAACTCCCGAGAAAGTGAGCATTAACACTGTAACACACAAGAATCATGACTGTGAACTCACCAGAGTTAAATTTCTGATACGCTCATTGAGGCGAGATGGGCCCTTGTACTCAATACCTCATGCCTTGGCCATACAGGACTTGAACGTTAGTGTCCGGTATTGTCCGAACCAGGTAGATTTAACACAATGGCCACATCTTGCACATTTAGAACTGCCGAATATTCCTGTGGATGTTCCGAAGGTTTCAGTTCTCATTGGCCAGGATGTGCCTCAGGCGCACATAGTTCTCGATTACCGCTGGGGAGACAGCCCACAGAACCAGCCGTACGCAATGAGAACTCCATTTGGATGGTGCGTAGCTGGGCCCACAAACAAGGGGGACGATAATAGCAAGCCAGTTGCCCTTTCTGTATTCGAGTTTGACTGTACCAAGGAAGGGTCGGTCATGGGACTTCACCAGCAAGTTGAGAAGTTTTGGGACTCTGAATCACACGGATTTGGAAATGTTGGTGACAGTTGTGACAGCCGTGAGGACAGAAGGGCCCTTGAAATTTTGAACACCACCACTAAATTAAAGAACGGGAGGTACGAGGTCGGTCTCCTTTGGCGAAATAGCGACCCTCAGCTTCCAAACAACCGGTCCTTAGCAGAAAGGAGGTTACAGCAACTGAAGAGACGGTTTGACCGAAGTCCAGAATTCGCTAAGCAATACGAGGCAGTGATGAACGACTATATTGCAAAGGGGTATGCTGTGAAGTTGTCCGCTGAAGAAGCCGCCCACACGAGTAAATGCACATGGTATTTACCACACCACGGTGTAATTAACCCGAATAAAGCAAAGGTCCGAGTGGTGTACGATGCGGCAGCAGAATTTGGCGGGACATCCCTGAATAAAGAACTGCTGCAAGGACCACAGCTGAACAATTCTCTCGTTGGAGTTCTAATCCGATTCAGAAAGGAGGACGTAGCCGTAGCCTCCGATATCGAGAGCATGTTTCACAGAGTAGTCTGCAGGGAGGAGGATACAGATGCCCTACGGTTCTTATGGTGGAGTGAAGGCGTCAATAAGCCACCGAGTGATCACAAAATGAATGTGCATTTGTTTGGAAAGACAGACTCTCCATCGATTGCAGCCTGGGCTTTAAAACGAACAGCTACAGACAATGAATCCGAGTTTAGCAAGGAAGTGTGCGCTATTGTCTCCAAGAATTTCTATGTAGATGATGGATTGTTTTCTGTGCCTACCACTGAACGGGCAATTGATGCTTCACTGCAGTTGATGGAGTTGTTGCAAAGAGGGAACTTTCGGTTGACAAAGTTCGTGTCCAACGTCAAGCAAGTATTAGCGGCTATCCCAGCAGAGGAAAGAACGGTCAAAAACCTGGATTTGGACAAGCTTCCTATTGAAAGAGCGCTGGGTCAGCAGTGGGATACCGAGACCGACTCGTTGGGAGTGAAGGTGCTACCTTTACCGAAGCAGTTAAATGACGACACGAGGCGAGGGTGTTTGTCAACCATGAGCTCCACGTTCGATCCCCTAGGCATGATTGGACCGGTCTTGCTCCCAGCTAAGAGAATCCTCCAAAGGACCTGGCAGCTTAAACTTCAATGGGACGAGAAATTGCCAGACGACTTGCTGAGAAGCTGGACAAAGTGGAGAGAGCAGTTGGAGCTCCTCAATCAAGTCAATATTCCTCGTTGTTACTTCCCTGGCGGCTGCCATGCTGGTAAATCATTCCAGTTACACCACTTCAGTGATGCCTCTGAATTTGGTTATGGGACAGTGTCCTATTTGAGAAGAGAAACATGGGATGGAATGGTGAATTGTTCATTTATCATGGCCAAAGGCCGGACAGCTCCTCTTCAGTACGTTTCTGTCCCGAGGCTCGAGTTACAGGCTGCTACGATAGCAGCAAGAGTTCACGGCATGATCATAAGGGAAATAGACTTGAATATTCCTTCTACCTTCTTCTGGACAGATTCCCAAATCACGTTGCAGTACATCAGAAACGAGTCCCGTAGATTCAAGACCTATGTAGCAAACCGTGTATGTGAAATAAGGCAAGTTTCCGAGCCGGCCCAGTGGAGACATTGTCCAGGAACCCTAAACCCTGCCGATGATGCATCTCGTGGGCTTTCAGCTCAACAGCTTTTGAGCAGCGATAGGTGGTTCGCTGGCCCAGCCTTTTTATCCCAACCAGAGGCAGAGTGGCCGACCACTGAAATTGGCGATCTGCCAGAGAACAACTTAGAAGTCAAGGTGGAAAAGGCTATATTCACTTTGCAGCCACCCAATAGAATGCACGAATTTCTTGTAAGGTATTCTTCCTGGTCAGTGCTGTTGCGAAAGCTAGCCTGGCTGTTAAAATTCAAGTCATATCTAAAGAAAGATAGAGACGGCAGCAGTTCAAAGTACTTAACGACAGATGACCTACAGAAGGCTACAACCGCTGCAGTAAGGCTGGTGCAGAATGAGGCGTATGCCGATGAGATGGGCGACTTGGAAAAGGGAAAGAGCGTCAAACGTTCAAGCAGAATTGTCAAGCTTCGGCCAATGTTGGATAATGGAGTAATACGAGTTGGAGGACGCATTTCTGAAGCTGCCATTGCCTTTGGAGCCAAGTTCCCAATGATCATGCCACCAGGACATCATGTCACCCAGTTGCTTATTGCAGCCTTCCACCAACGACTTGCGCACGCTGGTCAGAACCACATACTGGCAAGTTTAAGGGAGCAGTTTTGGATACCTCGAGGGAGGTCTGCTGTTCGTAAAGTAGTGCGATCCTGTTTAAAATGCAAGAAGCAAAGGGCAGCCACTATGGAGCAGATGATGGCCCCCCTACCAGCGTTTCGTACTACAGCTTATCAACCATGCTTCACTCACACTGGCGTAGACTATTTTGGACCGTTAAACGCGAAAAGAGGGAGAGCCGTGGTCAAGAGATGGGGTGTCATATTCACCTGTTTGAATTCTAGGGCCGTGCATCTGGAACTGGCTACTTCTCTAGAGTCAGACTGCTTCATCAATGTTCTCAGAAGATTCATGAATCGAAGAGGCCCACCCAAGTGTATTTACTCGGACAATGGGACAAACTTTGTCGGTGCAGAAAGGGAAATTAGAGAAGCGATAGAAGACTGGAACCAGAAACAGATCTCGGATGAACTACTTCAGAAGGGATGTCAGTGGGCGTTCCAACCGCCAAAGGCTTCACACGCTAGCGGAGTCTGGGAGAGATTAATACGTAGTACGCGTACAGCCATCAAGGCTATACTCGGCGAGAGCCTTGTAAATGAAGAAGTATTAACAACCGTTTTAACAGAAGTTGAGGCTATTCTGAATTCTAGACCAATTTGCGCTGCGTCCGATGACCCAAATGATTGTGAACCCTTGACTCCTAACCACCTGCTGTTGCAGAGGGCTGTTCATGTTTTACCTCCTGGAGTCTTCGTAAGAGAGGACAAATTTGCTAGGAGGATGTGGAGACAGGCACAAGTTCTAGCTGATCATTTCTGGAAGCGATGGCTAAGGGAGTACATCTCAGGTTTACAGGAGAGACAGAAGTGGCAGCGTCCCCGCCGGAATGCTGAAATTGGAGACCTTGTGCTACTAGTGGACGACTGCTTGCCTAGAGGACAGTGGCGTATGGGTCGAGTCATTAAAGCAGTTCCCGGAAGGGATGGGCTTGTCCGGACAGTAGTAGTGAAAACGGGCGCGTCGACCACATTAGTACGTCCTATACAGAAACTTTGTTTGCTGGAGGAATCAGGAAATCTCCAACGAGATTAGAGTCAGACAAGTGTAGGAACAGTGACACTGATATTGATTGACATTTCTTTATTACTTGAACTTAGTAGGCGTGGGAACCCATGCCTAGTTTGTGTTTGTAATGCTTCACTAAGTTCGCATGGGGTGGGGTGTAGCGGCTGGGTTCCCTGTTTCATTTGTTTTCCCGCCTTTAGAGGTCATGTGACTTTGTTTTAGTTGCCTTTTGATACGTTTTCAGCGAGTGTTTGCAGCTTGGGCATTCACTCGAAGTAACGACCAAAATTGATCGGTTTCAACGCATTGACGACTGTATTGTTTGGAACATTGTCTTCGTGTATTGTCACGATTCAAGATTGTAGCCGTCCTTGCAGTATTGGAAATAAAGGTCCGTGAACTTGAGTGAATTTCGTCGCTACACATGTTTTGATCTATTCATCCATTGGCTGATGAAACAAAGGACGAACACTTACCAAAACCTTTTTTCAAGGTCATACGAAAATCGCTCTATTGTAAAACTCAAACCAACATATGCACTGGGTACAATCTACAGTGTACAAAGTGCTTTAATATAAAGTTTATTAAATACCTTTTCCAAAACTTTCTTGTTGATCATAAGGGACAATTCAGCTTGAAACGTCAGCGGTAAATCGTCGAACATGCCGACTCCACTTTCGCCTCTATTATGTGTCCACTGAAAAGTAAAATGTAACACAATGCCAGCTAGTTTAACTAGAAAAACGTTTTAAAAGACTGGATGCAAACATGCAATTAACACAACCTCGCGCGACTTAAACCGTACTTGTGTTTACGTTCTCTATAAAGCGTGAACTTATAAGAAAATTTCATGTCGTAGTCGTGCATCGACGGCGAAGAAATGTACCAAGAAGCGTGATAAAAAGTGCAGATCCTTTGTCTTGCTAACTAAAAATTAAACCCAGTGTTTTTTGACGTTCTCGTTGTCGTCGCCTTTGCCAATAGGGAGCTTTAGAATCTACTACTGAGAAGGCAGGGAATACGTCTCAAAAAAGTGAATTCGGGCTGTTTCGAACTTCTTCGCTTTCCATCTTGTTCAATTTTTAAATGCTGGCGAATTTTTCTGGAATTGAAGATTGTATCTAAGTTCTGAAAAAGAAAAATCTAATATTTTTCTTGTGTTCACGTCATTCACAAAATTTGATATTAGGAAGTTCCCCGTCGTAATCGTTCAACAACGGCAAAGAAATGTACAAAAATTCTTAAAGCGCGTGCCGAGTTGTGTTTTTGGCAATCTACACCTATTCCTTTTTTGCCGTCGCCGTCACGGTCGTTGGTAAAGCTCTTAAACTCCCTATCGCATCCTGCTTATCATTCCCAAATTGTGCTTTACACCGCGATTTTTTTATCCGGGTACGGCTCAGACGACAAAACACTATAGCGCAATTGCCTTTGTAAGACACCCATTTATTTGGCTCATTAGACAAAAGAGATTTTAGGTCACGTTTTGTATCACCTGACCATGTTTCCCCTTAACTTGTGCTTTACTGATCATTATTCTACCCCAAAATTAGTTGCTTCGCGTTATTTTTGTCCATAGCAATCGGTTTTGACTGGTTTTAGCTGCACGTTTTCTGTTTTAAGGAATTCTCAACTTGAATCTGACGTTTGCAGTTTGCAATAAACGTCACTCTAAATCTCTCTAATGTGTAAATACGTACACTCAGTTAAATCATTTTGGATACCTTATTCTAAGCAGGCAATCCTAAAAGGCTAACTGAACTTGAGTTTTAAATCAAAGAGTGATCGTATAGAATGGATCGGCTGCGCAGCGGTTGGATTTGTTGGATTCAGGATAAAAAAAAATCCCTTTTCCATCCTTCCATAAGAACAGCCAAAAACCGCCAGCTATATGATGCCGGCATGCGGCCTAAAACTTAGAAGGCCGTCTTTACCAGGTATTCGTAGTAGTCCATCACTCTGGAGCGTATAGAAGACGATATCTTCACGTCGTCCTGCAGTAGAGAAAGAAGGCAACTTATGAATAAAAGTGAAACTCTATAAACTAAAGGGACTGAACGAGCTTAGTACTGTAAGGTATCATCCACGGAGATACATGGGCAGCTAATTGGGACGGGATGTTTACAAGCGGAATTGTTGCAGGTGAGGTTTACAAGAAGAGTAGAATAACCAAAGGCCACCCTCTCTCAGAGGAGGAAAGAGGAGACTGATTATGTAAAGTTGATGTTACATGGGACGATTCGCAACGACGATTTTTAACGGAACACAGCGTCGCAACATTGGAGCAATGTTATAACTGTTCGAAACAATGTCTCAACAATGTTCAACAATGTTGCAACGCATGAGTTGCGCTAAAAATCGTCGTTGTGAATCGTCTCGTGTAACATCACCTTAGAAACAATGATGCTTCATAGCCTCTGTTGGGAGCTCCCTGACCGTACACTTAATTTTCGTTCACAAATTGTGACTGAATAAATTAATGCGACGTGATAAGAACACTATCCAACTCTGTACACCGTCAAGTCCAATCAAGCTAACAACAACATGTGAAGAAATCTGATGAGCTCCATAACCATTGCACTTTGTCATTTACAATTAGTTTCCAGGAGCACCTGAATTCACTTCAGCTTCTTGTTGACCATCACAACTTACAATATGCACCCCCTTGAAATTTGCTCTGCCTCTCCAACTAAATCTCATTGGTACTAAATAAGCTACTCTCAGCAAGAAAAACTCAGGGGAACTCATTTCTTGAAAGTCCCAAAAAAAACATAACGGGCCCAGAATATCTACTCTACCTTCAAGATTGATCTTGATTAACAAAGAAAAGCGCACTGGTCTGTCAGCTAGAACCTGCGCTCTTATTCTTGAGATTTTGACTTGAATATTAGATTTCGAGCCTAAAATAATAGGGCCATTTATACGAGGATAAATAAGACGCGTCCTATGTAAGACATGTCTTATTTTTCCTCGCGTAAATGGCCCTAATACCGAGATTATTGAGAAACGGGCCCCATCATCCACTGTCCTCATAAGAAAGGACAAATTACGGTTCCAAGTATACATTGCAGGTTTCAGCGACTTTTGAAAAGAAATTCTTAACTTTTTTTTGGCGATATTCACTAATCAAAAAGGACACAGTGCGTACCATACGATCCTTGATGACGTTAAGATGGTGTATGTATCTGGCTCGTTGTGAATCCAAGTTAGTCAGCATGGAAGCCATTCCACCCAATATAAAACCGAAAAACAGTCCGATTCCTACCAACATAGCGCACACTGAAAACCATTTTTCTTCTTCGGTCACGGCATGGACATCCCCATATCTGGTAAAGAAATAAAAGCGGATATTTTAAATCCAAGTTTTGTTACTGTTTGCGAAATATCTGCCCTTTCAAAGCTGGTTGTCTGATTGCGGTTTTGCCATAAGGAGTATAATTAGTGCAGTTTCATTAAGACGAGAAACAAACTGAGCACAGTTGATAAGTGCGCATGGGCGGCCTTCTGTATGAGAGATTCCGAGTTCGGTTTCCTAGGTGTGATCTCACTAGATTCCTTGTTTCGACCGCTCTTTTTTGTTTTTCGTGTAGCTTAAAATAACTGTAAAATACCTGTAAAAGTGAGCACTAATGGAGAGAGGGAGTAAGTCAAGCGCACCGTTGTTGCGAGTTACCGACGCAACATAAGGAACTTTACCTTCACCTATTAGAATTATGTCATTATTATTATCAGTTCTATTGTTTGAACTCGTCACTTCTGTACAATCAGGGGATTGGGCAAGCAGAAATCAAAATCATCCTGACCAATTGCAAAGCGGAAAATTGAACAAAGGAAGTCATGTCCAGACTTTTCCGCGCGTTTTTGAGTTCTCATTTGACGTTGATTTGTATTTGCTAACTCGGCCAACAGTGATACTCTGATTTTTAAGCGACCTTCCTTGTAGCCTAAAAATACACCCGTCTTTCCTTGCTGCTAGGGACGTTTCGCTTTTTTTTTTTTTTCTTTTTTTTTCTTCGTTTTCTCTCCAGCGAAACGTCCCTAGCGGCTAAGAGGAAGGAGAGGCGACTGTATTCGCACGCTACCTCTGCGACCTCCTCGGAGATTTCATCAAAGTGGTCGCAGCTAGTGCTAGCCATAGTGGTTTTCGAGAATGGGTTTTCGTAAGCGACCATGTGATAAACTTGTATCTGCAAGGCGTCGTCAATACTCTGGTAAAATAGTCCTTTAAATGCCTTCCTTGAGGATAGGCAATGAAGAGGATGACGATAATTGAGATAATGATTGTGACTGATAATTTCTACTGATAAATAAAAAACTGTATTAGGTTTCCTGTGCACTCAGTGACTGTGGTCTCACCCGGTGGATGTTGCTGTTGCTGTTGCCCAGTACAGTGATAGGACGTATTTCTTCCCAACTCCAACAAGCTCTATACCTGTTTTAAAAAAAGAGTCAAAAGAAAAAAAACCGAAGTTGTGGCCACGCGAACGACTTATTTACTTCAAAAGACGTTATTTAAACGTCATTGCGTAGGGAAAATTCTTTAAGTAAGCACAGGCAGCCGAAACTGCCATCTGAACCCTAAAATGGCTACTTATTCTACCAAAGTTGCACAGAAAGGAAGAACTGACAGCCCAGCTTTTGGAGGGGTAAAGTTCTGAGCTTATTTTTAGCGTTTTGAGGACTTGAATGATCATCCAATGCGACTCTTTTTTTTTAAAGCTACCGAGGGTAAATGATTAATTCGTTAGCTTATTATTGGAAATTACGTTAATTGACAAAATTAAGCAATTAAGTGGGTTGTTAATTTCTGTGGCCTAAATTTACATTATTTTGGTCCCGATTGCTAGTAAAAAGCATTATTTCTTCAGGGGGGATGGACCAGTATTGCTTAAACTGCACGTAGAACGCTCAAAGATGCTGAACTCCTTCGCTTAACTAAAGCCCTTCCTTTGGGGGAAGTTCTTCAAACATTTTCTCTCTACACATTTTATGTCGCGTTAATTTCAGTTAATAGAAAATGTTGATTTTTTTCCATCTATCGACGCTAATCTAAGTTGCGTTTATTTTTTAAATACTTTAATTAGCACAAGCGTTAATTTTCTATGATAAGGTAAATGCTTCCATAAACTCTTTCTTTTAAAATATGAACAGTAGTACACAAGTATTTTTATAGGAGATGAATTTCGTTTGTTAAGAGGATAGAATGCGGACTAAAACAATTCTCTGGGCAGGGTTGTTCAAAGCTAGGCCATGATAACCCAGGGTTAGTGCGAATTTCGAATTCAGATATGAAATCTTAAAAAGCTAATTCAGTTTAATTCTTTTAGTCTTTAATTTGGTTATTGGATGCTCTAAAATGAATAGAGAAAAGTATCCGAGAAAATGCTAATCGGCTATCGAACAACTGGGCAATGGTTTTACTGATTTTGGTGTAAATTTCAAGATGAATCGCCAAGTATCGATCAGCGGTATCTCACTTGCATGCCAAAACGAGAAAAAAAGAAGAAAATTTTTTTCGTTTTTCGAATGATTTACCAGTGTTAAGTTTCATTGCCCAGCTGTTAGGATCACATGAGGTGTCCGCGGCTCCGATGTTTGGACAAGCCAGTGAATACCACACACAAGACATCAAGTGAACTGTGATTGTACCAATCGTAGCATATTTAATTCCCCGGATGAGAGACGTGTTAGTCCCGAGTTCGTTCTCTCGTGACTCTAAAAAATAGAAATAGTAAAAAATGTATTAGTTTTGAGTCTCATTAAAGGGCTTACAGCTGTTCATACGTTTTCATCAACCAAAGAAAGTCAGAGAATCGATTTTTCTTAACCCGGGTTTGTCCAAGAGTTCATTCCTGATTGAATGTAAGTGCAAAGTGTACGTAGTCTCAGTCTCGTCTCTCTCTCTCTCAGTCGTTAGCGCGCTTGGTTGTAGAGCGGAAGGTCGCGCGTTTGATCTCCGGACCGGACAATTACTCAGTTTCTTAAAATAACTGAGAAATGAAGGTACTCCCTCTGTCCTGCAAACGGTTCAAAAAATCCCACGCCCGGGGGGGGTACTCCTGGTTATTCTTGGTGGGGGTGTGCCACCTGGTTCTTCAAACCCTGACCCGATTTCCGACCAAAAAATGTAATTTTCCACACCCGTTTTCAGACTAGAAGTCTAAAATCCATGTCCTTTTTCAGACCTGGCTTTTAGGCAGAAATTATGTTATCATTACTTAGATTAGAGCACAAAAAAAAATATTCGAATCCATTTCGAATTCGCGTATTTCTCTTTCTTTCTAACTCATTTGGAATTGAAACGATAAATATGTTCATACACTCCGTAGTTCCCTCAAAACCATACCCGATTCCAGACCAACACGATATGGGCAAAGTTTAGACCCGTTTTCAGACCAAAACGGTGCAAAAACCCTACCCGATGGGGTGGCACATACCTATATGGCTTATATAAGGGAGTACCCCCCCTGGGAAACCACGCCAAAATTGGCGGTCTTGTTTCCAGTAAAGGAGACATAAAAGCTGTGTCCTCAAGTATTTTCTTGCTAAATACATTGACACTCAAATATTAAAGTGCGTCTGGTGTTTTTGTTGTTGTTTTTGTTGTTGTTGTTCAGTCTTCTTACATGCAAGCACTCTAAAACAAGGCTTGTCGAAAATGGAAAGCGAAAGACCATTACCGCCAGGTAAATCGTACAAAATGGTGGCTGCATTTTACTGAATTCTTGGACTTGATTTAGACACGAATTGAACAATTTCTTTAAAACCTATTAGACCTATTAACCTGGACGCCTAGTTTGAATGAGGGAAGAATGGCGAATTTTTCAATTATATTTTGCAATCACAATCAAAGTTTACTACTGGCAATTTCTTGTAAGCGAAGGACGATGAATTTAGATAATTGAATCGTTTGAAAGAGAAACATTGCAAAGCCGTACCGAAATAAGTTGCTAGTGGATGTTGCGAACTACGTTGCCAGGGAACGTTGCTCGCGTGTGAAGTTGCTATGTTAGCAACTGCACGCGAAGATGGCAGTTTTAAAACTACATGTATGCCCGCGCGCGTTTTTCTTCCGTTGATGTATTTTTCTCTTTAAGGTCTTTAAGAAGAGGTGATATCCTCAAGAACTACGATGCTATTAACCCTAGCGCCTTAAATCGACGGTGATATTATCCGAAGCAGTAAACAACGTTCACTATTTAAGTATACAAACAATATTTTAAAATACTAAACAAATCATGAATTCAAACTGCTACAATATTACAAAGTGAACTCACCGAAAAACGACAAGAGTCTGTAAACTCTCAAAATCCGGTTTAATCTCAGCAAAGACAAAGTACGATGCCATCTGAATTGTTTTCCAACTCCGAAAACTATTAAGAAATCCGAGGGGATGATAGACGGTAAATCCAGCAAAAACTTGCCGCGAAGATAGCGTTTACGGATAAATGATTTATCGGTGATAAGGTTTCCTTTGCTGAAATATCCAACACAAAATCTCAGCACCACATCCAAGAAAAACAACACATCAAAGATGTAGCCAAAAGCCCATAAAGTTACAGATTCCGAATTGAAACTTGCTTGAAAAGGGACGATCAAACAAGTGACGAAAATACAAACAGAGCTAAAAGTTTCCCAGTAGCGATAAATGTCCGAACGAGGATTGATAACAAGAGAAGCCTTTTTGAAACTAAGGTCCTGATTAGCTAGAGATACACCTCGAAACGTTACTTGTACGGGTTGGTCCGAATAAGAGGACATACTCGCGAGGAAATCAAGGAAAATTCTCTGCGCTACATTGTGTAGTCGTAGCGCCGAGCGCAAAACCTCCTTGAAAATGAAAGGCAACGGTTTTAAGCGCTCGTTAAAATGACGTGTTAAAGGGCTGGCGAAAAATTTGCGCGCGACATTGATTCGATTTTTCACGCTGTCCGATGCACCTATTGTTGTAAGGATTCTTTCGGACATAGTTTGTTCCTCAGCTCTGCAAAACAAAACAAATTGACAAAATTTGTCTTTAACAACCGTGTCTTTCACAAACTGCGCGCGTTTATCAAAGAGAATAGCTGAACAGACTGTTCCGGCTACGAAATGTTTCGAGAAAACTGGGCGACTCACCGCGAATGATTGCAAAAACTAGCGTGTTAAAATTAATAGGGAAGGTTCTTTTATTTTGAAAAGAATGGCAAGAATTCACTTTTAATCCTCAACATTCTCTATTACAAATCTTGTGCAGGTAGTAAATAATTTCGTCGTGGCGGTGTGGATTAGTCCTAAGTTAGTAATAACGATCGATTTTTTAAATGATTTCAGTGCAATTCTCTGAAAAACTGCTGCGATTCTCCATATTTGCCACCTCATCTTCCACTGCCTCTTAATTTTTCTTGGCAAGGTCGTACAAGGAAAAATTTGTGACCCACACGTGACAAAAATTGAAAGCTGCGCTCACTTACGCTTTGGCGTTATGTAAACTGGCTTTATTTGAGTTTGCATAATTCAAGGCTGTTTCTAAACTCTGCGCAGTTTCAGACATCGATTGTTCCCGACACCGAAACACAGAGAACTCATGTACTTAAAACTGCAAAAATGTTATGAAACACAAGCCCTGCGCCTCCTCAGTTTAAAAGAACCCAGTGATTTCAGTTTTGCATCTTTAGCATTCAGTTGTCAAAATTAGATAAGAAGATTCGCATATTATATTCTGTTTTTTGTGAAGGTCTCAAAACTTTTCCATTTCCGCAGTGTAAACTGGAAGGAACGGTCGCAAACCGGCATGCATTGATTTAGTAAGTTCATTTTTGCTATACTGAGTAATGAGACCACATCTAATAATAATACAGCTATTTTGCGGCTTATAATTAATAAATTATTATTATTATTATTATTATTATTATCATCATCTCGGCCATCTCAGAGGAAAATTCCGACATGTGACGTAGCCTTGAAAGCCGGGAGCGGTGGCATGAAACGCGTGAAATGGACGGAGACAAACGACTCAAAGATGGGTTGAAACAACGCACGATAGCGACGAAGACTCGTGAATTCCCCTTTCATGCGCGAAACACCGTCCCACTCCCGCTATTCCCTATAAGAGGGAGCCTCCAACATCCTAACTGCCCATCAGTCACACTGCAAAAAATTCACGGGGATAAATTGTGTTGCAATCACATTTTTAAATGAAGACTGAACTGAAGCTTGGACGGATCTCGGAGAGTGGTGCAGAAACCTGTCAGATATTTGACAAGCCTCTTTGAAGATCGGCGCGACGCCATCTTCGCTTCTTTCTTCTTCGATTTCAGCGAAATCGTCGTTCTTATGTGTCAAAGAAAGACCTATCCGATAAGGTTTTCGTGCTGTCGCAGTGTCGCTAAAATAATCGGCTTTTAAAGAGTGAACAGCCTCAAACAACAAGTAATGTTCAAATTTGTAATCTTTGTCATTACTAACAAAAGGTTTTTTTCTGGTGATTTCTTGGAGAGAAAACTAAACAACGAACAGAGGGCTCAGAGCACTCAAGGAATCTTCTTGACTAATCCAATATCTTCCATCCCATCACAAATAAAAAATATTCCACAAACCTTTTTTTTTTTCTAAACGTACTCGCCGAAGTACCCACTTAGAAAGAAAAAAAAAGCTCCATATTTGTGCCGATCCATAAGCTGATAATCCAAAAGTCCGATCCAGTTATTCTTTATCAAAAGCCCTCTTTGTCACGCAACCCTTAAAGACAGTTTGAAATTGAAAAGTACGTAGTACAGAGCGGTTTATGAAGATCATATAGGTGAAAGGTAAGTTCGTGTTAGTCGTCTGATTATGCCAAGCCCATCACAGAAAATAGAATTCGTTTCCACTGACCCAATCGAGTATGCTACGTCTCGGAAAAAAGCCAGACTGGGTTTTATCAATGCAAATTTCTGAGTGTAGCCATTTATGTGCATATATAATCCCTATGATCGTGTACGTTACGCAAACGTTTGTTTGTTGAATTATTATTTTATTTGTTATTTCCAATGTGTCAAGGGATCACTTCGAAGCCTTTTTATCGCTAAATGAACTACAAACCGTTTAACAAGAGCTCTCTCCTAACTCAGCTCCAGATATTGCGGCTGGACACGTTCGAGGGTGTCCTCAATCGCGAGAGTCGTTCTATAATAACGGGCGTTTATTTCAGCCAGACGTCCGTGTCTCATTTTACCGGGGATTTAGTCGCTGCATTATCGGCTTGTACGTAATAGCGAAGAGCGCGCAAGGTAAGAGTTGATTGTAATGATCGTTCCCGTGGGCGTCGCGTTAACGTTAGACGTTGCGTAATTACTTATGGCGCCACTAAAGAACGATTGGTGATCTTCGTTCTTGAGACTAAAACGAGAATTTAAGCACAGGATGAGGCAAAATTTTCTGTGTCTTGGGAAAAGCAATGGTGACAGGTATTAAAACCCCCTGGTTTGAAGGGGCGGCCCGTGAGGGGTGGTGCGAAACGGCTATGTATAAAAGTAGGACGGGGGACATTGGACGCGTGTGTCGGGACTTGGGACTTGGGACGCGAGACGAGGGACTTGGGGACATCAAGTATGGGACGTGGGGACGTGAGGGACAGGGACGTGGCAGACGTTAATGATCCTTGCAAAAGTGGGAGGTAAATGCGATGTCTCTTTCTTCGTGAAAATGTGTTATTTATGGTCAACATTAGATCCCATCGTCCAGAACCACATTGGACACCTTATTATGTTTACACAAAATATTTCCTAATATAGGAATTATTATACATTGAACTCACTATCTCTTTTCTGATTGGCCAAAAGTATGGCGTTCCGTTGCGGACAAAATTATATCGATAGTAAAAACATGTTGAAAACATAATACTTAAGTCGAAACTTGTAAAATACATCGAATACAGTAAAAAATATGAGTCGACATTTGCAAAATATATGTTCACGAACGAAAAAAAAAACACGAGTCGAAATTTTGAAATTTGAGTCGAAAAAAAAAATTGAGTCGAGTTGAAAAAAAAAATACTCGAGTCGAGAAAGAGAGAATGCTGACCAGTTGTGTTGTCAATCGATGTCTTCACTTCACCGATACGAGGGGTATTATATACGAGGCTTCGATCCAAAGTTGTGGTTTGTTGGCTACCAAATATTGCAGATTTTTTCTTCTCCCTTGGTAGACTTATCGAGGACTTGGAAAGGCAGCTTAGTTCAGCTTCATATGAACCAAGTTTGGTTTCATATGACAGTTCAGAATTCTTATTTTGGCGCCGTGACGAGTACAAAAGGACACTTGCAACTCTGTCGTCAAGATACTGTGAGACTTACGGTACGGTTGTTTAGAAATAGGGAAGTTCATCCGTGTCTACTGTAGTGATTCCCTTGACCGCTTGATGTCGATGCCGCGAGCCAGTGTTTTGCTGTAATTCTTTTTAATGCTTGTCGGTCCTTGCGTGACAGGTTTTGGCTTTGTTATTTGTATCTCTGCCAGTTGTAACCTCTCGCGAGGGCTCCGATTTATCTTGACGACAGAGTTGCAAGTGTCCTTTTGTACTCGTCGCGGCGCCAAAATAAGAATTCTGAACTGTCATATGAAGCTGAACTAAGCTACCTTTCCAAGTCCTCGATAAGTCTACCAAGGGAGAAGAAAAAATCTGCAATATTTGGTAGCCAACAAACCACTACTTTGGAACAAAGACTCGTATCGGTGAAGTGAAGACATCGATTGACAACACAACTGGTCAGCGTTCTCTCTTTCTCGACTCGCGTTTTTTTTTTTTTCAACTCGACTCCAATTTGTTTTTTCGACTCAAATTTCAAAATTTCGACTCATGTTTTTTTTTCGTTCGTGAACATATATTTTGCAAATGTCGACTCGTATTTTTTACTGTATTCGATGTATTTTACAAGTTTCGATTTAAGTATTATGTTTTCAACATGTTTTTACTATCGGTATAATTTTGTCCGCAACGGAACGCCATACAAAAGCGTACAGTGGATGTTCGAAATCAGCGCCTGCGACGTCATTTAGCTGCAGATCATACAAATAATCATGTCAAGGACAGTCAAGGTCTCGGGTAATCATATCATGTATGACCGCGGTGCATGATTTATAAAGGTAATCATGTCAAGTTCGCGCGCTTTGTGTTGCTTGCCGTCAGTGAAGAAGATTTTTCTAAGTTTGCTTCGTTGGCCGAGCAGGTCATCGAAAAAATAGTTGAAGACAAGGACACACAAAACACAAAAAGGTCGACGAAGGTGGCTAAGGAGCTGTTTGCTGATTACGTAAAAGAGAAAAAACTGAGCAAACCTGAGGAAAAGGAAGAGTTGACACAAACTTTGAAAACATACATTTTATGTCGAGGCGAGAAAGAAAGAATTCGTTCAATGTATGATAAATCAATTATTAGATTCGGTTTTTTGATATCCAGAATAATCGAGGTCTCAGTAAGGGTTATCAGGCTGATAACTCCTACCTCGACCTTGATTACTCTGGATATCACAAAAACCTGATCCAACAATTGTTTATAAGCGCACTGACTAACGTGATTAGGGTTAAGCACTGTTAGCAAGCATTTACTGTTAGGTTTGCCACTAAAAATATGTCAAACAAAATACAATTTTGTTACGTTACAATAGTTGAATCCTCCGTCATGGCGAACAATTTCGTACAGTTAGCGGTTCGATGCCTAGGCTCACACTAGAGACCTTTAGCATCAGGTAAACCGCAAACCGCAAACCGCGAACCGCAGTTACGGGTTTGCAGTTTCGCGTTGCCGAGATTTCAAACTTTAGCAAGGCGTTCAGTTCAGTTCAGTTCAGATCATTTTTATTTAGCCAAAATACAATACAATACAAGAATACACATAGGAATTGTAAGGTTGCAAGGGAGCCCAACCAGAAGGCTTTATGAAGCCTGGGCTACCCAGTGTAAAAGAAATAAGCAAAATAAAATGATATTTGCGGGGTGATACGTTAAAAATAGGAACCAAACGGAGACTGAGTTAAGTTATGAATTCAGTAACAAGATAGAAAAAAAAAATTAACTCTGGATTGGAACAGAATACTTTCCTTTGTTAGTACGGCAGAAAGGAATATAAAATTGATTTGAACTACGCGTTCATTGTTTAGGGCCGCCCAAGGCCGCCATGTTGTTTTCATCAAGATCGAAGCGCATCACTTTAATCGCCCAAAAATCAGCAATAATTCATTGATTCGAGATCAAAAATCCAACAAACACATCGCAAACGGATATAAAAAGCTAGTTCATACCTTTAAACGCGAGGCTGTACAATTTTTTGCGGCAAAAAACCTTGCCGTAAATCGCTCACCGCTGGAAGCCCTTCCTGTGGTTCAAACGTGAACTGCAAACTGCAAACGTGACCGCAAGGCCGTGGTCACGTGACATTTTGCGGTTTGCGGTTTTCCGTTTCCCATGAAAAACCTGATGCGAAGGGTCCCTACTATCATTAATAAATCTAATGAAAACATTAGTGAGGAGTGGACTTTGGTGCGGATCAAAGCCGTTGAATTCTTTGCTTTGCTGAAGTTGCCTGAATAAAGCTAAAATCGGAGTGAAGAGTAAAAGAGAAAAGCTTTTATTTTTAATTGAAATTCTTCATTTGTTGTTTTTGTTTTTGTTTGTTTGTTTTTTTGTCTCTTCGATTTCGCTAGATGTTTCATTTGATCAGGAGTGTGCGCGTATGTCGCCCAGCGTGGGTACCAGTCCTCCAGCGGATGTTGAGTGCGAGTGGGCTTAGCGATCATAACCAGCTGCGCGTGATGGAATGTCACAATGGTGAAAAGGTGGGTAAGGCCCGTTTCAAACGTCGTGCTACTGCCGTGCCGAACTCAATTCGTAAATTACAAATGCATTAGAATACATTTTAAAGTTTCCTGAACCGTTTCTTTATTATTGTGTTTTGTTTTCGGCAACATCCCTTCTATTCGATTGAATTAAATTCGACGTCTGAAACCAAATCGTGCTAGTGTCGTGCTGCAGTCGAGCTACAGTCGAGCCAGCTTAGCACGGCAGTAGCACGACGTTTGAAACAGGCCTAATAATTATCATCAACCCTGAAGTTTGGGTTGATTTTGCCTGGATCGTTGAACGTACTGGAAAGAATCAAAAACTCTGCATTACTAACTTACTTGGTCTTCCTCTTTTGGGAAGGAAATGAACTATGGGATTCACGTCACCCTCCTTATAACCCCCCCCCCCCCTCCGACATCTTTCGACCGTTCCCCCTCCCCCTCTCTATCCTTAGGATATCCTTGGACTTTGAGGTGTAAAGAAGTAATTAGAAATTAACGGGGAAAAAATGAATATAAAAATATATGAAAAAAAGCGGCCATTCACACAAAATTTTATCATTTACAGGTAAAACCAACTTTTTCAGCACAAGAGATGAATCGACGCCTGGATATGGTACGAAGACACATGGAGTCTAACGACCTGGGCGCATGCGTATTTACTTCCTATCACAACATCCATTATTTCAGTGACTTTCTTTTCTGTTATTTTGGTCGCCCCTACGCATTTATTGTCACACCGACCAAGACAATTAGCGTCTCTGCCGGTAAGGCGATTTCATCTCTTTTCCAAGTTTCACAGTTTGAGAGCATGGTGTTCTTAGCGGTTAACGTGTCCAATTTCAAAGCAAAGAGGGCTGGTCAAACCTTGAGAGCGACAACGAGTTGTCTCCTCGACAAGAAACGTCTCTTCTACCTGCCATTCTTAACCTAGGGGCAAATTTAACACAATCTTTGTAAGTGTAGCCATTTACAGTCTGAAAACAATAGCTGCACTGCTAAATTATTCTTGGTTAAGTTTTAGTTTTAGAAAATTCCCGGGGCCCGCCCTCTTTTTCGCCAAACTGAAGCCCACAGGGCTAACTTTTTTGATGCCCGGATCCCTCTTACTATCTTAGGGACTGGATGAGCGGACCACGATCTACTTGAAGATCTGAATCCACAACGAAAGCCGAAGAGAGTCTTCCGACTTCTGACTTCCGGACCCTCCTCGGCTTTCGTAGGTACAATATACCACCCGGGAGGGGGAGAGGGAGCTGGGGAGGGTATTGTTAATCCTAGTCATGCTTTATGACCTAGAAACCGGCGTAAGTACCGACGGAATCCAGGCGCGTAGCTGGGGTTTGAGAAGGGGTGTTCGTACTGATACGAATATTTCTTAACAGCGGGAAATACTGCGAGCGCAAAAGTCGCGAGCCTCTAGGGGTTTCTTGGCTGAAAATTAACAACTTGTGGTTTTAGTCCTCCATCATTGACCTGCGAAACCCTCGAACCCCCTCCCCACCCCCCCCCCCCCCCCCGCCTCCTACGCGCCTGGAATCATCTCCCTAGCTGGAGATATCACTGCGGTTGTTTTTACCGGCATCTATCCTTCATTAAGGCCCTGGCATATTGCAACGAATTCGAAGTAAACTTAGATAGGTATGTCCAATATTCTGTCAATGTTTCATCATTTTTATCTTTGCTGCTTTATTGTTTCTCGTTAGGGATTGATTACGGCCAGCCCTGGCGTCGGACGTTCGGAGATAACATCGTCTACACTGACTGGCAAAAAGACAACTATTTTTATGCTGTGAAACAGCAGGTTGGTACACATGATTCCTGAGTAATGAAATATTCTATTACGTACTAAACAGAACATTTGTCCACTGATTATGCCCCAGGTAACTGGCAAGAACAGTAAATAAGTTTCTGATGGTCGAAAAACGTGGCACCCTTGGCATCGAAAAAGCATGTAGGTTACCTCCCTCTGTGTCAACTAACCTCTGCGCTGGTAGTATCTTACCGTTCTACTACTTCGACATAGCAAAGTCTTCTCTTATGGCGAGTGGCAGTTATAGCGGAGTTCGCGCGCGCTCGAAGCGCGGGTAGTGGAGCACCTCGGGTATTAAAATTTGGTTATCGATGCATCCAAGAAACTCTGGTTGTTAGCCGATGTGAAATGTCACAGTTGCTGGCCTGGGAGTCCAAGGAGTTTAACTTGATATTGGACATCCATGTTATAAATTATCAACTGCCAAAAAAGTGAAACCGCTGACCAGTGTCACATGACTGTATCGCGCTCTCATAGAGGTGACGTGCTTTTTAAGAGCGACTCTCTGTAGGGACCGAGTGAGATTGAAAAAATATGGCACAAGGTTGGAAAAATGGACCCCTTGATATTTCGTCCAGAGATAACCTATGGTATGCTAAGAATCGTGATATAAGTCTTAGGTTCTAGAGTTTTTACATTTTTGAGAAAATTACGAAAAACCGTCGACAACCCGTGAAGCCGAAAAATCACTGAAATGAGGTCAAATTTCATGATCAGATTATCGAACTCGCGTGAAGGCGCATAGCAAATTATGGCTTTCCGTAGTTTATAATTTTATTTAGGAGGTATTGCTAAGCTGCCTTGATGATATTTTAGACTTACAATTGTAATTCCGAATTCGTGGAGACCAAGCGAAGAGAACCGAAATTTCTAGACTTTAAAAATCAAAAATTCTATACCATTTTCAAACATCTCAAAACATATTCGGTATTATGTAGAATTCTTTCAAAATTCAATTCTAACAAGTACAAGAGTTGTATTTGAACGTGATATAATTTTTTTCTTGGCAAAAGTTATTTCTGAGGCGAGCGGCCCCATACAAGTTGACCCAATTTGACCTTTCGAAGAGATTTTGTTTAACCAGGAATTGTAAACAATTCCACTAGCCTTAGCTCGCTTTCTGAGCAAACCATTGAAAAACCCCGCCAATTCCCATTAAAACTACCCAGTAAACCTGGGATAATACTTCGATGACAGCTTACCTTCCAAATGGGTGCTTGAAGGCATATAATTTTGACGTTCTCAGTTAATTTTTCCATAGCTTTCTTCAGTGTTGCCGCGCTTTATAATTTAGGGTCATATCTTGAGTCGAGCTTGTACGCCGGTTCCAGGCTAAGCTTGTGCAACACTTTTCCGGAAAATCAATCTATATGTTGCAATATCTACCTCTCAGTGAGCAACCTCTTGATATTCATTTAGTTTCTTGTATAATAAAAAAAATCGCTAAGCTCGGTCTAGTGAGAGTAACGCAATCTTTCCTTCGTCACTTCTGGACCACGTGATTAATTTTTTCTGACTGGGGAGGGGGAAAGAACGTTTTTATGAAGACAATTCCTCTTTCTTGTTGATGTATTTAACGGTCGATTACATGGCCACTGCAACAATTTAATTAAGATTTTCCATCCTGATATAAACAAACACAAGATTTTTTCATGTCTTTTGTTCCAAAATACGTTTTTCTTTCAAGTTAAAATGGGACTACTTCCCGTTTTTCTCCTTAGCGCACTCAGCCTATTGCTCAGCTCAGTAGGTAGTGGAAAAGCTGAGACTCGTAACCACACCCTATTCACTCTCCCTAGTCCCCTACCCCATCCTTGTGCTAGCTTTGAATTGAAAGTGAGTGAAAACAAAATGTATTTGGGGTAAAGGACGGCCCATTCCTTTTTTATTATTATTAAAGGTGGGGGAGAGGGCGACTGGAAGATTTTGAAAATAAAATTGCGTGGGCGCAAGCCGGAAGACAAATTTCCTGTAGAGCGCAAACTTAAATAAATCCCCTGCAGCATCTTAGTGGCATGGATTCTAAGAAGAAAGTCTATATGACAGTGTTCCCACGATTGACGTACGCTTAGGTTAGGGCTTGGCGTGGTATTTGGGTCGTGATACTGACGAACGTATCCCTAGGATTACCCTCCTCCCATCCCCCTACCCCACCCTTGAGGTACTCTTTGGGCGTTACTCTGATCCGCTAAAGGAGACTAGCTTAATGTTTGATTTCAGAGTGTTTTCTTTTTGACAAAGTGAGCGCCCAAGGTTATACAATACTCTTCAAAAGACCTAAACGCATTTTCCTGCACATATCTTTGTAAAGTTGTAAACATTCGAATCCAGTGGAGTTTGTTCGCGTAATAAGGTTTGCCGTTTACACTTTCCTTTATTTTGCGGGAATTTTGTTCAAAAGTTAAACTACCAGAAAGAAAGGTGAAATTTTCCATTTATTTTAGCGCGTGCGAGATCTCCATTATGTCGTAAATAAACTCGCTGCGAGGTGAGTAAAATTGAGCGCGGAAGCCAGAACACTCGTCGCTGATCGTAATGCTTTGCTTCTCCATTCGAAAGATGTTAGCTCTTATATTGTCCCCCAGAAGCAATTTAACCAAAATGGCGGGTAAGTAAGTTCAGTTTTTGCAATAGAGCTTAAATACTTAAGGTGATTCCCTAGTAAAAGAACCTAACATAGATTGTAGATGAAACTTGGTACACTGATGTAACAAGTGAAGAAGATGGTAAAAAAAGTAATAAAAAGTGGGGATCACCGTGCTTGTTTTGACGTCACAATCCTGACAAATACGGCTATTTAGGACCTTTGACAAAAACCGCGCGCAGCCCAAAACTAGACAAAAAGGAGAGGTTTTTTCGATGATGCATGTGGTATCGCACAGAATTTGACTTTAATGTATTGTTTATCCAGTTACGTACCAGAAAAATTTCTTTTAATGCCCTTGTTTTTACTTTACGTTCCAAAGTAAAATTAAATTGGACACGCGCTATTCGAGCCGTGATAGCTCAATCCGTACAATTTCGTAAAGTGCCAAAAAACTGAACATAGATTTGTGCCAATTTTTTTTCTCATCGAAAGGAAGTACAGTCCTTATTAAAATCATGAAATAAAAAATGGGGGTCACCGTACTCGCTTTTGCGGTAGAGCTGCAGAACATGCGCACCAAATGCATTTTTGAGAGAGGACTAGGGCGAGTTTCAGAATGGAATGTATGTGAAAGGGGGAAGAAAGTATAAAAAAAAGCCGTTTTTACAGAATTTACATCGAGACATCCCATTTAGGACACAAGGTGATAAAGAAAGCGTTTAAATGAAAATCAAAATGAGTAAGGACAAGTCAAACATCCACTATCAAGGTTCTCCGCAAGGAAGTACAACTCAGCAACACGCTCACTGCTTACGTTATGCCATTCCCAATACATTGAGTCTCCCTTCGGCAAAAAACAACCACAAACAAAGATTCCAATAGCGTTTCTCTTCCGTCAACTTCATTTTAAAAATGTTACTTCACATGCCCTTTTTTACGGCGGCCATCTTGTTATGCGCAGTAAGAGATGCGCAGTGCAAAACGAGGGAACATGCTGGCCATCACATCCACTTTTACTCGTTTTATTCGTTGTACTGATCAAGCGTATACGCGTGGTAGATTGTGTTAATAAACTCTAGTGATTCTTTAATATATTTTAAAGTTCGCGGCACCAAATAATGACGAACTCCACAAGTGAGTGGTTTTCAGTGGCGTATTGTTATATTTGACTGCCATTGTTATTCATACCTGTGCTTAAAACAATAGCTCGCTGGCCTTAGGTACGCTGCGTTTCTACCAGACCTTTTCAAACTCGCAGGGATAGTGGATCATGTCCATAAATTTTAAAAGCTAAAACGTATTCTGTTTAAGGAAAGAGCAATCTTACATATTCTGTCCGTGGTTTTGAGGATTTTGTTACTGGTTTGCAGAAAGTCCCGCCCAAAGTCAGCTTCCATACAAAAAATGGCCTCTTTTTAGGAATTTTCAAGTGCAGAGGGATAGTCCTTCTGCTAGGTAAAATTTATATATTTTGTGCTTAAACCGTAGATAAATCATTCATTTTTAATATTCCGCCCGTGGTTCTGTTATTTTGGACCTAACGAAGTTGCGCCAAGGAGTTTTATCAACGCTGGTGGACCAAAAAAGGCACATTCTTCTCTTATTTGGAGCTTATTCAAAGCGCTCGTGCATTCGAAGTAGCCGCTTCGGCGGTCATGAATAATTAATGATGTCCACTCATTCTGCGCGATGGCATTTAAGAAAAAGTTAGGAGCGTCGCACGTGCTAGCTTCGCTTATCGGGCGAGCGGTCGAAAAGTTCGATCTTAAAAGATCACAGCTCGAACGCCGTGAGAATTCTATATTTAGAACCTTTTTAGCGGTAAACAAACCGTTTGCCACAGATTCATTTGCGTTTGGTAATTATCTGTTTTAATTACCTCTCAAAACAGTTTTACGTGCTCTTTGCTCGTACGAAAAGAAACATGTCTTGTGCGAACCCAAAGCAAATCATTTTCAGTTTCCAAGGGGATAGTTTTCGAGAATCATATAAAAGCGTGCGTTTACTTCTGCATCTCAAGGTATCTTGTTGAACATAATTCCTAAAAAGTTAGATGCACCACGAAGGGGACCTATTTGCGTGTTCACCTGCCATGGGCAAATTGGTAAATACAATTAATACAAATTACAAAAACTCGCTTTGCGGCCAGTAACTAGCCCTTTTTCAGATATATATTACTATTCCCTTTTATCTAGCTTTAGGAAATCATAAGCAATGGACCTGCCCGGGCATTTGACTTTTGTAGCAACAACTAGATAGGATTTCTAGTGTGTTGCACAGTCACTAGAAAATGGGAAAAGTAAATGTGTTGCGTGTATAAACACCAATTCAAAGCATTGCATACAAAGAACTATCCTTCGAAATAAGCTTGTGATTAAGAATAAAAAAGTTACAAAAAACCAAAACGAAAACATTGTACGCTAGCAGGGAAGAAAATGAAGAAATGAGCAAGAGCAAGACAAAAATATCCACGCGGATGTATTTGCGGCACGTGATCACTTAGATGTAAAGATTGCGTGACATCGATCTGGGTCTATTTTTCAGTTCACTTAGTTCCTTCACTTCTTGCCTCTTTTCATTAGCAATAGTCAATGCAAAACTCAGTAGATACCCAGAGGATGCTTTATATGCAAGACATGGATCCAGGTCCTGCAAAAATATTGTACAAGCCAGAGAAAGGTGACACTTAGACTAAATACCGTAGCCACGTATGAAAAGGCCGGTGGTTGAGCACGGCAGCAAAACACAGGAAAATTAGCGAAGAACATCAAAATTATTTGCCTTCAAACACCCATTTTGAAGGTAAGCTGTCATCGAAGTATTATCTCAGGTTTACTGGGTAGTTTTAATGGGAAATGACAGGGTCTTTCAATGGTTTACTCAGAAAGCGAGCAAAGGCTAGTCGAATTGTTTACATTCCTGGTTAAACAAAATCTCTTCGAAAGGTCAAATTGGGTCAACTTGCGTGGGGCCGCTCGCCTCAGAAATAACTTTTGCCAAGAAAAAAATTATATCACGTTCAAATACAACTCTTGTACTTTGCAAGAATTGAATTTTGAAAGAATTCTACATAATACCGAGTATGTTTTGAGATGTTTGAAAACGGTATGGAATTTTTTATTTTCAAAGTCTAGAAATTTCGGTTCTCTTCGCTTGGTCTCCACGAATTCGGAATTACAATTGTAAGTCTAAAATATCATCAAGGCAGCTTAGCAATACCTCCTAAATAAAATTATAAACTACGGAAAGCCATAATTTGCTATGCGCCTTCACGCGAGTTCGATTATCTGATCATGAAATTTGACCTCATTTCAGTGATTTTTCGGCTTCACGGGTTGTCGACGGTTTCTCGTAATTTTCTCAAAAATATAAAAACTCTAGAACCTAAAACTTATATCGCGATTCTTAGCATACCATAGGTTATCTCTGGACGAAATATCAAGGGGGCCATTTTTCCGACCTTGTGCCGCCCCTCACGCGGTGGTTAGGGAGAGTGGCTCTTAAGTTCCACGCTGACTAGTTATAGGTTTTCAATTGATCGCAGGTTCAGGTCCATTTTTTTAATAGGAATTCAGTTTACCTTTTGCTTATGGGGAAAGTTGAATTGCTTGAATTACCTTGGCTAAATCTATTGGAATAGAACTACGACACAACGTAGCCCGTTATAACAAAAGATCCTTCTAATCCCCTTCAGCCGCATTTTGTTATATCGAGGTATGTATATTTAAATTTGTTTATACCAATACTTAACCCAAATAAATTTAACCATTTTTTAAGGTTGGAGATGCCAAAAACGTTGGACTGGAATTCGACTTCGTTACCCTCGACAACTATCGGAAATTCACCGATGCCTTGCCGAATGCGAAATTTGTGGATGTTGGTCAACCAACCATGAAAATGAGGATGCTAAAGTCCGCTGAAGAGATAGAACTTATCAGGAAGGGCGCGCGGATCGCCGATCTTGGCGGGGAGGCGGTAGTTAAGGCTATCAAAGTAGGTGCAGCGGAACACGAAATCGCTTTGGTATCTACGGATGTGATGGTGAGAGAAATTGCTGCCACTTATCCGCACAGCGAAATCAGAGACAGTAAGTTATTTGCTATGTGCTCGAGAGAACTGCTGCATGGCGTTTTAAATTTAATGGAGTTCATTATTTATGATAAGAATTCACAAAGATCCTTCAGTAAAAAGTAGGTTGAGTTTGATCGTCCGGGTGAACGTAGTCCTGAATAGGACTGTTGTTGTTGACAGTGACTGACGTTTCGACAACCTGTGCGGTAGTCATCTTCAGAGTCAAAGTGAGTTGTATCAGGTCAGTAGATGGTATTATATACTCTGGTTATTGTTCTGATTGGTCAATAAAGTTAAGATGTTATTGGTCGTCTGTCAGTTAAGCCGTGGTGTTATTGGCTATGAAGACTCGTAATCAGTAATTGGTGCCTTTCGATCCGTCTATTGTCACAGTTAAGCAGTCGTCTATTGGTAGTCAAATTGTCAGTTCTCCAGTCGATCTCTCGTAGTTAGTTTCGCTTCATCTCGTCAGTAAATCGTTTGTACGGCGCTGGTAACTGTTGGCTACGATTCAGTGGTGTTTGTTCTAAGTTAGTGAACCGGCTTTCCAAAGTAAGACGTTGATGGTAGTCTGTAGAACACGTTATACATGTCGCAGAGTCCCAGTCAATTTGATGTTTCGTCTGTAAATGATGCTCAGAAATGTGATTGTTGACGTCACCATTCCTCGTTGCTCGTTTGTGTTCGGTCAGTCGCGTGCTAAGATTTCTGCCGGTTTCACCAATGTAAGAAGCCTGGCAGTCGCAGCATTTGATCTTGTATACTGCTCCCTGTCTGTCCTCCGGTTTGTCTTTGTCCTTGACATTAGTAAGCAGGCGTCGTAAAGTGGTTATGGGTTTGTGTCCAACACGTATATTGAAACCTTAGCACGTCAGTCACTGTCAACAACAACAGTCCTATTCAGAACTACGTTCACCCGGACGATCAAACTCAACCTACTTTTGACATGACTCCTGGGTTCAAACCTTTCACAATCCTTCAGTAAGTCAGTCAATCAGCCATCTTGATTAGATGAAAATACACTGTATCATTGAGTTTATAAAGAACTTGAACAAGCAAAAAGGAACAAGCACACTGCTTCAATGGCTTGAAAGAAAGGAAAAGTAGGGTAAAGGTTAAGAAGAGATGGGTGGGATTTAAGTCCTTCCTGCCCATTTTGTCCTTTCCGTTAGGCGCTTTCCCTCTCAGTTACAATAAATTACGCTAGGCACACGTAGGCCCCTTTTTCGCACTCCTCTGAAAACCCTAGGATAGCCTGATTCTCAGACGTTCCAAAGTCTCTCCTTTCAATTCCCTTCTCGGAGCCTCTTGAACTCTTGCAACCCTTTTTGTTATTCATCTAATTCATTCCTGTTTTTCTAGGTTAACATGTTTAGCCTACCGATACCATAGCCCCGTCGTTCGATGTACATACCACATACAACCCGCAATCCCTTGACTTGCTCTGTAGAAGGGCTAGCGCTCGACGCGTAAGCTTTTTATATAATCCTTTTACGTTTGTAAACGGTATTGACATTGACGAAACTAAATTTTTGCGACACCCTGGGTAAGCCGCGACTTGGTAGGCACTATGCAGAGGCGGATCCAGGAGAGGGACTTGTTTTAGACCAAATTGAGGCCCGAAGGGCCGAAAAGATTTCTTTGAGACTGCTCCCCTCCCCCTCCCCCTCCCCCTCCCCCCTTATCTGAAGGCCTGGATCCGCCACTGCTATGTTGTTTTGACCAAGAGAGAATGAGCTCATTCTCTCTTGGTTTTGACTGAACAATCTTGAGGTGGAGTTCCAACTGATGGCTTGCCTGCTTTCTACTCCCTTCTTCACCCCCCCACTCCCCTCCACAATCATTACCTCACTTTTCCTTTCTGGTTACGTTTCTTTTTAGCTTGGACCTGGTTTCAGTCAGGAATAAATACAGACGGAGCTCACAACCCGGTTACGACGCGGCGATTGCAAAAGGGCGATATTTTAAACCTGAACTGCTTTCCCATGATAGCAGGGTGAGTATAAACTTGTTTATTTAAATGTTACTCGGATCTTAGACCACAGGATAAATTCTTTTAAAATTACTTGCAGTGACAACACTTTTGAAATGGGGAAAAGACGAAATCGCTTGTTATTATATTATTCTTTAGATACTACACGGCTCTGGAGCGTACGCTATTTTGTGATCACGTACCAACAGACCGCCACATGGAACTCTGGGAAGTCAACTGCAAAGTACACCGCCGGGGACTGGAACTAATCAAGCCAGGAACACGCTGCAGCGACATAGCAAAAGAGCTGAATGAGTTGTACCTTGAACACGACCTTCTCAAATACCGCACGTTTGGTTACGGCCATTCCTTCGGTGTTCTCAGCCACTATTACGGTCGCGAAGCAGGACTGGAACTTCGCGAGGACATAGACACGGTCTTACAACCTAATATGGTAGTATCCATGGAGCCGATGATAACTATACCCGAGGAAGAGCCTGGGGCGGGTGGATACAGAGAGCACGATATATTGGTTGTCAAGGAGACGGATAGTGAGGATATAACAAAGTTTCCCTTTGGACCAGAGCAAAATATTATCAAAAATTAACCGCTGCAGTCGAAAGCTTTTTGAATTCTTAATGATATTTATCTAGCAAGGTTTTTGAAAACGTTACCACCAAAGTTACGACCAAATAGCCCCCTCCCGTTAGGCAGTATTTTTTACGGCCAAATTATGTCCAATTATGTCCAAGTAGTAGTAGTAGTATAATAAACTTCGAGTGCAACCATAACTTTTTTCTCTTCTCCGCCTTTCTTCCTTCTCGATCTTTTCCTTTTTTTTCCCTTTTCCTTGGCTAGTGTGATTTTCGTGCTTATCTGGCGCAAATAGACCTGCCTTTTGTCCCTTAAAAATTGAAAGCAAGACTGATCGGACAGCTAAGGATTAATATTAAATTTTTTTATTGCTGATCCTGATCTACAACAAGTTCCGGCTTGCTTTCGCTGCTGTTTGCCCAAGTGGTCCTTTCAAGAATCGTTCGCTTTTGTCACTTCTTCACTCTTCACTAGGTTCGTTTTCCAAAGTCGGCTAGATATATATATTTATTATATAAAATTAAACACCAATGAAATACCAGGTGAGCGAAAAGTTGAAGATGGAGAAGCAAAAGAGAATACAATTATGGTCGAATAAATGAATAAGAAATAATAGTTTATAGTTATACTTTTTGGCATCCGCGACTATCGCACTCTTGCAATAATGTCTAAGTATGACCAAGAAAAGAAGGAGTCAGTTTCAGAGGAAATATCTTTGTTGATTACGACACAGGGAGCCCTAGCTCTATGAGGTTATAGAGCTCCCTTTCTTCCTTACTGTCTTTCTTTACTTAATGAAAGCGATGTTTAATGAAAACAAATCATAATAATATCGTTGAACTTCATAATTTTGCCGTGAAATCGCAAATTTTTCCTTCATACAAATTTCGATATTTTCTTTTTTGCTCAGTATTACGCATTGTGTTCAAATTAGGTGACCTTAAAAAGTTCAGTAGAGACCTAGTGCTTGGGGTACCTGTGTGTTGATAAAGGCAATTTGCCACCAGGCCACCTAAAAGATTGAAAAACTAACGTTTTAAACCAATAGTCTTTTGTCAGAGCGAATCCTTCATGGATATAAAGGCGGTCTTTCAACCTACTATGTTGGTATCCATAGAGACTATAACAACGATTCCAGAAGAAAATCCTAGGCAGGAAGATTAAGGGAGCACAACAAATTGATTGTCAAGGAGATGGACTCTAAGAGAATTTGCCGGCCCTGACGAAGGGCCTGTGCTCGGAAACGTCACCTTTTCAACCATTTTATTATGACAAACTGACTTAATTGACTCACAGTTGATAACAACAAATTTTAAATTATGATCAACTGTTTGCCTAGTAAAAGCCTATGTTTTTTCGTCCTGGATGTCGTGTTGAGTGGAACTGATTAAAATATATATTTTAGATGTAATTGTGAAGCTAACGCAGGTGTGCAAAAATAGATTTTTTTTTCACTCTGTCCTTGTTTGTGGCCATTGGTATGACCCTATACCATCAACTGACTGTATGATAAAATGAAGTGACAAACACATTACCAGCCAAGCGTGGTCGAAACAGAAGCGGGCTCTTGATATATATCTGAAATATCTTTTTATAATTTAAGGACGGTTTGTAGCTCGCGTGGCCCAACATTGCTGAAATATACTATTGTCGATTTAACTTGGTGAACCATAGAGGCCTTCACGTTTATCGCAAACTCCTCACTGCTTCATGTACAAAATGTGATTCTCATTATCTCTGCTGTAATTGACCATCTGCTAGTATGCCTCCCTTAACTTTAGCTGAGATAACGGAAAATGTAAGTGAGAAATTCGGAGATGATTATGTTGCAGGGCCAAACCCGAACTTTCTAAGGGTTTAAACGGTAGAGAAACCACACACAACCCACTAATTCGCTCTGACGACGGAGGGGCTAGGAGCTCGAACTGTCATCTTCTCTGTCTCCCTACTGTGGCCAACGTACCTTCATCAACCCGGACGTCTCAGTTGATAAAATCTTTTCTTTCTAATTTTGTTCAGATGAGTGAAATCTCGAGCAAAATTGGAAAACTCCATTCAAATTTTCAATTGACTACTGGTCCGGAGCAAAGTTGTCCTGCGTAGACGAGTCTGCAGAGCGTACGCTAGGGTTACCCTCGCTCTCATCTTAGGCCTCTGTTATCCGTTTTATGTAGATATTTTTCGCTGCTATATTTCAGCCTCTTTCAGGCGAGCGAAAGCAAGCGTGAACACGCACCGTGGCCGAGCTGCTAGAGTGCCGGACATGCAAGTTCAAGTCCGCCCTGGACCATTGACTGGATTTGTTCACGGTTGTCATGCTTGTAAATAGTCAGATGGTTTGCCTCCGGTCAGTTGGCATTCTTAACCCCGTTAAGTTCGATCTAAATTATTTGTTTCGGGCAATTTCTCGGCCCAGCTAGTATTTGTACTATATATACTGCCGCAGTCTTCCCCCCGCCCCCCACACCCAGTTTTTTGCCCCAAGAAGTCAAAACATAAAAGTTGAAAATAAAAATTCATCTCCCAGAGCTTTGAAACAATGATGTCTCTGCAGCTATATGAAACATTTTCTGGTTTTAAGATACAGAGACCAGTCCAATGTGTCCTCCGGACTCAAGGCCCCCCTGCTTTTCAAATAAACACAATGAGCTACCTAAGCCTTTGTGCCTGCCTAGTTTCTAAAGGCTTGCTACAGCCCTGGCCCCAGTTGTTAATTAAAAAGGTGGATAGCGCTTTCCGTTATCCAGTGGATAACGCAATTGGTTTCCCAAGTACTTATCAGCTTGATAGTGATTTATCCGGTGGATAGCGCCATCCAGCTTTTAAGCAATCGCGGCCTGAAGGATAAACTAATTTTCATACAAATTTTCTCTTCAAAAGGGTTCTTGGTTTTGTGATAGAGTACGCTTAAATTTCTAAGCTTTTGCGTGACGCGGCTTTTACATGACAGCCAAGAGAGCTGTCATGTAGGTTAAAAAAGTGACTTACTTCAGGAAATTTTGCTATCTAGACATTTCATGTATTAGAAAAAGTATTACTTTAATGTTTATGAGTTCTTTGAAGAATAAATTCACGCTTTTGTAGCAAAACTCGGTAACAGATGTTTCTGTTGGTTTTCGTCCGCCATGTTGGTGCTCATCTGGATGGGCACCAGCATGGCGTCTCCATCCAAATCTCTATAAATTTGGGTAAAACGTTTCTTTGAATATCTCGTATACAAAATATTCCTCTGACCTGAAATTTGGCGAGGGTCTTTGCATATATACCTCCTTTCATTTCCCAGATTCTGGACTTTATCTATTGAGCGGTTTTGATTTTGATTTGATCTATTTTGAATGGCGTGACTGAAAACCAGCAATAGTCGGAAAGTCGGATCTACTGAAGAAATGGCAAACTTCGGCGATTATCTGGGAGATTTCAAACTCTAATCTGGAGACCGGGAGATACGGTCCAAAATCTGGACTCTCCCAGATTATCCGGGAGAGATGACAGCACTGCCTTTGGCGCCGCACATACCTACATAGCCTATAACATAGGCACGTTAAACGTGCATGAGCTATTTTGAATGCTTCAGTGTAACTTTAATGCTTCGGTGTAACCCTACCAAAAGTGATGAATCTACCTCTTTCATCCTAAATGTAGATTGGGTTTTTGTGCGAAATTGCGTATTGCGGTACATAAATGAAAACGCGAAACGCTCAGCTGAATCGATCTTCAAGCTATATATTCAATTTCTTCTGTCTTTCCCTGTTACATCTGGTGCAAGTTAAACAAATCGTTAAAGTGAAATAAATTTCTACTCACCAAACGTTGATTAGAAGGAAAACTCTAAGGTTTCCTCAGAGTTTCTTAAGCCGATGGTTGCATCATCATAATTCACGAGGTTTTCACGTGCGATTCTACTCAGTGAAACAGTCTTTAACTGCGACAACTTATTTCTTCTTCTCAGAAGACAAGAGCCTTTTTTAAGGATTTGGTTTCAAAAGGAAACAGGTCTTCATACGTCCAAGTTACTATTTATCATTGTGAAAAGCCAATCTGCATGAGATGTACAGTCACACAGCTGGCACGTGAAAGTGTCGGACTTTGCCCCCTTTCGTCGTTCGTACGTGACGGAATTCGAGTTATCACACAGTAAACTAGTAAACAGAATTCTAAAAATAACTCACGAACACAATTTGCACGTGAAGATTTGGTGTTTCGCCCTTTTACAATTCGTACGTAAAAAAAGGCAAATTGTTTTACTACAAAATTTTCTCAAACGATTTTAAGAAATCACCTCGGCTTCATTATAACATCTGCAATTAAATTATGTTTCATCCAACGTCAAGGTTGATAACCTAACATTTATTAACATTTGTGAAACAGTCTTTAACTCCGATAACTTATTTCGTCATGTTTTAAAAGCCATTGCTTCTTAAAAGACAAGAGCCTTTTTTAAGGCATTGGTTACTAAACGAAACAGGCCTTCATACGTCCGAGTTACTATTATTATTGTGAAAAGCCAATCTGCATGAGATGCACAGTCACACAGCTGGCACGTGAAAGTGTTGGACTTTGCCCCCTTTTGTCGTTCGTACGTGAAATAACTCATGCACACAATTTGCATGTGAAGATGTTGGTCTTTGCCCCTTTCACAATTCGTACGTAAAAAAGAGGCAAATCGTTTTACTACAAAATTTTCTCAAACGATTTTACAGAAATCACCTCGGCCGTATTACAACATCTGCAATTAAATTATGTTTCATGCAACGTCAAGGTTCATAGCCTAACATTTATTAACTTCCAAGAAAATTATCAAACTGCCGAAATATATTTCTACTTATATCATGTTACTCCACTCAATATAACAGTATCTAATTATTGTGTCAACTAGCTTCTTCCAATTTTATTCCCTAACGCTACTGTTTCTACTTAAGTTACGCATATTTACTAAATAGAACGAAAAGGTCGGTTGAACTTTGTAAGCGAGAGAATAATATTTTTAAAGCTTGTTTACGGGATTAACAATACTCGATACAGCTTTCCAAAAAATAAGCTGCCTTTTAAACTTCTAAAACCACATTTTATAGGGCGCATACTTTCGAATTAAAGTCTATATCTAAATATCAATTATTGCTTCATTGGAAGAGATTTGAAAATATATGATCTTTTAACTCTACCCAGTTGTAGCAGGTGAAACAGAACTCATACTGACGTGCGTTGTACCGGTAGCCGAATTAGGTCAGAAATGCCCCGAAGCAGCAACCACACTTAAATATGAACCCTCAAACAGCTGCATCACTGTTCACAGCGTTTGAATCATGAAGATATTTTATGTAATGCTTCCAAACACCTCGGTACCCGTAATAAAAGACGAAAAAATTGTGAAGGATCAAGATGGCGGTCTCAAAGTGCCCTTGTTCGACCTTTACCAATGCCATGTTTAAATAGATGCCAAGATCTCATTGGTTCCTAAGCATCAACTCATAGTACCTTCAACCTTATTGGCTCTTGCTACAAACATCCCAACATACAAAGCCACAAAGCCACAAAGCCACAGAGCCACAAAGATACATACGCTTACACCACTGACATATGAGCTATTTTTTCAAAATAGCTCAACAAGGGAGTACCCCCCAGGCGTTGCAGATTATGAGTCTCGCTGCTTACGCAAGCGAGGCTAAGTCAAGGGGCACATCAAGACACACGTCGCGCTCCGAAGCTCGCTTCGTGCTTTGTTCGCCCAAAAACGGGCGAAAAAAATATCGCCTGTCTAGCAGACAAGTTAACATATATAAGTTAAGCCTGCTCCGTTCTTCAAAATTAGATAGCCTGACGTAAGACTTCTCGATACTCCGGACGGACAAGGTTTCTTTGTCTTGTCACGCAGGGAAGAGCGATACGTGACGAGCCAACAGTATTTAAGGAGGGCTTGACGAGCCCTAAAAGTCCAAGCTAGAGGCTAGAATCCGGTATGAAACTGTATTTTCCTTTTACTGATTAGTCTGCGTCGACGATACTCCATTCCACAAGCGTTGTCCTTTTTCGAAGGTGAGAGTTTGAGAATTTATCACTTGTACACCGGTGTGAGACAAACGCAAACTGCAAACTTGCAGACTGGAAGGTAAACATTGTTCTAAAATGCTCTAATCCTAACTCTAACCCTAATCCTAATTAACCGTAAAACAAGCCTTTTAGGGTTAGTGTTAGGGTTAGAGCGTTTTAGAATAATGTTTACCTACCAGTCTGCAAGTCTGGAGCCTCGGCGTTTGTCGCACACCGCTTCTTCGCTTGTACACAAGTCTTATTTTCTCGGGAACTTCCTTCTGGCTTGTGAGCGCTGTAAGCGCACAAGATCAGAAGAGGAAACTGATCGTTTCGTAACCAGTCAAAGGGTACCGGTAGCGACCGTCTGCCTCCACGTCGTTGTTTGCCGAGAATCTTCAACGGGACACTTCGACGGCTATGCGAAGTTTATACTATGATCTTGGGCAATAGTGTTGTCTTTAGCATGTATTTTATTCTTCACTTCTGCCAAAGAATTACAATACGGATAGAAAACAAAAGGGCGCACGATTTGCATAACTACACTTCTAGTCTGTAAAGGGAGGAATGGAATTGTTAAGACTGCGGATACGGGAGATGGGAGCGAGCTGTTGTGAGAAACTCAAACCTCCAAAAAAGGCAGGCGCGGTCACGCGAATCCACACCGGTTTCCACCGTTTTACGGAAATTGGTGAGATTTTTTATAAAAAAATATATTTTTCTGGAAAATGGTTTGGATAATAGTTTTTCAATTTCCGGGCATTAGAAAAATAAACGCCGATTTGTGAGGCTTCATCCAAAGAAAATGGAACTGGCCAATATCCTGTCCAGGCTCCTGTCCTGACTGAATGACTCAGAAACCCGGGTATAGGGACTTTAGGGAGTTGAAATCCAAACAAATTTCCCGGGAAGTATGCTCCTGGACCCTCTTAAAAACTTACGCCTGTGGCGTTCGTTTAGAAAATCGGTCAGTATTTATCCTAGATCCGCGCCTGAAGGGTATCGCATCTGCTGTGGCGGTTAATTTTGAACTTTCCTCTTTTAATTTGTTTAGTTTCTGTGTTCTCTTCTAACTATACATCTTTGTTTCGGGATATTGCAGATTACGAGGACAATGCTTGCCCAATCGTCACTTTTGCGCAAGCTCGGCAAGGTAGTTATGCCGGTGTTTCTGCGAAAAAAGCATGACTACTTTCCACGTACACTGAAATTACACAATGGCAAGAAGGTTAGAAACACATATGCTCTTAATCTCAGAAACTCCTAGGACTTGCAAGACGTGGAGAATAGATTTCAACTGCACTCAGGTTTTGGATCTTTCGTTTTTAAATGTTATGCCTTTAATACCAAGAACCATAACAGGTCATAACAACTAAGTTTGGATACTGGGGTAACCTTTAACCAAACTGCAACCTCGTCCCTGGAGATGAATGTTTATGACCAAAACAGAAAAGATCAGCCTTGAATTTAATTTTTTTTTAACTGAAGATCAGACTATAACATTTACAATATATTCATACCCTTCATTCAATATGTTGATTTTCAACGAAGACAACGATATATTACAGTCAACAAAAGACCACCTAATATTTCGTCAAGAAAATTTTATGATGAAGGAAAGAAACAACTGTTTGTACGTTACCAATCTGCATTTTATTCCTCAATTGAGATGTTGTTTTTGTTGTTTTCCTCAGTGTAGGCAACTATTCTCATCCAATGAAATGGATCGGCGACTGAACAGAATCCGCAGTCACATGGAACAAGAGGGCATTGATGCATGCGTGTTTACATCATACTACAACGTCTATTATTTTAGTGATTTCCTTTATTGTTCAATGGGAAGGCAATACTGTTTAATCGTTACTGACGAAACGACCATCACCATTACTCCATGTAAGTATGTACCCATTGAGGGATTATTAGAAGAGAAGAACCGTGGATTTCTTTTTCCCTCTTTTCGCAGAAAAAGAGTATGGCAGACTGGAAGTTAATATATTTTTAGACTGGATTCGCTTGGTTATGAAATAAAGATTTGAAGTTTAGTTTCTTTCCTGGATAGAGGCACTTTTTTGGATACAAGAGAGTTCCATCTTTCCATCCATTCATCCACCGCCATTCCGTCCGTCCGTCCGTCCATCCATCAGTCGGTCTAATAGGATCTAATAAGACGGTGCGTTGGATATTCAGCAAATATAAAGTAAGGCGGAGTATGACCTGAGAGTTATGCAGATCAAGGAGGGATTTATCAAACAGCTGAGCTAACACAACCTCTTCCCCAAGACGTTTTGGTTGCCGTCCTTCTTTGGCGATAGCATGCACTATTGACGTCATTTTACCAGATATTGCAAACGTGCTTATGAAAAATTAGTCGGGGGATTTAAATCAATCATGTGAGATAATTAATAATTGGCTGGTCTTTTGTGCTTTACAGCCGTCGATTATGGATATCCATGGCGACGAACAAGCGGTGATAACATCAGCTATACTAACTGGCAAAAAGATAATTTCTACCACGCAATTCAGCAACAGGTAAATAGGGATAAAATACAGAGAAACAAGAGGTCATGTATAACGTAAGGCCCGGTTCAGACGCCGAATTTTTCATAAGCCGAACCTAATACATTGAATTAAGTACATGAAAAGTTAGGCGTCTGAATCAATGAGGAACGTCTGTTTCAATTTGGAACGGCTCAGCCGTTCTTTTCGCCTGGCCTGGCCGAGAATTTCGCCTTTGGAGCAAGTTTGGAACGGCTTTGATTCAGACGCCGAATTTTTCATGCACCGAACCTAATGCATAAATTATTATAGCGTATTTTGTAAGCAGTTTGACCGAAATGAGCATTTTTCGCCTCTTGAACTTAGTTCAGCTGCAATTAAGATCTGCGTCTGAATCAATTCAGCCGGTCTAAATAACTAACTAGGTTCGGCTCACGAAAGATCGGCCTCTGAACCGGGCCTAATAGTAAATCTCTTTTTTTTTAAAGATGGAGTAGAATTAGTTTTTTATTAGTACTTACCAAATTGAGTTTGTTGTTTTTTTTAGATGCACGGACAAATTATTTTCAGTTTTGAATAGATATTAGAAGGTAGAACGGTTTTTAAAGTTAATTGATTTCTTATAAATATTTTTAAAGTTGTGTTCATAAAGATTTATTTCATTTATCAAACCTGACTTGTTTTCTTGGGCCATTTTATTTTAGCGATGTTGCTATACCAGCCTTCACTAAACAGTGATTATAAAAGGTTACATAAAGTCGCAGCAAAGTGCGTTTTTTATGCAGAGAAGACCTTGAGATTGAATTACATAGAACTTTTACAGTTCTGGGCTTAGTAACCTAGCCTTTGGTCGAATGTGAGGCTGCATGGAGGTGACCTGACCTTAAATTAGTGAATCCTACCTGCTGCTTTTATGCAAATTATACTGGGAAAACAAATTGTTACTATAGAAACATAATTTGCACCAGAAAGCAGAAAGGGTTGTATCAAAATAATAGCCTGTGCACAGACCCCCCATTTCCTCTTTAGAGATCGTCGAGCGTGCGTGAAGAAAATAAAAATCGCGGGGGATTTATTCAATGCTTTTTGGCAAAAAGGGAAAGACAGAAAGAAAAATGTCTGTAGATACGCTATCAAAACAACATCACTCCCAGCTTTCCTTCCAACGACAACAGTGAACTAAGTTTTATAAAGGAACTTATTTTTTGCTAATATTTATTTTTTTAATAATTTCCTAAAGATTTGGGTCGAGCGGGCAATCGAAAATAGACCGCGAGTAGTCTCTTATTTTCTTTAAAGTCACTGGGGCAGGACGCACAAGCGGCGAACAGCGAAGCCGCGAGCCGCGATAAACGAGGGCGTAAGTTCGAGAGGGAAGTCCCTTTTTGGCTTTAAGCTTTTTTAGTGCCGAACGCGCTCTGTCTGAGAACTCGACCGATCTTAAGAGAAAAGTGCGGACTGGACGCAGTCTAGATCGGAAACGAAGCCATTTATAGGTCTGTCTTAAGTTGCTCCAGGCCAAGACCCTATCTTCCTTGATGAATGAAATGTTTAAATCCCCAGCTTAAATCTGCAAAAACCGTTGGTTTAGAGTTCCCCGATACAGGAGCATTCCTCAAAGACGTCTCTGATGCTCTACCGCAAGCCAAGCTGGTCGACGTAGCGGATGCTGCGATGCATATACGTCGAATTAAATCCCTGGAGGAAATTGAAATAATCCGCCAGGGATCTCGGATAGCTGAACTTGGGGCATACGCTGCGATAAACACGATTCATGAGGGTGTTCCAGAGTATGAGGTCACTCTTTCTGCAACCAACACCATGGTACGCGAAATAGCTAAAGCATTTCCGCACGTTGATATCAGGGATGGTGAGTTACATATTAATCTTACCCTTCATAATTCTAACTTTCGAGGTGAAGGGTTCCCCCACCCCCTCGCAGGCAAAAAGTGTAATAATAGGGAGTGCCAAAAAACAATACGGCTTCAGATTAGCAAAACAAGGCTTGTAAGTTTATCACGCATTTTTTTTTTTTACCGCACGACCACCGCTTGAAGAAATGAAACTGCCTAATCCGTTGAGGACGTGAACACAAGAAAAAGAATCTCTTACACTTCTCTTTTTAACCTTAGATGCAGTCCTTTCGAATTTAAATCCAGAAAAAAATACCAACATTTGACAAATTGAACGACATGGGATAGAGGAGCGATAAATTTTGAAACAGGGTGAATTCACTTTTCTGCGACTTTTTCGTCACCATCAACGTCATCGTTGCTATGACGATGTTAATGGTGAAGAGGAGAAGGGAGCTGGGAGAACAGGGACGGAAGTTGAATATATCCCCGAGATTGTTGTGGATAATCAAATGATCTTACTTGTGAGGCGTGGAAAACGTTAGGTGACATTAGTTCACGACCAATTGTACGCTTCAGATAAAACAAGGAAGACTTTGCTTGATAAAGCAGTTTAAAGAGTAATGATGAGAAGAGATTTTAAAACGCAAGTGCCTTAAATGCACTACACAGTTCAAATTCAAGTCAGTTCTACTCCTACAGAATCCGATAGTAGATATGGCGTCCAACAATAGTCCATTTTACAGCTATGGATGGAAGCGAGGCTGAAGGTGACCTTGTTTTGATACAAACCTTCCTGCTTTATTATGTAGATCAAGTTATTCTTATGCAAACTAGTATTTTTCAAGGACAATTTCCATAACAAAGCAAAGGAGGTTTGTATCAAACAAGGTCACCCTCAGCTTCACATTCGCTAGAAGGCTAGGGCACTAAGTCCACCACTGTAAAATGGTCTAATGAGGTGATGATTAGATCATGTGCAGGGAGCAGACGTCTGGAGGAACTCTGCCAGCTTGGGCCTATAGTGCTTCGACTCGATTTAACTCGAGTAGAGTCAATACCTGACGTCGGATTTAGGCGGTAAGTGGTCTGGTTTGGGCGTTTTAGCTGATAGTACAGCAAGTATGGAGTGTAAAGTTTCGTTTAAAAGAGTGAGATCTGGGTACGAGATTAATTGTTATGAAGTTGCTTATCCGGGACCTTAAAAGGTAAATAGTCTTTCTGGCTAAATGGTATTAAGAGCCGTTTATGTGAGTAAGGAACTAGACCTATAATTTTACATAAAATTTGTTGTCTGTTTGCTGTTTTTGTTTGTTTGTTTGTTTTTTTTTAGTTTGGAGTTGGTTTCAGTCGGGCGTAAACACAGATGGAGCCCATAACTTTCCTTCAACTCGTCGGGTGCAAAAAGGAGATATTCTCAGTCTCAACTGTTTTCCTATGATAGCAGGGTTAGTAAATATAATTTTTGTTGTATGCCTCGCCAAAATGTTAAAACTCGTTAGATGTTGTTCAGTAAGATCAGTGCTAGCCTGAAAAAACCGCCGATATTTCGTGACGCCACTAGCGGTTTCCTGGTGTCGCGAAATGTCGGCCATTTTCTTTGACTACTCAAGAGCGCGGCTTGACCTAGGGAACACTGTCTATCCGCTAAAGGGAATTTCAGCCGTACAGGTTAACAGCAAGTTCCTGATGTTCCTGTTGGTACGCGTCGCATGTTTTCTCGTGCTTGGCACTCGTTGCGCTTGCATTTTCTATGTTCTTGTGTGCTTACGTGTAACCGAGCAGTTGCACTGGTTGCAAGTTTTCATGCTTGAATTCTCGCAATTTTTCTCCTAACCAAATCATTCAAGAACTGCGTTGACTGGTATTTTTCCTTCGTTTCAAACAGTAACTACTCCGCCTTAGAGCGCACTCTATTCTACCATCACGTGCCTTCAGATCGCCACATGGAACTATGGGAAGTCAACAATAAGGTCCATAAGAAGGGACTAGAGATAGTCAAACCAGGCATGCGCTGTAGCGATGTTTCAAGAGAGCTAAACGAGATTTATTTAGAACACGACATGCTGCAGTACCGTGTCATTGGTTATGGTCATTCCACGGGTGTTCTTACTCATTACTACGGGAGGGATTGGGGTCTCGAGTTCCTGGAACACGTCGACACTGTATTAAAGCCCGGCATGGTCATCACCATGGAACCCATGATAGTGGTTCCCGAGGGAAAACCCGGAGCGGGCGGGTACAGGGAACATGATACACTGATAATCACGGAGAATGGAACTGAAAATACAACTGCTTCGTTTCCTATTGGTCCAGAGCAGAATATTGTCAAACACTGATGGCATTCGCAATAGAGACAGGACTAGACGGTCTCAAAAGGTCGTAAAACGGCCAACGTTTTTTTCTTGTGCGTAAAAGTTAAAACAAATAAACGCTAGTCGTAAAAACATATCCGAAAACATTATCTAGCCACAATTTATAATTTTCTAATTTCTTTTCTCGTAGCTTATAAAGTTTTTTAAAATTATTGAAGGACCATAGCAACTTCTACGACTTGGAAAGATCAGTTTCCATTTTTTACAAGGTTCCTCTCAACCGTAACAGAAAGAAATTTCACCATAATTATAGGGAGCCCAAGCAGCGACGAAGGCGACGGCAACGAGGACAGGAAAAAGGCAATAAATTTTTATGAACAAAACAACAACTTTCCACGTTATCGCCGCACACTTCTTTGCACATTTTTGTCGTTATTACAGGACTAGTACTACGACGTGAAACGTCCTATTTTCACGTTTTAAGGAGGACGTGAACACAAGACAACAGTTTTTATATTCTTTTCGTGAACTTTGACATAGACCTTTTGGATTCAACTCCAGAAAAAATCGCCAACAATTGACAAATTTAATGAGTTGAAGGCTGAGCGATAGTATCTTTACATCTCCATTTCGGCCATCAAATCATCAGCGTCTGGTGGAGACTTAACTGAAGTTCGTTTCCCAAGTCGAGACCGTGATGAAGTTGAACTGAAAAAAGAAGCGGACAACGGATAATTAATCCCCTGTTCAGCTTCGGCCGCATTATTCCCGCTCTAAGGCCCCTGACGGTTAAGTTATAGATGCATGCATCTCTACCAATCTTGTTTTGTTATGTTCCGTTTAAACTTAAAATCAGAGTTTTTTAAATCTTTTTTTGAAAATGATGATCAAACGTTTGCATACGTATCAGCTTGTTTTGAGACGTTTTTCTTATTTCGCTTATAACCCCCCTTTTTTTACCAGACATAAACCCACTCCAAATCCCTAATTGATTATGTTTGGTTTTGTGTGGCGCCATCTTTGATTTTATAACAGAAAAAATTGCGAGAGTAGAAGCAGCAGCAGCAACAGTTGAGGTAGACGTTAGGGCGAAAGAAGAAGGTGGGGGATGGGAGGGGATGGGAGACCACTGCTCTGCCAAGCGCGGGAATGTTGATGGTTCAATACCTCGCCGAACCAATAATCAGAGTACGGCACTTTCACCTAAAAACCAGCGTCTTGTCCAAGGCATGTCCATCGAGGGACACAAAAATGTATGCGCGATATTAGTGACCTTAAGATTCTGAGGGACGGACCATTGGAAATAACTGGAGGTGGGGTGACAATTTCCCCAAAAAAAATTCCTGCAAGGGAAACTTGTCTTTAAAAAAATCCTCCAAGCAGTGATACCTTAAAACAATAAGTCATATGCCCTAGAAAAAATTCCTGCAGACAAGCGGGCTTTTTTAAAAAAATTCATGCACCAAACATTTTTCACCCTCTCCCCCCATTCACCGGTTATTTCTAATGGTCCGTCCCTAAGACAAGGATGTCTACGAGGATGAGATTCTCTCAATACTAAGTAGTGCTCGCGCGTGAAATAGCATCATTTTGGCGGGAAAACGTGGTAGCCGTCGTAATTCTACTACAGAGTTTAGCGAGAATGTCGTAGTGGCAGAAGCAAGTTATCAAATTTTAGCAGTTTTATCATTTTGCGATCGGTAGAGGGCTTAAATTCTAATAAAAATAAACGTGCTACCTTTTCTGGTGAAAAAAAAAAGTACAATGAAGCTTCGGGCTGTATATTTTTCGAGAATACGCGAAAGTGACTTTAGGTGAAAATCTCTTCCTCGAATCTTAAACTGCTTGCAATCCACCTTTTCTCTTAAAATCCGACCAGTTCTCATCCTGGCCAGCGCGACTGCAAATGACGACGCCACTCGCGCACATGGGTTACGCGTGGATTGCAAAGAAAAATAAGAGACTGCTCACAGTCTATCCGCGAATCTAGAGGTCTCTACTGACTATTACTGTTACGTACTACATGTAAATACCGCATGTAATTCTTGCAATTACATTATGAATCAATGAGATTCATTTGATAAGGCCAAAACGGCATTCGATTATTGTTGTTTTCGCAAAATCACTCTCACCTCTCCCCTGAGGAACTGCTTGGTGTCTTCCTTATAGGTGGTACCTTGGGTAAAATGAGTTTAGCAGCGGGAGATTCCTTTGACTTCGGTTCTCGTCGACGACGTCTGACAGAAAAGAAGGAATTAAACTGTTAATTGTTTAAAAAAAAAAAACATTTTGTGTCCAATAGAAAAAATCTAAAATCTTCATGGGGAACTATAACTCTCAAAATACACGAGCTGTACAAACATCGACAAGGCCTTTGCATCAAATTCTTAGCCTGCGTAGCAAGCGTTTCCGTGCGGTTTAGGAGCAAAGAGCGAGGAACGAGAGTCTAAAATGGCGCCAATAAGAGCTGGGTGGGGGTGGGGAAGAAAGGAAGGAAACTTCCCTTCCCCCTCCCCCCACTTTCATTTTTTTGGCTCTTGTTTCCTTTCTCGCGCGGCCAAAACCTAGAATACCGTTCCTTGGTCTTTCTTTGCTCCGAAACCAAACGGAAACGCTTGCTACGCAGGCTATCAAATTCTCGGAACTTCTAGCTAAGTAATCAACCGAGGGTTAAATTACGTCTGCGAAGCAGATGATAATTAAACTCCGGGAAAAACGACCTAGTGGTAGTAGCTTAATATTCTCACAAACGCGCACTTCTTAGCCTTTGCAATCCAACTTCGTTTACTACTTTTCCACAACAACATAAATCACTGCAAACCTTTTAACTGTAGGTTGAATCTCCTCATCCTCCTCTTCAAGCATCAGCGATGGACTCCACACCGTAGTCGAAGCTTTTTTCTCCGATGTTTCTCTTATATAATCTTTGGCAGGCGACTTAAATAGAAAAACAAATTCACTACATGTAGTATTCTGTGTTTTCACTGTCATGCCAACAAAAATGAAAAATGCAAACCAGTCAATAGAGAAAGTCCAGAATCTGGGAAATGAAAGAAGATAAATATACAAAAAGCCTTCGCTTGAGGAACTCATAAAGATTAAAGTAGTATTTATTCTAAGACAAAGAATGTTTAGATAGCAAAAGCCCCAAAAAAGTGACGTTTTTAACCCACATAAGAGCTTTCCCGGTCGCCAGCTAAATCCCGCGTCACCCAAAAGCCTGGAAATTCAAGCGCCTTCTATCGCAAAACGAAGAACTCTTTGGAACCGAAAATTTATGTAAATAAAGGTTTTTAGATGCTGTAATACCTCATGAAAGTACAAACTCAGAAGAATCGATAGTTTCTTAGTTTGAATTTTGGTGACGTCATGTGAAACCCCCTAATAAGCCGAGTGAGTAAAAACATCCTGTACCTCCTTCCCCCCCCCCCCCCCGCAGCTTAAGTTTTACGAACATCAATTAAAGAGAGGAATAAATAGAGGATTTACGGTAAATCGTTCAAACCACTAACAAAAGGTATTGTAGCCACTTACATCATCCTCTTCCATCGCTTCACTGCAGTCTGTGTCGTCTTCTGCACTTTCCTGCCTTTAAAAGTGTTACAATACAATTTACATAATGACGCTTTTTTGGCTTATTTTTTCTAGCCGGCATCAACAAAAAGGACTGTTGATAGCCGGTTATATTGTTGTTAGCTAATACGGGGCAAAAAGATTACCTAACATATTTACATGGCAATCAGATAATCCGCCAATCGCAGTGATAAAAGTACCGCAAATCCTCTATCAAGCCCCCCCTCTCAAATAAGCCCCCCTCTCTAATAAGCGCCCCCTTTTCAGAGGAGGAAAGTTAATAACCCCCCCCCCCCCTCTATTAAGCCCCCCCTCCCCCTCTCCTTATTCTTCACAAAAAAATTAACGGTTAACGTGGACTGATCAGTTGTGATTTATTCAGGCTGGAAGTTCATATTGTTTTTGGTCTTCGGCGGCATGACCTCCAACTTCATAATTATGCTTAACTTTCTCAATTTTGCGCTCTAGCTCTCTGTGGAGAATTGCCACCATTTTCTTGTCGTTAGACAAAGCAGTGTACCGCCCAGGAACCACAAGTCCGTCCTCGAGAAACCTTGCTCCTGTCAGTGAAAATTCTAAGCTAAGTTTTTGTTACTTTTAGGCTCCCACAAGTGAATTAAATACTTTTGACAGTGACTTTAATTGTACAACGCGTAAGTCTACTCTGTCTCATATCACGGACATAAATTGTATAATAATTTGACCTTGAACAATACTTCAGCACAGTCAAACCAAGCTTTGTAGAAAGTAAGGAACAATCAGGTCCTTTGTCAGTTGTCAGTAGAACCCAAGACAGATGTCAGTTGTCAGTTTAAAAATTTTAGGCTACTTGTCAGTTGTCAGTTAAAATTTTTGCCATTTGTCAGTTGTCAGTTAACCCAATCCAGACCCTCTATATACCCATAGTTTAATCATGGGTCTTACAAAAAGGACACACCTATAATGGATGTGTAAGAAGAGAGGAACATTGGAACAGCTGGAGATCCATGATAGCCGACCTACTACTAGTAGATGGCACTTAAAAATGGTGATACGAAAGATGTACCTTTTCTGTCGCAAATGGTATATAAAAGGGTAAGGGTTTGGACCTCAGGGCGGAGTCTCACACGTTTCACATGTGAAAGAATTGTTGAGATCCCCACGATGGGCTGTATTCACTTTTGAATTCTGTTTTGATCCCTGCACTTCTTAAGTTAACAGCTGTTGATTTGTCGACTATGATAGTGCTCAGAGTCAAATTTCTCTTATATTATTTAGCTACCAATACAGCCACTCACAGCGTGGCTTCGAGAACAGGCTTTATTTTTGCGCTTTTTCCAGCGAAGCGTCAGCAAGCGCAAGGCGAACGTGGGGCGCGAGACTTCCGCGGCAGGGAAAAGGCGCGCCATCCTGGCCATTTTTCAAGGGTGAACGTTATACAAAGGTTTGACTGTATTCACCTGCTGGACGCCGATTTTCCTTTCGATTTTCCTTTGTTTTTGCCTGTCTTCGCATCACATTCTTTGGTGCCTGCAATTGAGACAACAAAAGTCAACACTCAATCACAATAATCAAAATTCAAGACCTTGAATTACAATGCATATTGGTCGGAAAAACAAAATCCACGCTCTGCTCCGCCTCTTCACTTACCACCACCTAAGCGAACGTCTTTGCTTTTGAGGTGCCAAATCCACCACCGCGACTAGAACATGCAACAGCATCAAGCATTAAGTAAAGAAACTAATAGAGTCGTTTTTGATCACTATCTGGCGAAAAAGAACTCAAACTGTCCAAAACCAAAAACTTCACGCCTTCTGTTTCTGATGCTAAAAATCAGATTCCGAAAATCCCGGAGATCGCGAATTATTTGAAAGAAAGTGCGGGAGGGCAGTGGAACGTGAATTTCATTGGAATTTTCTGGCAAACTTTGAATAGTTTTTGGCGATATTCTCTGGCCTGTTTGACTGAATCATGCTCACTCGGGTATGGTTCGAGAGGAGGCAATTGCCTGGAAGGTAGACAACAGAATGATATCTTTAGGCATAACACAGCAAACTTTCATTACTTACCTTTCTCAGGTTCAGCCGCTGTTGTTCTTGCTTCATTCACTAAAATAAACCAACCAGAATGCACTTGAGATAAATATTACATGTGTAACAATAATAATTATTATGAAAGGCTAATGGCAGAATGCTATGATGTTACACGGCAGGACTCTGACTAAAGATAGAAACCAGTAATCAGTGAACACTTTACGGCTAGATCATTTTTCTCTCTAAATTGTAAATCTGTGAAGGAAATCCTACAACGGTGTTGTCATTCAAATGAAACCTCTTCGGTCAAACTTCTGCACTGTGCCTGGGGCCGGCAGTCACTGTGTACGATTTAACAAACAAGGCAATGATATTGATATTTTTTTTTGGGGGGGGGGGGGGGGATTTCTTACTGAAACCACGTATCGCGAGACACTTAACGAGTACCACGAGTAAAAGGGTTTCGAAGAAACAAGAATGCGAAATTCAATTATAATAATACAAACTGTTCAGTCTGCGGTTCAACTCCTCAGGTGAAATGTAGATACTCTTGTTTGTTTTGTTTTTTTTTTTGGCCATCTTAGCTTATGAAGAAACAAGAAGTAAACAGTATATAAATGCATTGTCCAGGTTTGTTTCTAAGGCTACAATGTAGCTGTTGGGACAACCAGGATTTCGTATTAGGTGAAACTATTACATGCACCGCATGGCGTGACAGGTAATCTCTCTGGACCTCTGAAAAGCCAGTAAAGAGTAACAACCACTCATCTGCTATTGTGAACCATGTCATGTAAACAGGTCACAACATGAAATGGGGCCATTTTGAAATTTTGGCGAGAGGAAGGTCGGACACCCGTTGCAAGATAAAGGAGACTCTGCTGTTAGGGATTTAGAACCTTCCCTAAATGAAAATGTCACCAGTGAAAAACTTTTCCTGTTTTAGTTTGCATGCAATTATTTATATACAAATTTTGCTACCGTATGTCATATATAGTTTCTTTAATTGGTTACTTATTCTATGCTTAAATTTCTGTTGTAATTCAATGGCTACTTCTGAAGATGTCTATTAGAACATGAGAAAATTAATGTCACGTTAAAGTTTTATTTCCTTCGAGAATTGCATTTACGCTATATTTCCTTATGTTTACCACAGTGACAATGACTGCAGTTTGCTTTTTGTTTCTTCTGAAGCAAAATGTCTTTGCCTTGAAGCTGCAGTATAAGGAGCCCCCCTCCCCTCCCCTCCCCCCCTCCCACTCTCCACACACACACACTTAAATATTAGCACCTACCTAACTCCTTCAATTGCCTGATCTTGGCTTTTTTGGTATTAAGAACAGCAGCAAACTGCAGACAAAAAGACCATAATGTATACTTCACTATACAGCAGGTATTAAATAACTGTAAGTTTTATAAAGCAAAATAATGAAATGATTTGCAGTCAATTTTTTCACCTTGATCTAAGGGATTTTGTTATCAGCTAACTTTCTGATTGACTTTTCCCAGACAGCACACTTATAGAAATACGATAATTTTGTCCAATTCTTTGTAGAGCATCTAATGAACAAATTGTAGACAAAATGACTTTGAATTGAATTTGATTTTAAGCTTTCATGACTGAACTTCACATTTTGCACTACCCTGGGGTTAACTTAATCCAGCTTTGAACAGCCCAGCCCTGAAGCTACATGAATTGCCCCATTAATCTACATTTATTATATAGACACGAGTGTTTTACTGGAAAATATGCCACTCGTAAAATTCATAAAAACCACATCCGAGACCCGAGTGGTTTATTTTCCATAATCTCACACGTGAGTTTATCGATGACGTAATTTCGGTCATTTCCCTCTATTGTTTTATCGATGTCTTTTTGTCTATATAATAAAAAGAACATTACACGGCAGCTTGAAGATATGAATTTTATTTTCTCGTGGCAAAAACAATATTTTACTCACTCGCTGCGCTCGTTCATAAAATATTGTTTTGCCACTCGAAAATAAAATTCATATCTTCACGCCACTGGGTAATATCCTCTATGTATTTAACAGCGGACTGAGCAGGAGAGTAAGGCAACTTTCCTGTGCCAGGTGATTTTTAGCCCTAAAAAAACAGCCAACATTCCACTATGCCACCACTGGTTTCCCTACTGAATGAACAAATAAATTCTGATAGCATGTCACTACAGGGCCAACCGAGATCTGGGTAGTGCTTCTGATTGGTTGAGCCGGGAAGGAAATTTGCATCAACCAATTAGAAGCACCACACAGATCTGGGTAGTGACATTTTGTGGGGTAACCAGTGGTAGGCGTAATGAAATATTAATGTTGGCTGTTTTGTCAGGATGGCTGCTTGTGGGCACATGAATTTTAGTGATTCATGAAGTATGAAAACCTGACCTTTCCAAAAAGATCTAACTCCATTTCCTCTTTAGCTGTCACAGACTTTTCCAGAAGCTGAACAATAAAAAGAACAAACCAATAGAAAAAAAGTTAATACCATTAATTAATTGTTATCCTCTGACTGATGATTATACCAAACATTCTTCTTTTCCACACCCATGCAGGATGTTGACGGAACTTGAAAAAAATTGCACATTAGCGAGTGATTTAAAACCTGTTTTCGCTGCATTTTCCTTGGATAACACCCAATAAGTGTTATGGTAGTTTACTAACAAAAATTAGTTTATATAAATTATTTGCTTCAATTTATAATATAAATTTAGGTAAGCATGAATTTTTTCATGCAGTTTTCTGGCCATGAATAAATCAATGAAATTAAAAGCTATTGCCCTGTATCAAGAATACACATATAAATTGATAATTTGCCTAAATGTATTTTAGTATTTAAAATCAAATTAAGATAATTATACTATTTGTACATAATATTTACATCACATTCTCCAAATTTGGCAGGATGCCCCAGGCTTACGTGGACTTCAAAATTTTAAAGCTAGTTCTCATTTCTCATCAGTAAATGCAACTATACAATAGAATGGTTACAATTACCACTAAATGTATAAAAAGGCTGTAATCAACAAACCCTCAAAGCATCTTTTCTCTCTGAAGAAAGCCTTTCATTATCTGACCTCAATGATGACATTTCTTGCTAAGAAGAGTGATTGAAAACAAAAAAACAAAGAAATTAATTTAAATTAAATATCTTTAAATATGGTGTACATGTACCTGTCTTACATACATATGCATTGTACTGTATTCTTTCAAAAATGACAAGAAAACAATAACACCAGCCTGTTCACAGACCCTCTATTTTCTCTTTTGAGATCTTGAGCCCACATAGGAAAATAAAAATAGTGGGGGATGTATTCACTGCAATCTTGTGCTTGCTCTTGCACACTCACCTTGCTCTAAACTGTCAATTTGCCCAAAAAGAAAAATATATGGGCAGGCTACAATTATTATTACATGCAACAACAATATTAAGTAAACACATACTATACACTTTGGCTCCATGTTGTCACTCTACCTTGTACTTAAATGGCAAGCAAATTACATAAAAAACGATATGGGGTGGAAGTAAAAATTAATGTGCTGATCATGTATTGAGCTTGTTTTTCTTGTTTGTTTTTTTTGCATGCAACACCTACAGTTGGCTTTATCACACTTCATTTTGCCTGAAATTGTACCATAATTCCCCCAAGACAGAGCAGGACATCATTCAGTAACAAGGAAATTCTAGCCCTATCAAACAATAAATTATGGTCACCATGCATGATATAATCATGATCACACCAATGTCACCTTAAAACATTTTACCTTTAGTTTTGCCATTTGATCCACTGCTAGGTCAAAAATGGTTTTCACTACAACAGCACTATCATCAGCTTTGGACAATTTCAGTGATCCCAGTTGAAACTAAAAATTGAACATGTAGAATGAAAATTATAATTTTATATTTCATATTTTATTAAAGCTTGCAAAAATGTAAATTACATATGAGACAAATTTTGTGGCAACTGATTAAAGTCTCCGAAGTCATGCAAACATTACACCCAAGTTATAAAAACCGGCATTCCCTCAGCATGAAAGGAACAAGTTTTTAGGTTTGGAATTCCAAACAAAAGTCTAGATGAGATTTACAATGTTCATAGTGAACTGAGTGCTGAAAAAAACACAGTAGCAAAAAAAGGCTATATACAAGGCACAGTCTTAGTATATGAATAGTATTTGTTATAAGTTCTGCTTCTTTTTGATCAAATAACTGACTATTTATGAGCTTAATTCTAAAAATACATGTGTCTTATATATTAAAAGAAAACTTTGCTTCCAAAAAGCTCTCTTGGTATTCTTTACCTTAATGCCATCTCCAATATGCTTCTTCCAAGAAAACTGTTAAGGTAAACAGGACTACCTGTCAATAAGTGTTAACCCTTCAAGTCCCAAGAATGATCAACATCAATTTTCTCCTGAATTATATCAAGAGATAATCAAAAGAAAAGTTAGGAGAATTGATAAAATGATCAGCTGAGTGAAAATGCTAAAGACAAATTCTTTCCACTGGTTTTTCAAGGAAATGTATGGAGTTTAGTAGGGGATAAGAATCACATGGTGCTAGGAACTAGGGTCACCAATATTACCTTACTGCAAGCACAAAATGAGAATACATGCACTGTTTGACATCCCATTATCTCCCAACCTGTAAATGATTTCCATGAATCTTAGCTTGATAAACAAAATCATCTTGTCCTGCTGACTGCCCCGTTAAAGCTCTTCTTGTCTGGGCAGCAAATTCAGCTACACTCATGTCTGCAGTCCGTGCCATTGATTCCACTGTTTCTGCATCAGCTACAAGTAGAGTTGTACAAATAGATAATATTATCGGACATAAAATACATTTAAGTTAACAAGGAGATCAAAGATGGCCTACAAATAAATACATGTTGTGTTTAATTGACAAATGGTAATTATATAAATATGCAGAGACACCCAAGACCCTGGTAATATGTCTCTAAGGTACATCCAATAACGAGACTTTGAGAAACAGTACATCACAAACACATCCACAATCTTGAATTTGGGTCAAAATTTTCTGGGACTCCCCACTGAGAGCGCAAGGCCCTATCAGTTGAGCTATTATTAAAACAATGCATGCAACTGGGAGCTGGTCATGTTATTGTAGCTGGTTCAATAAAAACCATGAAAAGATGGGGATGAAATGATGGACATATATGTAAAAATTGTATATCAAAAACAGCAGGATGAATGATTAAATATGAAGAGGGTCATTGCATTCATAGATGCAGCTTTTGCAGATAATGTTGACAAAATTTAATAATGTAAATATAATAATGTCATGACAATGATAATGGTAAAAAAGGTTGGGCCATGCTCAGATTGGTTTCCTTTAGGGTTTTTATTCAAAATTTCCGCACGCATTTCATATGAGAGTCCCCCCCCCCCCCCCCCACTCCCTCCACCCAGGAGTCTGCCATCTGCATACAAGCCACTCTCCAGGATTACCCAGGAGTCTCCCGTACTCCTGGATAAAATCGAGTTATTAGCTTTTCTGTGCTTTATTTTGGAATTTATCCCATTTTCTACCAAAATTTGAATTTTCTTTGATTCATAATTCAGTTTCTGGGGCATTTTTTCACGCAATTCAAAGGGAAATTGTTATGGTATGTACCTCATGTAAGACTTCGCTTCACTTATGATGAATTAGGGACTGGATCAAATTGTGCTTATCGGGGGGAGGGGAGGTCGGGGTCGAAAGGGGGGTGGAAAGGGGGGTTGGTTATTGATATTTGGGGGGGGGGGGGTAATGCCAAAGATAGAGTCTCCAGATTTTAGATTTCCATAGTTTAGCATCTCTGCATTCGTGGCAGGTGAGAATTTTAGTATACATTGTAGTACAAGGAAAACGCTATTATGACGTGAACTCAAGCAGCTGCCAGCCGAAAAGAATGCTGCTGACATCACTGACATTGCTCATAAATTTCTACAAGGCACTATAACAACCTTACCTGTTTCGCGCCAGACTTGTTCACCGTTGCAGACTGTCAGATCGAACCCATTGTTGCCCCCCTCAAATAAATTCGTGAGAAGATAATAATTTTCATCTCCAGATTCTATTCTTGTAAAGGCCTGATGCATTGTAAGGTTGCTTTCGAATGCCTGAATGGAACCGAATGAATGCTTCACCTGTGACTGTAAAAAGTGACAGGCTCGCCATAATTTCACTAGAACCTGGGCTCTAGCGTTTTCCGACAACCGGTCACAAAAACAAAAAAAAGTGTCAAATATAAATATATTTTTATCTATTTCTTTTTCCTTAAGTTACAGAAACATTCTACTTATTCTTATAAAAAGAAAACAAGAAAAAGCAGATTTCTGAAAAAGGGAAAAGCGGCGACAAGCGACAAGGTTCACTAGCATTTATTCCCCGCGCCAGCTACTGACGTCTGTCACGCAATTTGTACTTATCGCTCATGAATATTTGAACAGTTTACCCTTAGCCATATTTTTTACTTCTTCGCCAAAGTAACTTCCTTGTTTCTGCTAACGAAGCTTACACATCTGTTGATTCCAAAACGGTGTGAACAGATGGCCAATCTCTTTGCCTTCGCTCTTGCCGAAAACAGACTGGTTTATCAGCCGGGTGAAACAATTTCAGGAAACTTGCTTCTCAACACAGACAAAGAGCTAAATTTGAGAAGTATTCGGGTTGAACTACAGGGAACAGGACACGTACGCATTCGTTCCGGTAAAGTCACCTACGAGAGGAGAGAGCCGTATCTGGGTTTTCAGATAGTCGTACTTGGAAGAGGTGAGAATTTAACACGTAAACTTTGTTTCTGACATTGCGGTTCTTTGGAAGGGAAGGAATATATTTCGCACAGGGAAACTCGCCTTGTGTCCAACTCGTTTATTAATAAGCGTGGTTTCAAATCACAGGATAGAAAACTCATTAGAATACACAAGCTTTCGATCCATCACGGAATCTTTTTCAAGTGAAGAGTATTCTATCCTGAGATTTTAAACCTCGTTTACTTTAAATATCATTATGACGAGATGATCATGCAGAAAGCTAGAACACCTCGCTCGTTATTTTTAAAATACGACCATATCCTTTTCGACTCAAACGTCAAAAACATGAAAAGTCATTTCATTATTTTAAAGACCCCGATAATTCAAGCATCAATTAAGTATTTGAAGCACTTTCCCAAGATTCTTTTCGAACAGTAAACAGCGAACTATCGCTCAAAAAACCGCTTTTGAGGCAAAGGACGACTGTTTACATGTACCACGGGTAAGGTAATTCAACGTTTATTTAACATTGATTTATATACATACTTAGCGATATATCACTACAGGTGAGGCAAACGGTGAATCCAGTTCATTTACTGTAAAAATTAATAACAATGGTTACACAAACAGATTGTGTGGGTGCCCTGTGGTTAATTTTCAGATTTATTTCTGGTCACCTGCAGAGAAGTTTCCAGGAAGGCATCATTAAGCCTTATGAACAAACAAGTCTCACTTTTGGCAAAGTCTGTGGTCATCCAATGTGTTAGCGTATGTTGTTTCATTTTGGCTAAACAGTTGAAACACTGATCTTGGGTTTGAGATGCCAGGAAGGCATCATATTGTGAGCTTTGATGTGGGCAGTGCAATTGGTAGTTTGTGGGAGTCAAATCTATTCGACGAGAGCAAAATTGATGTTGATTTTTGACCAGACCAGAGACTTAGTTAACAATTATTTTGTGTCCCTTTCAAAACGACCTGTCTATATTGACAGGGATCTTGAATAAACTGACTGTGTCAGGAAAGTTTACATGTGATGATTTATGTGGAGAAAGTAAGAGTAATTTGATGATATTTCGCCCATATTAAGTATTCAAACATTGTGGCTGGTTAGCTGGCTAATCTTCATCCTTTTCAGGTCCACAGAGCGGTAACAATGTAAGACTTTTGCCCGGCAATTACTCTTTTCCATTCCAATTTCCCCTGCCTCCACACAGTTTGCCAACATCGTTTGAGGGTCCTTACGGTAGTGTCAGATACTGGCTTCAGGCAGTAGTGGATCGACCCTGGAAAACAAATTTCTACATTACCAGCCCACTATGTATTGTGGAGCGTGTGCAGATTAGAGACCCTGCATTAATGGTAAGTCTAAGCAATCATAATTTTGAAAAGTGTGATAAGTTGATTTAATTTGTGACTCAGTGTCATTTTGGAATTTTACATCCTGAATAGATCGAGCAACGCGGAGCTAAACATAAACCACACAAAACTTGATTTGATCGTCAACTGAACAAAAACTGAAAATTAATAAAAAATACAAAAATGAAAGAAGATAAGGAGTTTAGTGGTGTAGGATTCTGGGTAGACTGCTTGTTGTTACGTTACAATAAGGGATTGGGACAAGAGGAGAAAAGACGTGTTTGATTGGTAAATTCCAGGCATATCTCATCAATGAAATCAATGATGTCAATGACATCAATGTGTAATTGATGAGTAATCAATTTTTAATCCAACCTCATTCCCAGGTTCTCTCTCCTACCCTTCGAGAGACCCTGGTTGGGTCTGGTCACGTGTCTCCCAGAATCTGGGAGATTACAAACAAACGACTTGGGGGAGGGGCGGATAAGTGTGAAATTTGTCTCTACAAAGCATAGACGTCGAGATCAGTGGAAACTGTGTATCCGACCTTGTCTGAAGGGTCCTGTTTTTTATAGTTCCCGGACTAGTCAAGACAAAACCTCAGACGCCGAATCCTTTGACAGCGAAAGCGTAACTTCGTGCAGAATATCTGGATGTTTATTGGATGTTGCAAAGGAAATCATGGATTCATCACTTGTGCAGTCAAAATATTTTAGGCGGTTGTATTCATACCGAAACGCAGTAGACTTGAATTGCCATTTCTATGTTATGGAGGCCACCTTTAGAAAGCAAACGTATGTATTTTCAAAACTATGATTATGCAGTTTGAAGGGGGGCCGAAAAGATGTATCAAGCATTGCCGTCCTCACCGACCTCGAAAATATTAAAATCAAACAGTAGCAACAGGAAGAGAGAATAATATGCCGCCCGGACTCAGGTTGATTGTTAAATGAAAAGAGGTAAACAGAATCTTAGAAGAGTATATTTTTATCCAATGGCTCTGTGTTGTATTTTTGTCGTCGTTTAAAATCAACAGAATAGCCGTATAAGTTTCTTTGTTAAAAAATACGGCTTGTGAATATAAAATGAATCCTCTGCTCTCAACGTAACTGCTATGTTTTGTCACCGCTAATGGTTTAGGTTTTGCATGTACTGATTCGGGCTGATTACCAGCCGCTGTCACCGACAAACATTGATTCTTTCAATGCAAGTTCAACGAACATAGATTTTCCCTTCAATGCTGATAAACACGCGCTTGTGTCTTAGTCAGGATCATAGATTTTAGTATCTAATTGTTGTCATCGGTTTAACTGCGATAACACGAGTTTTTATTTCTCTGCTGGTAATTCGCTTGTTTATCTGGTGATAACTCTGTTTAGGCAGAAATTTCCCGAACTTCAGTTATAGTTGGAGGCTTAGCAAATCTGTCTTGCCCTTTCGATCATTGCGTGAACCCTGGCGTGAACGGTGAAAACGAACCAGACAAAAAAATTGAGAGACAAGGGACTCCTCCCTTGGAATTAATTTTGTTCTGGGACCACGTGACCAGACCCAACCAGGGTCTCTCTCTTGCTCGCTCCATAGGGATGGGTAGGAGAGAACCCTGGGAACGAGGTTGTTGTTAATCAGTTGATTTGAAATTGATTATTGCCGATGATGAGTTGGTAATCGATGAGTAATCAATAGGCCACAAAATTTTCAGTCTTTGATTACTCATCAATATTATTGCATTGAACTGTGAAAGGTTTGAACCCAGGAGTCATTTCAAAAGTAGGTTGAGTTTGATCGTCCGGGTTAACGTAGTCCTGAATAGGACTGTTGTCGTTGACAGTGACTGACGTTTCGACAACCTGTGCGGTAGTCATCTTCAGAGTCAAAGTGAGTTGTATCACGTCAGTAGATGGTCTTACTTTGGAAAGCTGGTTCACTAACTTAGAACAGACGCCACTGAATCGTAGCCAACAGTTACCAGCGCCGTACAAACGACTTATTGACGGGATGAAGCGAAACTAACTACGAGAGATCGACTGGAGAACTGACAATTTGACTAACAATAGACGACTGCTTAACTGTGACAATAGACGGATCGAAACGCGCCAATTACTGATTACGAGTCTTCATAGCCAATGACATCGCGGCTTCACTGACAGACGACCAATAACATCTTGACTTTATTGACCAATCAGATCAATAACCAGAGTATATACCATCTACTGACGTGATACAACTCACTTTGACTCTGAAGATGACTACCGCACAGGTTGTCGAAACGTCAGTCACTGTCAACGACAACAGTCCTATTCAGGACTACGTTAACCCGGACGATCAAACTCAACCTAATTATTGCATTGATTAGTCATTGATTGCATTGATTACTCATCAATATCATCGCATGGCTGCAAATGACATTTCCCTGAGGGAATAAGATCAATGGAAAACATGTTACATGTAACATGAATGACTTTTTCAGATTTTATCGGTTTAAACAATAACATCATCTTTGGTAGTAACTGCTGTAGTCGAAATGGCTGAATCTTCTCTCTGGCGCCTGCTGTTAAACCAGATTTTGACTACGCCTATACTCAGCTGGTTAAGTTTGGAGAATTCTTCAAGTACCCCTTATCACGCCATTTAGCTTCTTGATATGCATAAGGCTCAGCATCTTTATAGCAATGTTGTTATCGTTAAGCTGTTTTGTTATCATTACAAAATTGTTGAAAACGTACAATCAAAAACGAAATGTATTTGTTGAGAGCACTGCTCTGTTTGCACATGTCTAAGAGCGGATAGCTTATGAGTCTTCTTAAACAAGTCAGTTTCGCTGGCGTTATAACTTCATTTACCAGTAAACGTAATTTCAATAAAAAAGGGCATTTCTCCATATTACTATAGCAGAAGCTGGTGGGAAATTCATAATAGATTGAGTAATCAATAGGTAATCAATAGGCCACAAAACATTTTGTCTTTGATTAGTCATCGATTATTCATTGATCATCAGCAATAATGACTAATCAGCTGATTACTCACTGATTACCCATTGATTACTCATTGATGTCATTGATCATCGATCAGATATGCGTTGGTTAATTAAATTCCCTTGACAGCTTTGTTTTCGCCAGACAGAACAAGAGAGTAAGCAGTCTCTTATTTTTTCTTCTCGGGCTTACGCCCTCGTTTATCACGCTTCGCCACTGGCGTGCTTAGGTTTTTTGCGTGCAGTAACGTTGCAAAGAAAAATAAGAGACTGCTCGCAGTCTAGATTTTGGGTGAAGGGGCAAAAACAGGCACAAATTATGCTTTTCCAAACATCACCATGAATGCTGTACAATGGTGGATCTGGGGTATTGTCCGGTGGTTTCATGGGCCACCCCCAACCCCACCGGACCACATGCCAAATGCATCCGTATACCCAAAGGATTTTTAGGCCTTTACTGTGTGCTTTAGAACGGGGCACCCAACAAACAAATATTTCCAAGTACTCCGGAACCAAACTGTATCAAATGGTTTTCCATGTCCTCAAACTTTCGACGGACCTATAAGGGTAGCTAGTAGTTTTGGATGAGACGAAAAATTCACCTAAAACTTTCGAGACAACCAAATTTCACCTAAGACATAGTTTTAAGACAGCTTCAAATTAACTAAAGTCTTTCATTTTTTTTAAAAAAATTACCAAGAGCAGTTTCTGCGATATTTCCTGAGAAAGAGTCATCTAACGTTCGGTCTTATCCTCGTGACAGTGGACACCTTCAAGGTGCTATGATCATATGATACTAGTGCGAAAGAGTAGATCGCGGGATATCCTGGATGTTAGCCTCCCACGCAGACGCCCGACATTCTTAGGGGGTCGTTATACGTTCCTGCCCCAAGAACCTTCATTGGGGAGGGTTGCGTGACAAGACAAAGAGCCTCTACATGTGAGGCTACCTGGGTGCTAGGGTCAAGAGCGTGGACAGATTTTTTCATCCTAAGTATTTGGAGAATGGACATTAATAGTCTGGAGCCAGGACAATTGCGGGACAGTGATTACTGAATAAACTGTGACAGGAGCCCATCAAATCCATTTGATGGGCTCTTGACTGTGAATCAATTTGTTGTCTCTTGGTGTATCAATGTAAAAGAGAACTGTATCTTTTTTACTCAGAAACAAACCTGACTTGTGACTGATGTTTCATCCCTTTTTTGTTCCAGGAACCATGTGTGAAAAATGATGACCGAATGTTAGGCTGGGTTTGCTGTCCCTCTGGCCAGCTGTATGCAACAGCCCGTATTGACCGTAGTGCTTATTGTCCTGGGCAAGAGGTCAGGATAACTGGTCATGTCAGTAACCAAAGTGGCAAACAGGTTATTGGTACTGAAGTGCAGCTTGTACAAAAAGCTTTGTATAAGGCACCTCATGGTAAGAGAGAATATGTGGTAGCAAGAGTCAGAAAAAGACATTGTCAGATTATACAATGGTCTTTTATATATTCTGGTATTCTGATCTAAATGGGTAGAGCCAGAGGCACTGATCTCTACAACAACAACAACTACAACAACTTTATTCAAATTATTTATAACGAAAGATACATTGGCACTGGCCTGCAGTTAGCGAGGCTATTCGAGGCAGGCCAGGCTACATAATTTACTACAAACTACAAAGAAATCAGACGTTAAATAAGTTTATATATTTTACAGTATAAATAAAAACTATTTTACTTAAATACAAGGACAATATAAGGGAAAATTTTAAAAATAAAATGAGAATACAGGACAAGAGGATTACTTTTTCATTTTTAGAATAATCGTATCCACATCAATATAGGAGTCTTCAGCTTGAAGGATATCGAGTAGCATTGCTTTTAGTGATCTTTTAAAAGTTTTTTTCGGTCTTTCTTTAAGAACTTGAGGTATCCCATTACAAATTTTGACCCCAACACACGAAAAAGCATTTTGTTTGACATTGAGTCAAGATTCTTTAGTATAAAAAATTAATGTTCAGATGTTGAGGCACCGTGTATTGTAAGTATGAACACTAGAAATTCGAGAGAAGAGTTTCAAAATATTATCCGGAGCAGTTTTTATTTACATCATACACAAGACTGCAAACGGATTCATAATGTAGAGACTGTAAAGGTAGAATTTTTGCATTGACAAAATAAGGTATTGCGTGGTCGTTTGTTTCAGTAAAATATATTAAACGCAGTGCGCGTTTTTGAAGGACAAGAATTTGGTCAAGGAACGTTTTACACCCATCTCTATTTTGTAGCTAAGCAAAAAATCTCAGTTCAATATTAATTTGATGCCATTACTAACAAATTGTTATAGCTTCCAATAACCGCCACTTATGATGGCGCTTAAATTTGATGATGGAGATGATGTTTCAAACCTGTGGCTACTTTAAACCACCCGATTTAAAAGGGTACTACACAAACAGAGCCGGATTTAGGGGAGGGGGCCCCATGTTACTTTTAGGTGAAAGTGAAGCCCGTACGTCCAAAAATATTAATAGTGAGCTTAAGCAAAGGTGTTTTTGAGCGACGCACGTCAACCGGAACTGGTCTTTTTTCATTTTTGGATGGTGGTTTTACCCAAATTTTTGGACAAATCATCTCAATTAAGACACTTAGAAATACAAGTTTAGGAGCAGCAAGGTGCTTTAAAATAAAAAAGACCTCACTTCCGGTTGACGTGTGACGCTCAAGCATCGCTCACAAACGCCTTTGCTTCCTATCCTAGGCTCTAGATTACCTAGCAAAGTGTTTTAGATGTAGAAAAAAACCCATTATTTCAGAAAGCGCTTAGATAGATTAGAGTAATTAGAGTATTTAACTAGCAAATGACTTTTACCACATTAATATTGTTAGTATTTTATGTCAATTTCCATTTTTTTTTTTATTTTCTTATGTACCTACTATTTATTTATTTATTTATTTGGTCATCTGTAATTTCAATTCAATTCAATTCAATTCTTTTTTTTTTTTTTAATTTTATGAATGTATTTATTCAGTAGTTTATTTTTTAAGGTCTTACAGTGGATGGTATCCCCCTTTGTGGGAGCTAAAATTTTATTTAGATGTAGATGTAGATGTAGATGAGCCATCCTTGGAGACCTAGGGGCAGTCAGTTGGGTCCAGGATGTGGATGAGCAGACCCCCAATCAGCCACTTACTTGAAGATCTGAACATGCCATTGCCAAAGTCTTGTATGAGCTGAATGTATGCTCTATCTCGACTAACTGCATTAACTTTGTTTGTTTTAGATACCACACGCACAGTTACAGAGAAGATTTACGTTTTGAAAAACGAACAGGGATTTGCCCCCGGAGAGGACGGTGATGTTCACTTTGATGCTTTTTCCGTTCCCTCCGTTCAACCAACAACAGAGGGGTTCGGCTGCATTGACATATCTTACAGAATAAGGGTACGTGAAACCACAGTAATTACATAAAAGAAAAGTTCAGCTGACTCTTTCAGAAGCTTTAGGAAGACTGAGCACTAGCTAGTTTCACTTAGATTTCTGGTGTCGTTTGGGCTACAACAACGAACAACAATTGGTTTATAATGGTTGGTTTTGGATACCCTGGAATTATGGGGTTATTTTGTAAACAATTCCTCTGAAATGAACCTGCAGTGAGAAATTTGTCAAACTTAAACTATCGGTTGCCTATGTTATAGGAACTAAAATTTGGAAATAATTAACAATTATTCCTCGAGCCCGAATGGGCTCTGAGTCAATAGCCCATGAGGCCGAAGGCCGAATGGGCTATTGACTCAGAGGCCATGAGGGCGAGAGGAATAATTGTTTTAGTAAAATCCAACTAGTTGGTCAAAAATATCGAGAATAAGAAAAGTTTAGCTAGTTAAAGCTAGTCTTTAATCCTTTTTTGCCGCCAAAAAGCCCGCGCTTTTCGCTACTAGTGGGCTATAACATATAGCCTAGTAGTAGCTCAACCAATCAGGACGCAGCATTGATGATAGACCACTAGTTGGATTTTACTAATATTGGTGAGTTCCAACACCGGCTCCTTTAGCAGCAGCAGCTACTTGTATATACGCAGTAATTCCTTTAAATGACAATATGATTATATTTTTTTTCCGCATGCTCTGAGATTAGCCTATATTTATTTCAGAGAAAGAAAGTTGCTCGTATTAAAAGAAAAGAAATAAATGATAGGTCCACCATACTCGTTTTTAAGAGAGAAAATGAGCTGAGTAATTGAATAAAATTAAAGCATTGTTTGATTATATTTGGATATCCTTGACCAACCAGGTCCTAACACTGGTACTCAGACGATCCCAAGAATCGTTGCTTTAAAAGCCTGCACCCTGCATTCTCCTCCAAGTTTCTGGCTTGGTGAATAAAAAAATCTGTGAACGTTGAAGGGACAGAAAACAGAAATGATTTTGGTCACTTGTAGTCTTGGGCGCTGTCCACACGGATCCGTATTCGTTTGAAAACGCAACTTTTTTTCTCCGTTTTCAAAAAATCCGCGTCCACTCGTAGCGTTTTCGCATCGTTTTCGCCCGTCCACACGCATACCATGAATCGATTTGTAAACGATAACTTACCCGAATGCGCATGCTTGACGCATACGTGTTAAAAGACAATTCACTTAAGACAAGAAAGGGAAGTGCCTGTCCGCCATCTTGAATAAGTTTCTAATATTGCGCGGAGTGGATTGAAACCGATAGTGTGTACTCAGCGTTTTCGAAAAGTTCGTTTTCGTTTGTCCACACGTACACGCGAAAACAGCGTTTTCAAAGAGTTCCACTCTGGAGAGCGTTTTGGGCAAGTTCCGTTTTCATTGATCGTTTTTATCGGATACGTGTGGAAGGAAGCCGTATCCCTAAAGAATAAGTTACGTTTTCAACTGAAAACGGATACGTTTAGACGGGGCCTTAGTTATTGCTTTAGTTAAAGGATAATCACAAGCCCCAGAAACATTTCAAAAGAAAAAAGAAAGAGCTATTACTGTAAAATAAGCGTTATTTAAACATCAAAGTGTTAGTGCGAAGCTTTTTCTTATTTATATCAACTCTCTCCTCAGTTTAAAGTGCGTGTAGCAAGAGCTTTCAACACAGACATAGAATTCCCAGTAATAATAACCACAGTGCCTCCTAGCGCCCAACCCTCCATCGAACAAGTTCTTAGTCATCAGATCTACAGCGCTCTCGCTAATTTCCTGGCGTCACGTGTATCCGCCGAGTTGGCCAGTAATGAAGCTGCAGACGAGGAGACCGAGACAGGAATGGGTCGAGTTGCACGGGATGGATCAGCAGCGTCAGATTTTCCTGGTAGGTTTACGTCCAAAAAAGAAACAATGAACACTTTCATTCATAATTTGCCATTATCGTCTTTAAGATGAAAAGCTCTTTATTTTCAGTTGTCTAGAATAAACAAAATCGATGGCGATTTCCTGTATTGACAAAGCAGTTTATCGCCTGTTTGTCCCTTGAGAGATCACGTGACATCCCCTCTATGCCACCAGTCATTAAGCGCTTGCAAAGACGGCGGTTATCTTGAATAAGTTCTATAATAAGGCTTCAAAGTTTAGCGTGACTATGCTTTTCACTGAACAGGAACTGTTCACAGATCATATTGAACATTGGTTTACATTTTTTTTCGTTTTTACACAGGTTCTCGACAAGCTCCTGCCGTTCACTTACCCAGCAGCACAAGGAATGCTCCTGCAAACGGCAAGCCTTACCAATATTCAAAGATAGAAGTGTGACATATCTATCTTCGTGCGACCTCACTTTGCCTTTAATGAGAATGGAGACAGTAGACACTTCCATGCAAAGGGGGGAAGGAGAACATATGGAAATGTACATTGTAAAATACAGTAACACAGGGGCACCCAACGACGGTTTCCTCCTAAATGCATTGAAAACACTTTCTAGGCTATCCAGAGTACTTTTAGATCTCTAGAAATGTATTCTAAATGGAGCTAAAAAAATTTTTATCTGTTCCGTCATCCTCGGGCAATTTGAGTCTTTTCGAAATTACAAGGGCTTCAGTATTATTTTCCCGAAAATGTTAGCTGCTATTTAAAGTTTTACGAAGGTGAGAATTTTTTTTATTCCTCTCTACATCGCATTTTCGGTTCCGAAAATTCTAGGTTTCGTTTCTCTACGAAAAATAGCTTAACCTGGGGAGTGGAATGGGAAAATTTGAACTTCAGAAAAATCGTATAGGGCATTTATTTGATAAGCTTCGAAAATTGTACGTGAATGGAACGGTCATCTGGAAATTTTTATCTTTCCTCAAGCTATAGAAAATTCTAGGCAATTTGTGTTTCTCCGAACAGATATATTATCGAAAACAGTCGTTGGGTGCCCTGTTATCACACCACCAAGAACAGGATCCTCCTCACTAAATTCAAAATTGCTGCAGAACTAAAAAGAAGGAAATAAGCTCGATGCTGAAGTTATAGTTTCAAATGTGTAGAGCGAACTGCAGTTTGTCGAGTTAGACACTTTCAAGGGTGTTCATCCCTCACCACCTTAAAGAAGTAAGCAGTGGTACAACAAAACTTTCGAAGCAGCCCATTCATATTTAAAGCCTAGTCCCTAGATTAGTGTGGTACCGGATCGGGCCACCATAAAACCACGGAAGTGGACGTTTTGAAAATAAGTTTTATATTGGCATTACGTTAAATATCGTTGGCTTTGTGTGTTCATTTGTTTGAGGTACTGTACAGCCCCCGAAATTTGTTTCCTTTATACATTTTAGTGTCTAAAAAAATGGGGGTATTAATTTAACGGGTGACCTCGAAAAACTTGGGTCTTCCTCACCGGAAATAAATGAAGCCTGGTTTTCATCAACCTTGTTTGCAGGGTCGGTGAGGATCTCTCTTGCCCGGGAGAGGATGGTGCATGAAAGAGGGACAGTGGTATTATTTTTTAACAAACGTCGAGATGCGACAGCTCCGGGATCGAGACTCGATCCATCAGCGGGCGAATTTTTCCTTAAGGAGGTTTACGGTCATCTCGCCACCAACGAAATGGGCACCAAGAAGTGTAGTCTAGTCACCACCACACAATTGGCACATTTTTAACTTACCTAGAATTACTTGCTCAGGATTTTTACTTCTTCGTCAAGCTGAAGTACAAATCTGTCCATCTTAATTGACGATTCTTACGTTGAACTTCGTACGCTCTAAAATAGATTCGAGAGAATGTAAAGTTGGCGCGAGAATCACCGTGCATGTGCCCCGGGGGGGGGGGGGGTTGGGTGGTTTCTTGGGTTAATTTTTGCTGTGTATGTGCCGCTGGCCTCTAAGAGCCCCTACCCCATTATAGTCTATTCTGTGACCAATTATGGACCCCATCTTAGTCACTTTCTATTTTTATGAATTGACACTTTTTTTTTAGATTGAATGAAAACACTTTACTTTTCATCTACAGTAAAAACATTCTGGTACGTTTGCTAACCGTAAATATGAAGAACTGTACATGTCTTACCCAAAAAAATCAGAAAATGTGCGACCCCATTCTAGTAACTCTATTGAAAATGCTTCCCCATTATAGTCAGTCCAGTCGTGAAAATGCGACCCCATCCAGGCACATCCCAATTAGCTTCTTATATAGAGGATACATGGCCGCGTGGAGATACGAAATTTCTCTTCGAGTGTTAAAAAATATTTCACGAGTGAGCATAGTTTTTTGGTGTTAAAGGAGCGATTTATTATGAAGCCATACCAACGGTCATATTTTCACATGTGAAGATATCAAAATTTCGCGCGAAGGCTCACCTGGTATTTCATTGGTGTTTATGTAATAATTAACAATTATTCCTCGAGTCCGAATTATTGAGAGGAATAATTGTTTTAGTAAAATCCAACTAGTTTGTCAAAAATATCAAGACAAAGCAACTTTAGCTAGCAAGACGCGATTTAGCCGCCAGTGTTTTGGTTTTCAAAGCCGACGCTTTTCGCTACTAGCTCGACCAATCAGAACGCAGCATTGATAATAGACCACTAGTTGGATTTTACTAAAAGGAAGTACCCCCCCCCCCCCGGGCATGAGCCAATGATTAAGATGGGGTCGTTCCCAGATTACGTAAGGATTTTAACCTCACCATGCAATCACTAAAAAAAACTGGTAGAAAATTATTTTTTTAAGTAAGATAAGGAACGGTTTAATTTCAATTGCTGTGTACATGTATGCTTGCGACTCCTTAATTACCAATTATTGGACGAGGTTGAGCAAAATATCGTGATTTATCAGTGGCGAGCAGATCAGTTATTTGCCGAAGCCTAACGCTGAGCCAAATAATTGATCTGCGAGACACTGACAAATCACGATATTTTGCGATAACCGAGTTCAATAATTGTTTTATCATTCGATCACTGAGTTTATTTTTTAACAAACAATGTCTTCGGAAAGCTGCCTCCCAGGAGAAATGACAAAGATCAGCCCAGAGATCACATAAACGAGCAAGGAGCAAGCGTGGTTTCATTTACGCATGAGCAGAGTAGTATTTGCAGCCAAAAACTTAAGACAAAAACAGTTGGACGACATTGCGCATGAGCACACCATTATTTGTAGGCAGTTATTTGCAGGTCACGTGGTGGGCTCTCGGCCAATGAAAAGGAAGAAACATTTGCATCGAATGATGATACGGTTTATTTTCATCACTCGAGAAGTGCGATTTGTTAAAATCCAACCGCCTTTCTTGTATTCAATATTGTTTCTTGACCACTTACCTCCGTAAATTTCATTCTAAAATGAAAGTTTCTTTTAGAGACTTGTCCTTTCGATAAGTATTAAGATTCCTTGGTGGCGAGCCTGAGTGCGCCAATTCCTGTAAAAATGATACAGTATGTTAAATAAGAAATCCTATGTTAAAAATTGATCACACTTCAATACGGGAGGTGAGCATTTTTAAAATAGGTCGAAGGCCGAAAAATTTATGGCCTCGCGCCTCCGTTTTGTTCCCTTTACTGACAACACCGAAACTTTGCACAAGGACCACAAACAGCAAAGTATCTATATTCATTTTGCTTTTATAGCCCTCATGGTTTGCCCGAAATATCGGGCAAATATATAATTCATGATTTTATTTTTTGTTTTCTCTCATTATTTTTCCTATCACTCTTCCTGCCGTAAGGACCAGTTTACTGGTCCAATTTTATGCATCAGTCAATTCCAGCTGCGCCCAGGAACCCCCCCGGGCTACTGCAGGGCATTTGCCCGCCTTGTCAGTCCTGGGGATGGGGTATTTGCAAATTTTGCTCTGCCCGGGGGCCCGGCATTTGCCAACCCGGTTTCTTATCAGAATATAACTACACAGAGGATTTTACTGGAAAAACAAGCATATTGGCTTTAATTTTCAAGGACAGGAAAAATTTGACTTGTAAAGACATGTTCTCGATTTTATGCATGCATTTTTTCATTGCTTATTAACCCAGAATCACACGGCGAAATTGGAAGTTATCAGGACGTGAATGAACGTTTCAGTTAGTTAAACTTAAATTGAATCAAATTCTGGCTGTTGATATGCGTTATTTGAAGATCATCCTTCCAATTTATAAAACTATTCGACATAACATATAACTCACTGTTAGGCCTAGACAGATTGTGCTCGCAAAATCATGAAAAGTTGCTCTTTTTAAAGCCAAAAAGTTGCTAAAATGTTGCCCAAAAACCCAAAAAGTTGCTACTAAAACTTCAAAAGTTGCTACTTTAATATATCAATATTTCATACAAATATTATTAAACATCATCGATCATTGTTCTTTTTGGATAATTGGAACTTAAGAAAGTTCAATATATTAATCTGAAGTGTATATCTTGGGCACATGTATATTATAAAAGGTTTGCACAGTTGCAGAACAAAACTTAATATATTAAATGCTCTTGCATCTTATTGAGCAATGTCAACAAATTAAAGAAAATAACAACAATGTGCGTGCTAAATACTCTGTTCAGTCGCGTAACCAAATGCATCAAATGTCCTGATGAGCAATATCAGTAACTTCAACAAAACTAATAACAAGTATGTTCTCTCGATTCTACCTTCTCAAAGTTTATCAGTTGTAAAACCATGAAATTCCGTGCACAAAACCAACAATGCTACACCCTCTTGGCATTGTTGTACCGAAGCATAATGGAGGCCTCAAGATAATCTTGAAGGGCCGAGTCTTGCTGTGAGCAAAATGCGTTAGTCAGGAGACTGAACGCTCTTTCAACCACATCACATGTGGTCCACATGTTAATTTTTGTGATTCTTATTAGACATATCAATACAAAGTTGCTTAAAAGTTGCTCAGAAAGCCAAAAGTTGCTCAAGGTTGGTAAAATTGGAAAAAGTTAAAAAGTTGCTCAAAAGTTGCCGAGCACAATCTGTCTGTCTACTCACTGTAGCGCTCTATTAAATTAATATCAATAATTTTATAATATAAATCAATTTTTATAACCATAAACTAGTGTCGTCGAGGCATGAAGTCTTAATTAGAATCCTAGCGCTATCACAAAGGAAGACGTTAAATGAAACGAAAAATCGGACTATTCGATTGGCGAGCTGACGAAGGACGGGGCATTTGCCCTCTTTTTTCGTCCCCACCCCGGGGGATTTGACAGCTCGCGAAATTCCCACCCCCGGGAATTTTCCATCCAAGACAAAAAAAACGCTAATGCCCGGGGTTCAGCCCGGGGACGGGGGGGGGGGGGGGGCGGGCTGGACGCTGCTAAAATTGACTGATGCTTTAAAATTTGGTATAATCAGACAAAAGTCCAGCACTAGACTCCGCGTGGACTACTCGTTTATTCTGCCTTTTCTGTAATAGACTCCTTACAGTGAAGCGAAGTGAGAATTGAACACCCCCAATCCTAGAGGAACAGAGTAGCTAGCCTAGTAACAAAAAAACAGTCGTGTGCTCTTTCGTTGTTCTAAAGCTAAAGTTGGATAGCGCTATCCATGCCAGATAAATGACAATCCAGCTTATAAATATTAGGGAAACCGATTACGTTTATAATATTCACTGGATACAGATTTTTTTTTTGGCTCTTGTTTCTACTCAATATATATCCCGGGCCAGAAGAAACTGAAAAACTCAAGCAATGGAACCCTATTTTAATAACTTCTTTTTAGGATTGTGTCTGTTTTGATCCACTATTTATGTTTGTATTTCTCAAAGTAAGGAGTAAGGGTTGAAAAAACGTCCTCCGCCTGGCCAAGGAAAGACGAAAAAAAAGGATTCTTGATCCCCTATTCTCATATCTCGATCTCGAAACTTCATCATTCAAAGAGACCGACCTTGCGGCGGATTCCAAGAATAGATCGATTATTCACGGAAGCTTTTGTTACACCCACTTCCCCCCGAGACGTAGTGGAAAAATTTAGAGGGGGCCGGGCCAATCTCGACCCCAGTGCTTACGCTGCCTCCTCCGGGCGAATCATGTTTCAAGATCACTTCTACGCATGTCTTTTGTTGTTGGTCTGAAGAAGACTGTGGACTCACCAAAATACGCTGGGACGAATTTCTGTTCTCTCGTTTATTCTCAAAAAATGACTTGTATTATGCTTCATAGTTCATTCTAATGGGTAAAGTGGACTACTTCCATGTTGTGTTTCAAGATGGTAAGACAACGTTTTTCCCCGGCGAAGTTCTTAACGGAACGGTGAACTTAAAAGTGAACAGTGAGTTAAAACTGCGAGGGATTCGAGTCGAATTCCATGGAGTCGCCAATGTCTTCCTTTCCGCGGGCGATCAACGAAGGAAGAAACCGGCGAACAGTGAAGTGTATATTGATCTTGTAGCAACGTTATATGGAAAAGGTGAGTACAGTATGTTTTCTAAATTTAATTATTATTCTCGAATTTTCTAGGCAACTTGCTAACTTCAAAATCAGTCAACCTTCATCACCTTACTATATTTAACGATAAACATTCAATGTAGCTTTCATTTATTATTGGTAAAAATTTTGTCTGTACTTAGGTTTTTTGAACAGTACATGTATATTCAACAAGCTGTATATTTACCATGCCTATACCTAATTAATTTCCTTGTATTAGGACCTCTTCACATGAGCAAATCCTTTGTAAAATTTTCGATGTGTTCATATGTGAAAGAGGGCGGGCTGGCTCGGTTCCCGAGATCTCGGTTTTTCCAACCGATATCACGGTAAGTGGGCTGGAAATTTCGTCTTGCATTGCCTGCTGTATTTTCCACCACATAAGCATCCCATTAAACTGTAGTTGCTACACAGGCATTTTTAGTGTCGTCGCGACACTCCTCCTCCTCACCCTCCTCCCCACAAACGGCTGCTGAGAACCGAACCACATTCCTTTCCCTTTGTGTTTGTGGTCTAACGAAGAAACCAATCATGTATAAGAAACTTGACATATGTGACCCACAGGGCGCTTCTGAATAATAAATTGGACGGCCTGGCTTTGTGTCTACAAGCTACAAAAAGCTTTTAATTAACATTTGCAGAAAAGTTCCAAGTTAAAAAGAAAAGGTTTGATAGGCCTACAAGACTCTTACCAGGATCGGTTGGTTCTTTAAAAGATTGCTTTTGTTTGAATCCGTACCCCCGAGAGTTTAATATTCACAGTCTTCACATGTACAACAACACAATGAGCACATCCGGCACATGAAAGTCATCATACATATGCACGTTAAAAAAAAACAACCAATCCTGGTAAGAGTCTTGTAGGCCTATCAAACCTGTTTTTTTTTTCGCTTGGAATTTTGTTAACCACTTAAAACAAACTGACACATGATTGGTTTGTTCGTTAGACCATAAACACAAAGGGAAAGGAATGTGGCTCGATTTTCAGCAGCCATTAGTGGGGAGGAGCGTTGCGTAACGACACTAAAAACCGCTGTGTAGCAGACTACTGCAGGAAAGGAATGTGGTTCAATTCTCAGCAGCCATTTGTGGGGAGGAGCATTGCGTGACAACACTAAAAATAGGGAGCTTTAGCACCGACGACGGCAACGGCAGCGAAAACATCACTTTAAAAATGAGTTCTTGTTTTTCAAACTTTTCCGCGTTTATTCCAATTCGCTTGAAATGTCAAAAGTGGGCGAATTTCCCTGGAGTTGATTTCTTGGGGACCACACTAAAGTTTAGAAAGAGAAAGAAAAATTCGTTGTCGCTTGTTTCCGTCCTCCATAAAAGGTGAAATTAGGCATTCTCATGTTGTAGTCTTGTAGAGGCGGCAGAGAAATGTACAAAAAAAGCGTGATGCACGTGCAAATTTGTTGTTTTGCTTAATAAGCCTATTGTTTTTTTTACGTTCTTGTTGTCGTCGCCGTCGTTCTTGCTAAAGCTCCCTAATGGCTGTGTAGCAGACTAATTAATTTAACTGCAGTGATACAGCTTTAGGAGTTGCCAAAGCTATGATAGGCACGTGCGAAAGTTAAAATTTTTGTGTTTTACCATGTTTGCTTTGTGTCTTGAATTTGGCGCCAGATCTCCTCCCCACAATCTTTTACCTTTTTTTCATCTCGGAAACCGCGTTGAAATTTCTCATATGAATTACCTAAGGCGAAATCCATCCTGGCAACTGGGCCAACCCGGTCAACTGGCCTCATGTGAACAGGCCCTTAGTCTACAATGAGTCTACATGCATGCACTGTTGGCCATGTAGCAATCACCCACAACTTTTCATTTCAATGCAAAATGCAATTAATGGTTTTGTAGTTTTACAGCTTTACAAGTAAGCTCTAATATTTTGGAAATATTTTTGTCTTGATGTTCATAATTATGTTTATTCTGCAGTACCTGATCAAGCGGGTGAAAACCCAGTCCTAGCTCCGGGAGAGTACAGTTTTCCCTTCCAGTTTCACACACCAGGTCAAAACTTACCAACATCAGTTGAGGGGAAATATGGTCATGTACGCTACTGGCTTAAAGCATCTATTGACCGTCCGTGGAGGTTTGACATAACAAGCAAGTCTGTTTTTACCATTATTGAATATGTGGACATAAATAGAGACCTAGAACTTTTGGTAAGAATTTATATTGACGAAATATGTTTCTTTATAAAGTTATAACTACTACACTTACTAATAGATTAATGATGCTCTCTAGACACTGTTGGCTGGACACTTTTTAAAAACTTAAGAGTTGTTGTGCTCAACGCTCAATTGATAATCCAAACTTACCCTCAAATGCTGGGGACGTTTCCATTTTCCTGAAGCACCCCAGATTTCTTTGATGGTCAGCTATCATTTCTGACATTTAAAATCTGAAATTTGTAGTTTTGGGCATGTTCAGTTGGGTTTTGATGGTTGATTTTTGATGGTTGAGTTTAGCTTGTTCCAAATCCTTTAGCTGCTAATATTAGCTCTAGTCTTTCCCATCACAAATCAAAATGGTGCCTAGGGCAGGCCTTGGGAAATTTTCCTGACATATCTCGAAATTCTGGGACAGTTGGAAAAGAGTGAAATGTCTGATAGTCCAAGATTTTCCAGACAAATAAGAATCTGACCTAATTTTGCTTGTATGGACTGGAACCTGGTAAAAAATTGCCAGAGTTGCAATAAAATTGCTTAAAGTCTCAGGGCAGTGCTCGTTTGCGTACAGGTCGGTTAAGATCTGGAACGATGTAAAAAGCCCTTTGAAGTCGTCCACATCTGTTGCGACATTTAAAAAGAAATTAAGGGACAGCATACTAAGTGCCGACATTGTAATATAGTATTAATGTATCCTTTGATGATTTTTTGTCTTATCTTATCATATTATTTGTAGTTATTGTAGTAAGTAGTTTTTCATTTTATTGTAAATAGTTTCTTAAAAACGTTTTAGAGGAGATACTATTAAAGTTTATTTCTTATTTCTTATTTCTTAAAGTGAAAAAAATGTCTATTATTTCTTATTTCTTATTTCTTAAAGTGAAAAAAAATTCATTTTAGCAGCCATATAGGGTACACCATGATATCAGGACCCTGTTCCATACATCATACTATTTAAGAGGGAATGTGCACTAAGATCGAGCTGGATCGAGAATTCGTGGCACATGATGAAAAATAAATTTTCTCCATATTTCGTCCAAAGATACCCTATGGTGAGCTTAGAAACGTGGTGGGTTTTTTTTCTAGAAATATTTTTATTAACGCCACAAAAAAATAAAAACCGTTAATGCTCCAGGTTTTTGGAAAAACACCCAAAATTAACATGCAGCATACCTTCCACTAAACTTCGCTCTGTTTCATTCGCGCAAGTCTTAACCCTGTTTGGAGCATGAAAATGAAATGTTTAACACTTAGTAAGGCATTTTAGACCAGTTAAACTAATTTGTATTGATTTTTAAAGTCTCGGTGGGCCGCCGAAAATTACCGAAATTCGCTTGCCCGGAATTCTTAATTCGACGCTCTTTTTCACCGTATGATTTCCCTATCCGGTAAAACGCCAAGCGCTTTGAAGTTAGTATTTTTACAATATGAAATGTTGTTCTCTAGCCACGTATAAAAAACATTTTCGGGCTTTTCATCAGAAGTGAGTAATAACGCTCTAAAATCCGGATATTATCAGAGCATAAACTGTGTAAACAAGTGACACATTCCTTCACGTAAATAACAAAAAACTTTGGATATTTCTCCTTGGTTTTATCGTTTTTCACCCATAAACTACAGAAGAAAAGACGAAAAACTTTATACTCATCTGACATTCAAAATATCTGGTTCCAAGTATATTTTTATCTTTGAATTTAGCCATCTCGACAATTAAAATCAGTATCGCTTGCAAGCAACCAACTCGAGTGTTCTATTTCTGTCCCATAATCTAAAATGTTAGCAAGAGCATTTATGATTGAAATAAGTCTGCTTTACCGTAAAGCATTTTCCTTGATCTCCTGTTTGAACCCTTATTAAACACCATTTACCAACGGTTATCTCGTGCTGAACGCTTGAGCTAAAGCCTCCTTCAAGGACTGTTTGTTTAGCTAACGTCACGCAATGAGTGAAGTGGTCATGCATGTTTCATGAGTTGGTGATAAGGCCATGGAGAGGGAGTGCAAATACTCATTAAAAAATGTATGCAGATATGGTGGGCAAAAAAAGAGAGAAATTTTATTTATAAAATTAGTTTTAAACATTCTAATAAGAGTACGTTGTCTCTATATTATTGACCAGAATTCTTAAGTTTAACCAGAAGCCGATTGCCGATTGCTCCTGGCTCAACTTAATCATTAAGAATAATCAGCAGTTTACGGAAGGGATAAACATAATTGTTTGTCCATATCAGAAATTAGAGGGGAAAAATTGTGCAGTGGTACATAAAAAAATTCCACGTGCTTTTTGTGCCAAAGAGATAGAAAACATAAAACAAAACATATTCTTCAAACCCCTTGTGGACCGAGTCATTTCCTTAATCAGTTATAGAGATGACTTCTCTCATCCTTATACAAGGTGAAAGTTTGTTGTACCACCCTTCGATAACGGGTAGCAAAACTGCTGGTGACTGGTACATTTAGCCACAAAACCAGCTCACCCTAAAGGCGACAGTAAGAACCCACCTACCATAAACGAATTTGTGAAAATACGTCTTTCTATGTGCCTTTTCGGCTTGCATTGTACTAATAAGGAACGTGAAATGTAAATGCGCCATTATTTTTTAGTGATATAAATAAGAATAAAAAAGTTATGGAATGATGTTACTATACACCAAAGAGTAGACATTAGAGGGTTGCAGCGTTTTTCGGCGTCTCTTATCTGCTAAGGGGCTTTGGCGGAACATTTTTGAACTTTTTAACTCAAAAACTAGACCTACGATAAAAAAGACTTGCTGCCTCTCGTACATGTTGCCTATCTTTTCTCAACACAACTCGTTTCTATCTCTTACTCTTTTCAGTTTTCGCTTGTGAATTACAAAATCTTAATACAAGACAGTAGAATGTTCCAAGAACGCCTCACTGTTGACATGCGCATTCCTGACAAAGCGATTGTATTTTGTCGATGTACGGCTTCTTGCGTCGAACCGTTATGCCTGCAGTGTCAATACCAAGGGAAGTGCAAATGTCTTTTAAAACTGTAATGGAAAATTCATTCAGCTTCTTTTGGGACACCATTTCACAAAGATTATAGTCGTCATAGACAATAGGATGTTTAGGCGCAATCTCACTCGCAGCCTCATTAACAATACTTTCTAGACAGGCCTCATGTGCGGCGACCTCTACACCTTCCTGATCGTCATTTTCGAGGGTTTTCTTTGAAGCAAGCGTGAGAAGAAGCCAGCTATTTGGGTTGCTGTAAGAAACTCGTCGCTTGAGGCATCTCCGCGAGTACAATTAATATAAGTACTCCCTTTTCGTATAAAAAAAAGCCTCAATACTTTTTCCAGACTTCGTAGTCTTTCGGTGGATTTTTTGTTTTGGTTTGCTTTGTTTTTAGCCCTCCTTGGTAATCGCGTGACAAAACCTTTTTAGGCGAACTTTAGGAAATTCTTTGCGTGACGGACAAATTTGGTCAAAATTGACAAGAGTTCATTTGCTGACATGACTTTGTAGACTATGGAAAATGTTCCATATATATTTTTCTTTTTCTCACCTGAGAAATAAATTACTGCAGCCAAAAGCTTGCACTTTAGTTTTCATTTAGCAATGGTGTGAATTTGATTAGCTGAGTCAACAATTAAAGAGATAAGATCGGGTAGGTGTAAATTTAGACTCCACGTTTAAAGATAGCACTAGCACTGTTTCGTTCAGAGCCTGGTGTTCTGATATTCCTTACTCAAACTAAGCCGAAAGACCTATATCTGCTTTGTTTTTTACGAGAGAAACAATTCAAAATCTGCAAGTTTCGGAAATTTGTTCGGCGCGTCTGTTTACGGTTTCCAGATGTTGACATGTCATAAGTTTGTGATTTTCGAGATTTTTAGAGCGCTGGCACACGGCGCTGATAGAAAGCCCGGAGAAAAAAATTACATCACATTTTAGTACCTCATTTTCTCTCTTGAGAATTCTTAGTTTCAAGTAATTCGGTGCTTTACCGGGTAATGAAACTTTCTTTTGAAAAAGTGCATCAAATATAGAATTTTAGGCAAGCGAATTTCGGTGAATTTCAGATGATCACCATGACCTTAAAAATAAATCCAGAGGTTTAAAACTGTACTCAAATAACTTGCAAACATTCAAAATATCTTTTTTGACCTTTTCTGAGAGTATCCCTTTGACGCGAATTAAACAGGACGAAGTTTACTAGAAGGTGTTAAACATGTTTTTTTCGCATATTTTCACGACACGTGGGGGCAGAAACAGGCTTTTATTATTTTTTTCACGTTCAAAAGAACATTTCAGTAAAAAAGCACTACCACGTTTCTCGGACCACCATACGGTATCTTTAGACAAAAACTGAAAAAATTTGATTTTCATTATGTGCCACCCCTTGCTCGACGTTAGTGGACATTCACTCTTAATAACTTTATATTAATGTCATTCTTTATGCTTGGCATTTTATGTAACTAAAAGGAATTTTTTACTTAGAATTTACTGTAATTTCAACCACTGAGATCAGTTTTTGTCATTCAGCGGCCATGCCAAGTTGAGAAAGAGGAGCAGTATGGATTTGCTTGCTTTTCTGGCCCACTTAGTGTCGTCGTCCAGACAGACAGAAAAGGCTTCTGCCCTGGGGAATCAATTGCTGTGTCTGCATTTATCAATAATGAGTCAAGTTGTAAGGTTAATGGTGTCGAGATCACACTTGTTCAGATCTCTGTCTACACAATCAAAGCTGGTATGATAATTAATTTATTATGCCTTGAATAATAGCTCCCTATTAATTGGAAGGCTGTGCTTTGAGAAAATGTGAAAGGAGCCCAGTGCTCCAAACCTGTGCAATCTAGGGTGCCCAACATGTGATTTCTATGAAAAACGGGAGCAAAAGTTAGGTGCCAGGAGCTATTGGGTGCTGCTAGATTACAAGTTTGGTCATTTTACAAGCCACACATGAGCCCAAGGCAGCCACGAACCACAAACCAAGCATGAGCCAACCTCGAGTCAAGCCCAACTATAATTGCCAATGAGCAAGCCGAGCGAAGCTGGTCGGCTTGCGAGGTGGCCAGCTTATTGCCACGCAAAGTATTGCAGCAGGCAGAAAAATTCTCGATCGTGCTGTGCAAGTGTAATGTAAGGTGTAGATTCCTTGGGGATTTAGTGGCATTAGATTTCACGTGTAGTTTCATGTGACTTTTGATGACCTTTGTTGTAAACAAACGAACCTTCAAAGTTCAGACATTGTTCTCTGCAAGTTCACGCTAACATATAAATGCTATTTCCCTTTCGCTGTTTGAAACTCGTCAAGTTAAAGGTTCAAAAATGTCTGAGCAGAAAAATAAGAGCGATTGTAAGGCCAACAGCATGGCAGAAATGTAGGAATGAGGAGTGCTTGTAGTGGACATTCTTGCCTCAGCAGCTAAAATGGTTTTATAAACATTGGAACTAAAACTGGTGATGTAGGCAAATTCTTTTTCTTTCGTTGGCACTTAGCGAAAGTTACAACTAGTTTTTACTGTGTAGCGATTGCTTTTCACCATTCATTGGTTAGCTAATGTGTATCCATGTTCACTTTGTACATGCATGGATGTAGCCCTTGACAAAATAAATCAACTGTCCATTATTTTTTTTACTTAATTTCACCCATGTAAGTAAATTTTTAAACTCTCGTTACACTGGTATTATCGTTTTTAGTACTAAGAGATACTCAACGTCTGTAAGATTTCTGGTGCAACATAATTTCTTGATGTTTCATGCACTTGAGACAGCATAGCAGAATCTTTTAAGTAAACCTATTTTATTGGCATTTGACCTTGATGTTTTAATTTGTAGGCAAACATAATAAGCGCTTCTCAGAAGACGTAGCCACAGTAAAAAGAGATGAAATAAGAGGCAGTGGAGATCATCACATGGAGATGGTGCCATTTCCAATCCCCTCCCTACCCCCCACAATGATAAGCTGTAGCTGTATAAAGATAACATATGAACTGCAGGTGACTGATACATCTTAATTATTTTGTCCCACTTAACAATAGTGGTATGCTTTAATCAGCACCTGTTTCCCCTTACTACTTACCCATCTGTCTGGATGACAAGGAAAATATGTGCCATGAGTGACCAACATGAGTTTTTTTAACAATATCAGTTCATAATCAAGAAAAACGTTTATGAGAGTTAACAAAATATTTACCTAAGGAAAAATGTGTTGGTTCCATTTGTTCAAAAGGTGGATAACGGTATCCACTGGATAAATCTCCGTCCAGTGAATAGCACAATAGTCCAGTTTCGAGTTCGCTATGACTTCTGAATTAAAGAAGTGAAGACCTTTTTTACAGGCTTAGCCTCCATCTGAAGTAAATATATTCACAAATTCCAATGAGAAAAAGACCTGTTTATTACTCATTGTCTATTGTGTATATTCAAATTTGAAACACTTACTTGCTGAAATTTATGAATATCTTTATGTCGAGGCTAACCCTATATGAATGTGCCGTTAATGTTTGTATTTAGTGGTTAATTTTAATTTGAAGCTGGACTATTGGTTTCCCTTATCTGCTGGATAGTGATTTATCCAATGGATAGTGCTATCCAACATTTGAACAACCCAGGGCTGATCTGTAGAAAAGTACTCTCAACCAGTACTTTGTGGTAATGTATGAAGATCAGTCTTACTGTGGAGAATTTGCTTTGTGGGTGGATATTGCCCAAGGGTTTAAAGTATTAATTGCTGGAGCACATTATTTTCTACCTAACAGACTTTCGCAGGTGACCAGTGGAGCCCGTAGTCCTGACCTCAAGGTTTGGGGTGGTCATTTTTTACCTGTGAGGGGGGACCTGTTTGGGAAAGCTCAGAAGATTTTCAAATCAACCCCCACTGCATCCTTGCTTTTTAGAAATAACCCACCATAAGTTTTACATATTGTAGCCTGTGAGCAAGCTCTCCAGGGCGCTCTGATGGCGGAGCGGGAAAAGGAAGGAGAGCTTGCAACTACGTCTCTGGAATTTGGATATTTGCATCGAAAAAGTCGATGTGAAATACTGATTGGCGGAGATGACATTAATAACGACGACATTACCCTTGGCATGTGTTTTTCAATGTTTATTTACATTCGTGCTTATTTCCACTTCGCACTGATTTGCAGGAATCTGACAGCTCAGTCGACATGGAGCCACAGGGGAATTAGAGGTGGAATTCAAGTTCCAGAGACGTAGTTGCAAGCTCTCCTTACTTTTCCCGACCCGCCATCAGAGCGCCCCGCAGAGCTTGCTCACAGGCTATACATATTGTAAAAGTGACCCCGTACCCAATTGCTGTGCAAACTCTGAATATTGTCAGTAGCTACAAATTGTGCCGAAGTTGACCACATACTTTATCCGCAGTCTTGTTTATAAGATTGGTGTTAATGATGGTTTCCTCCCAAATGTATTGAAAACTCTTTTTAGGCTATCCATAATATTTTTGGACCTCAAAAAATGCTTTCTAAGCGGCACTATAAAATTTGTATCTGTTCGGTCATCCTAGGGGAACTTAAGTCTTTTCGAAATTATAAGGGCTTCAACATTATTTTCTGGAAAATTTTAGATGCAATTTAGCGCATTACAAAAGTGAAAATTTTTTTACTCCTCTCTCCATCACTTTTTTGAATCTGAAAATTTTAGGTTTCCTGTTTCCTTTGAAAAATAACCTAACCTGGAGTGTGAAAAGTTAAGTGTTAAACTTCAAAAAATCGTAGGGAATTAATTAGCTTAGCTTCGAAAGTTGTACTTGAATGGAACAGTCGTGAAATTTATTAAAGTGACGGGTCCCAGGGTAATGCTCTCTTACCTGAAAATGACCCCCTAAAAACAATCCTGCAAAATGGTCTTTCCCCCCCCCCCCCCCCCCCCACAGGTAGTAATCAACTAGCCCCTTACTATCTCAGGCATGCAGGTTTGTGCATGCATGGCATGAGAGAACATCTGGGTTGATAGCCTTGATGTAGGCAAGTGCTATCTCCACTTGTTAACTACATGTATATGAAACAAAAGGGAAATAAGTGATGTGTGAAGCTGTCTGGCTGGTTACTTTCTTAAATCTCTTGGCCATCTCTGGACGAGCCAATATTACCATGTAGTCCACTGATAACATGTTTAAATTGTCTTTTGAAATAGTTCACTGTGCACATGAGTGGATTCTCAGCAAAGGACCTGATCCTTACAATCCCAGTAACAATTGGCTCTGTTCCGTATCAACCTCCACACCAACCATCAGCAGTTCAGCCATCAGCCCCCCCACTAACCCCACCCCTTGGATATAGTGGAGACTTTCAGCCATACCCTGGAGCAGGTAATTGGTACAAAGTGTTGTCGCAAGTTAGTTAAATGTTTTGTTCAACTACATACAGTGGACCTCCATATGTGTGACCACCTCTCACATGCAGCGACCACCTCCTAAACACTAGAATTTTCCCAGTCAAAGCTCTATAGGTGGAAACTCTCATAAATGACCACAACCACTTTTAACAAAGATGGTTTTAGAATTTTTTATGGTTTTTAATCTCTTGTGAGTGACTTCCTGATACAATGGTGTGATCTTTGTGTTCGTTGTATTGACTACACTACTCAGGAGTATGAGAAGAAAGTAGTTATATAAGGATGCCTTACCATTCAAATTCGCCACCGATAATTTCTGTCATTTCCCTGATTAACTTCATATTATTTTCATCAGTACAAAAAATGACAAACTTAATGGGAAATTTTAGCCCGTCATGTACCCACTTTTTATTTCAAGTTTAACTCTGTCATATTTTGATACTAAAAGAATTTTTGAAATATTTAAATTTTCCCATTAACTCTGTCATTTTTGTGTTTATTTGACACTTTATGACATTAATGGCTCGCCCTGCGGGCTCGCGGAAATGACAGAAATTATCGGTGGCGAATTTTTATGGTAAGGCATCCTTATATAACTACTCAGGAAGAAATCAATCGCGAAAAATATTATTACAAAATATATTTAGAAAAGTTTAATTAATATTTATAAAATAAGTTTAAATTATTTATATTGTAGAAACCTTTATCAAATATCGAATTCTATTTTACTAAATTCTCTTATCCCTACAAACTTCACAAATTAATTACTTTTCACAAAAAAATTTCACAAATGAAATGTTTTTTATTGAAAAAATTTCACAATTCTGAAGAGAAAATCTGAAGCTTTTGATTGGATGAAAAAACATATGATTGTCTCATGACACCAAACAATAGCTAAATAGTTATGACTCATATCCTGTTTACCAGACATGACTAGACTTGACTCATTTTTGAATAATAGATAAGTTGTGGGGGATTTCCCTTCAAAATAATCTAAGCAAATACTAAAATGGAATATCAAAACCCCGAGGACCAAGATTTCTTGGTTGAAGATGGCTACAAACATGATGAAGATCCTGATTATGTTCCTGAGAAAGAGGAATCATCTTTTGATGAAGATCCTGATTATGTTCCTGAGGAAGAGGAATCATCGTCTGATGATGTAAAAGGAAAAGATTTTCAGGAATTAATCGAAAAGGTAAAAAAACTCGGCGCCGAATCTGTAGAGGAAATTCTTTTAAAAAATGATTTAAAAAAATAATATTTCTATATAATAAAATGCAGTTGTCAAGTTACGATCGTCTCACACCAGAAAATATTGTATTCAATGAAGCAAAAGAATTCAAAGTCAAAGATAGCAAAATCAAGTACAAAAGAATCCCAATTGAAGTCAAGTACCCAAATGGAAAGAAAGGTGCTCTCGTAATTGAAACTCTGTTTCTTTTCTCTTTTGGAGTAAATGAAAAGAAGAATCAAGAAAATAACAAACTTGTTGGTTATAGCATCCCAGTTTGTCTCTGGGGAAAAGATAGTGAACCTAATACAGAGGAAAAAGCATTTTTTGATACCTTGAATAATATCGTGGAAATATGCTGCAAACATCTTGAAACTGAATACGGATCTGATATGGCATCAAGTCTATCTTCCCCCCTTTATTACAAACAGGTTGAATATACTGATAAAAAAGGAAAGAAGAAAACAAGAAAAGATGAGTCAGCTGCACCAGTTCTTTATGCAAAACTTATTTACTCTGAGAAGTCAAAGAAAGTACTTTCTCTATTCAAGACCAAGGGGAAAAAAGATTTGAATCCTTTTAAATATATTGATCAGTATTGCAATGTCAAAATGGCATTGATAGTTGAAGGAATATTTTTGAGCAAGACTGTTACATCTCTTCAAATAAAAGTTCATGAGTGCTATGTTAAACCATTGAAACCTAGAGAATCTTTACTAACAATAACCGAGGAAGAAGTTGATAGTGAAAGTGATGATGATGTGACTGTTGAGGTTGGTGATATTGAAGATTTAATTATTTCCGACATTGAGGAATAAACTGATTAAGATTTTTAATACAAAATTTGTATTAAAAATTAACCAAATCCTTGAAACTCACCCATGAGTTAAATTTATCAGGATATCCACTCCATTTTACTAATGCCATCTTTTTCTTGTTATCTCTTCTGATAACTTTTTCTATTCTAAAAGTCTGCTGTTTTGCTTTCTGTAATTCTTGTTCGTAAAAAGATCCCTTTATCGATTCCCCCATCAAGTCAACAATAGAATACGTAACAGGTTTTGTTGGATTAATTTTATCAATCACAAATATCTCCTCTGTCCAGTTTGGTGTGTAACCTTTATCAAATACCTTTCTTTTGTACTTTGAAATTCTAACATGATCTCCAATCTTAAACTTTGGTTTCTCAGGTTTCAAGTAAATAGAATCACCATACAAATTAGACCAAACTGTTTTTTCATTCTTCTTTTTACTCGCTTCAACAGGAGTCATCTTAATACTAGAATGTCTCGTATTATTGTAATCATTAACCAGTTTATCTATCTTATCCGCGTAAACAGTGTTGTTATTCACAGTAAACATCTTCCACATCTTGTTTTTCATTGTTTTATTCCATCTTTCAACAACACTAGATTTCTCTTCATTTTCAGTGTGATAAAGCCGGATTCCTTTTTTCTTCAGAAAATCTTTGAAATGTTTGCTGATAAACTCAGAACCTTTATCAGTCCACAACATCTTTGGTTTACGCCCATTTTTAAATATATCATCAAATGCTTTTTTCACAGTTTCAGTTTTTTGTCTTTCAGGCCTTTTATCCAACCATACTTACTAAACACATCAATAACCATCAGCAAATATTTAATTCCTTTGTTCCACTTAGCAAACTTTTGCATTTCTACCAAATCAGCAGCCCAGATATCATCACGGGCGTTTGAGATTACTGATCTCTTTTGAAAGTTTCTTGTGATTGGTTTGTGAAGTTCATCGGCAAGTTGTTGAGACCAATCACTACTCAACGCCGACTCGCGTTTTTTTGAAGACCAAGTCCAAGTTTCTGTTTTGTATTAATCAAGAATCGAGCAGTTGATCCCCATTTTGGCATTTCACCAAAAGGAATCTGATTCAAAGATTCTACCATTTCTCTGTCGCAATCACCTTTGTTTTTTCCCATATCATAACATATATCATGATAAGCTGCAATTTCATCAACTTTGTTATATGGTTTGACGTGCCACTCAGTTACTTCTCCAGTTTTTGGATCATAAGTTACTTGTTTTTCAAGAGGATTATAAGGGCCCATATACTTGTATTTACCTGGAGTCCATCCTGCTTTTGGTTTTGGGAGTTTTCCTATCCATTTGTGAATATCAACTCCACTTCCAAAACTTGTTAGAGGATTATTTTCCCAGAAGTGATCATCAACAATAATCTGATATTTGGTTCTTAATATCTGGGGCCATGTATCAGGATTAGATGAAATGATATTATTCATATCTGCCAGAGCTTCTGGATTATTTTCAAAAAATCTTGACTTTTTCATTCTTCTAGAAGGTTTTTCAAACTTAAAAAATAATTCAGGATTAGAACCTTTTTTTATTATTCCCATTTTGGCTTCTTCAGCAGCTGTGGGTCGTCTCCAGAATTTACCAGAAGTCACACCATGATCCGATCCAAAAGCTGATTTCATGATATCACCAGATTTATATCGATCATAAACTGGTTTCAAAGATGGTATCAATTCTTGCTTAGTTGACATTGCAATTTCTGGTGCTTTTTTTACAACAGTCATTGGATCAATTCCAGCTCCATCCAAATCGCGTCTATTAGTTTTATATCTTTTCTTTGGTCTAACCTTGGTTGATAATTGATCCATTGCTGATCCAACAGAATCTTGAATAAAAGGAGTTAATTTATTGATTCCCATATTTACAACCTTCTTTTGAAGTTTTTTATTTCTCATTAATTCACTTGCTCCATACCGTCCCATTTCGACTGTTTTTTTTCCCATCCAAGGAAGAGCATGTTCAACGAATGCTTCTGCAGCTGTTCCAACAACAGTGTCAAAGACATCTCCTCCAGTTTGCTTGCCCGCCTTCTCAGACGGGCTGACTAGTTTTTTGACTTTATATATCTTACTTTTTTAATTCCGCAAACCGCGCAATGACAAAAGAATTGTTTTCTTCCTCTTTTATCAGTTTGGTAACCACTTGGCTCGGTACAAGGTGTTACCATTTTATCTTTAATGCAATATGATTCTTTCATTTAGTATAATGTTTAGATAAAATGTCGGCTAGGGTTGATTTAGTAAAAAGTGAACTTAATGAGATATATAATTTGATTAACGATAGTTTTGAATATCTTAATATCGCAGTATTAAAGAGTGATAATCGTTTTAAGAAAATATTTGAGATAATTATGGAAATCAAAGGACATTCTGTTTTATTAAACAGGTTAGTAAAATGAAAATATATTTTTTATTTAAAAAAATATATTTTGTAATAAAATGGAAGGAAGAAAAAGATTTGGTATACATGCTTTAGGCAAATTAAGCGAATTAGGCTTAGAAGGATTTAGTAATTTTGGAAAACAACGTGGTTTAATTTCCAATAAAAAAGAAGGCAAGCTATTTAAACCAATTAAAGGAAAGTTAAGAGCAATTGATGAAAAGTTAAATGATATTTGTTCAAATTTAGATAGTATTCATGAAAAAATTAATAAAAGATTGGATTTAATTGAAAATAAAATAATCAAAAAGTTAGAACATGATAATTATTATGCAGTTGAACAGTTATGTGAAGTAGAAGAAAAATTAATAAATTTAAAAAAAGAAATAACTGAAGATAGTGAAGATGAAGATGAAGATGAAGATGATGAAGATTTAGTATAAACTAAAGATAAATGGAAGCTAAATTCTTTTCAGAGATAGAAAAAAATATGGATGTTGAAACACTCAAAGAATTTGAGAAGGAAGGAAGGACAAAGATAATTGATGAGTTTGAGACTCTTCGGAATAAAAATGCAGATCTTTCACGAGTGTTAATGGCTGGCGAATGTGAGATGTGGGAAAAAATAAGAAGAGGAGATTATTCTTGGTTGAAAATAAAATCTGTTAAAAAGAAGAAACTTTTCAAACTTATTGATATTTACACAAAATTTGATTCTATAGTTGATACTGTAAAAGAATTGGAAAGAAAAGTTGAGAAGGTTAAAAAGTTGAAGGATTCACCAGTGGATTCAGATTAAATATAAATTTTATATTTAATCTTAGATGAAAAATATTATTACAAATTATTATTCAAGGAATCTTTTTTATATATAAAAAACTTTTATTTAATTTATATTTTGTAATAATCTTTATCTATCTTTAATCTTAGATGAAAAATATTATTACAAATTATTATTCAAGGAATCTTTTTTATATATAAAAAACTTTTATTTAATTTATATTTTGTAATAATCTTTATCCTCCAAAGTATTCTTTTATAAAATCACTATTATCATTATCAAAATGAGGATTGTGTATTACATCAAGAATACTTTTTCCATTCTGTCTCTCAAACAAGTAGTAAAGACACCAATAACCACAGAGAACAGTGTTTCGATTTTGTATTTCATCTATTGAATAAACAATATGTTTTCCAGAAGACCTGAAATACTTCAAAGCCTCATTCGGCATTATCAGACCAAACGGATCAAAATACTCGACAACTGAATCCAAGTTTCTATAGCAAACCCAATGAGTGCCAGGTCCTTGCATATCATCAAGATTTATTATTCCGATTTCTTTTTTTATCTTTTTTGGCAATTGGTCTCGACTGTAAATTCCTCTGAAATGTCTCAGGCCAAGTTTTTTTACCCATTCCATCAAGTCAAAGTTTGAAAGGGGTTTAATTACAAAATGTCTCCTATCAAGGGAATTGATTTGAATGGGCTGTTTTTTCCAAGCAACAGACCTTTGCCTTTGGGCTTTTTTTTTGCCTTTTTTTTTACCCCCATTCCTATTGGATTTTCCCAACTTCCATTAAAGGGGGATGGATAGTAACCTTCTCCTTGTGTGGGTGGAACATAAACACTTCTTGTGTTACTAGATGATCCCCTATCAACCTGAAGGCCGGATCCAAATAACTTTGGAAGCAGACTAATTGCCATTGGAATTCCGATTGATGCAAGTGATCCTAGTAATCCACCTTCCATTTGACGGCGAGTTGGTTTAATAACCAATCGTCCTCCTGTCTTGAAAACTTTGTTAATTTGTTCTTTTTGAGCTTTGGTAAACATATTGGAAAAGGGAGGAAGAAATTGGATGAATTTTCTTGGAATTGTAATACCTTCTCCCATTATTTTTTTCATTATTTTATCTCCTACTGCATTTAAAGCTCCGGTAGTAAGTGCAGGAGTAACTTTTGAAACTCCTTTTACTGCAAGGGGAAGAAGTTTTGAACCAAGACTTATTAAACTAGTAAATAAGTTTCCGCCACGTTTTACTGAACGTGTAATCTGTGTTTGACTTATTTTCAAGTCTGATCCTGTTCCATTTGCTATTGATTTTTTTAACTTTGCTATTTGTCTTTGTGTCAACATTAACTCATCAGGCCCCCTGAGCTGAGAATGTTTTAATCGAAGTGTCAAAGGTGATCTTTTTTGAATTGCTCTTAACAGTTTTGATTTTTGTCCGTCTGAAAGTTTTACCCCGTATTCGATATAAGTTGTCATTTTATATAATATGTTATATTATTTTTTTCTCAAGCTCTGAGAAGTAGTTTTCCACTTTTCTGTTCGATTTCCGCTTCTCGTTCGTGAAGAACAAGAGCGTAAATATTATAATCAGCGTCTGGATTAGCGCTTAGTTCGTAATGAAAAGATAATTTTGTTACTCCATCTTTCAAGTCTATTTTTTGTTTTGTAAGATCAAAATACACAAATGGGAAAAGATTTTCAAAATTTGATCTATTGAGAAGAGTGCCTCCTTGAAAGTCATTATTAGCATAAACATAACCCATTACTTCTCTGAAAACTCTTGCTGGATCTGTAGCTGGTTTAAAGGCAATATCGGGATATTCATTTCCATTTCCAACTTCGAGATAGCAACGTGAAATATTAGCATTGTTTGGAAGATTAAAAGTGTTGTATAAAAATGGATTTCGTTCTTGCCTTTCAACGTTGCCTGTGTTAATTCCCCAAACAAATACATGACGTGGTTTTGAAATACCGTTTGTAATCCTGAATTGTCCTGTTTGTTGCTGTCCATTATTTGATCTTTCAACTACTTCATTGAGATAAGTCCATTTGTAGGGTTTAAGATAATTATCAGCGTAAATTTTTTGTCCTTCTGAGTTAAAGACTAATCTTGGAACAAATAGTTGAAATCTTGTTAAAATAATTCTGCAGTCTGCTCCTCCAGTTCTCCAAAGAACATTATTATCCGATTCTATTTCAATATTTAACTCAATTTTTGTATTTGGAAGCAGCTTATCCTCAAGTGATTCAAAAAATGAGTATCTGTTGAGAGGAATTTCACAATGCACTGTTGCTGAATCGCCTAAAACAACTTTTCTCAGGGCAAAACCTCTGTTGTAATTTGCATTTCTTCCAGTTACAACTGGAGTGGCATTGAGAGTAAATTCTGCTCTATTAGCATTTCGTGATGTATCAAGATAGTAAAATTCATTTGTTGCAACACTTTCAGCATAAGAAGGATTATACTCAAGTAAATTTTTAATATTAACAACGTGATTTGCGTAATTACAACTATAAACATCTCGGCCGTTTGCCAAGATAGTTAACTTTTCGATGAGAGAACCGGAACCATTTACTATTCCCAGATTATCTCCGTCCGCATCGATATTAGCTCCGTTTGCTAACGCATTAACTTTGAAATCTACAGAAAGTCTCGCATTATACCAATCAAAAGGGGTGGCCTCACCTGTGTTATCAGCTATAAATTTATGGCCTGTTTTTTTTTGAGTAGCACCATTTGCTGGTGCCACATCCAAGCCTTGTTCGAGGTTAAAAACAACATCTTCATATCTTTCAAGATATTTTGGGTTTCTAAAAGACTTCATTTTAATAATTAGATTATATTATTTTTTCTTTCCAGATCCTGACATAATTTGGAGTACTCTATTATTGATTTCTTGCTGCGTCATTTGCCTCTTTGTTTTAGGTGAAGGTGTATTTTCTCCAGAAAGCATTTTTACTATTTTGTCACCAGCCTTTTTAGTTGCAGTGGGGGTTGGTTTGGGTGGCGGGGTAAATGTTACCTTTTTTTTGGAAGGTTTTTTACCAAGAAAAGATTTTGCTTTATCCATTATTCCTTCTCCGTAAATATGTTTTCTTAAATATCTTCCTGTATCAGGATCGTATTTTTTTTTAAACTCTGATTGTCGCATCATTTTATTTATATAATTATACAACATTGCTATCTTCAATATGACGAAGCAACAATGTCATAAACCAATCAATACCATTCAAGTCAATAGGTTGATTGAGTGAATCATTTACTGTTATATGCATTTCAGAAATATTATTAGAACTTACAGGACAGTACAGTGTTCTTTTTGGTTCAAAAGTAAAAGGATAAGATCTTGTCAAATTATCAGTTGGAATAACAGCAATTGTGTTTGTATTAACTCCGTTTACAACAGAGTCTTTTATAGCACTCACGTTTATGTTAAGAGAATCAATCGATTTTGTGATATTTGGAAGCTTGGTGCCATATTCAGTTTTAGTCACGAGTTTCTTTTCAAATCCAATGAGTTCTCCGAAATTTGTTCCTCTCAGATCGAGTTGAAAACTTCCATCAAGTGTAACTAGTACTCGATAGGTGGAGAGAATAAAAGACAGATTTATTGAGTAATTTTTTACGCCCTTGGCGTCTGTTGTGTGATGCTTCTTTTGTTCCATGTATTGATGAATGTAATCATTAATGTCTGAGTAAGAATACATTCCGTCTGAAAAGGTGATAGTCTGCCATGTTGTTCCATCATGGGTGTATTTGATTTTATTGTTTCCGTAACTACTTCTGATGTTATACCAAGAGTAAGTCATCGATAATCTGTCCAAGGCAAGAAAATGTTTGAAATTCGGATCAAGTTTCAAAGGAGGATTAAATTTAACCAAGAAATCGTGAGATTTGTTTACTCCTATTTTTTCTCTTTTAACAGATGAAATATGAATAGCGCTTTCATTCATTTATACTATGTTCAGATAACTTTTCTAAGGAGTTTGTTAAGTTGGTTATTAGTCAGGATTCCGAGATCTCGCAATCGATGTGATATTTGAATGAATTCAGGCAACACACCATTGTTTCCTGCGGCAAGAGATCCATTGAGTAATTCTAATCTACGAAGCAGTTCTTTTGGGGTGCTAAACAATCCAGAACCAGATTGTTTTTTGAATTTAAGAAGAGTAGTTAAATTTGTCGAATAAGTACTTAATGTATTGAAATTTTTTATATTATTTATTGTTTTTGTTTGTGGATTTTGATTTTTTGCTTTAGCTTTATAATATTCGCCTTCTTTTACAAATAAAGCGGTATTACGAAGATCTTTACCAAAATTTTGCAAAAGTGTATTAACTTTATTGATTAACGAAGAAATTTCAGAAATATCTTTATCAAAATAATAGGAAGGAAGATTTTCATAGCCATTATTTTTTAAAATAACTTGAGATTCTTTATTTTCTAGATTTTTATTTAAATCTTGAATAGTAAATTTTGCTATTGGAGCTTCTTTAGCTTGAGGAGTTGGCGATGAAGATTTAGGAGGAGTTGGAGCTCGAGCTTGATCTTCTTCCTCTTCATCTTCCTCTTCATCTTCATCTTCATCTTCATCTTCTCCATCTTCAATAGCTCCTAATTTTTGCATATCAGCCAATTTTTCAAACTGGTTAAATCCATCTGTAATGGCTTTTTGATTGGCTCTGAGTCCTTCCGTAAGAGCCAACTGATTTTGCAACATTTTCTGGTTTTGAGTAAAAATATTTTCTCTTTTAGAGTCCTCCTCAGGTTTTTCAAATTGTGAAATCAGAGGTTTGAATGTTTCAGTAAATCCTTCTCTCAAATTTTGTTTTTCCCAAGTAGTCTCTTTTATTTGTTGTCTAACTTGCCTGATAAGATTATCGGCTTCAATCTTATTTTGTGAATATTTTTTTATTTCTTCAATATCCATTTATATATTTATTATATAAAATGGAGATACCAAATTATGATAGCAGAGATAACAGAGATAAAAAATTCAAACAGTTGTTTCCTTTCATGCCATCGGATACATTTCGAATGTTGATTTGTGGAAATAGTGGAAGTGGTAAAACTAACTTGCTTTATCATATGTTAATAAAACCACTTCTCTATTACGACGAGATTTATCTTTACGCTCGAAATTTGGAGCAGGATAAATATAAGAGATTGATTCAAAAAATGAGGGAATTATCGCATAAACTCGGTTATGAAATACTATCTGTGAGTAATGATGAAATAACTCCTGTAACAGAAATGGGATACGAAGACAATCAAAAACTTGTGATATTTGATGATTATGTCTGTGATAAAAATCAGAGACAAATCGTAGATTATTTTATTCAAGGCCGACATAAGAATTGTTCGGTGATTTATCTGAGTCAATCATTTTACAAAACTCCCAAAGATATTCGATTGAATTGTTCTCATTACTGTTTATATGAATTTCCATCTTCCAGAGAAGCAAACAGAATATCTTCTGAATTGGGAGTTGATAAAGATGTGTATAAAGAGGCAACACGAAAACCATTCTCATTTCTTTATGTCAATAAACCAAAGAAAACCATATCAAAAAACTTTACTGCGATTATATAAACAATAAATAAGATGGGAATATTTAATGAACACTCTTCTAATCACTTTCAATTTGCAAAAGGAGTTCAAGGAGCTCCAGGTGTTGGATTTAATCTCACCGCAGATGGAAATTATGACATGGTTGGAAAAAAATTGACAAATGTTGGAGCACCAACATCAGACACTGATTCAGCAACCAAAAAATATGTTGATACCAATTCTGGCGGTGGAAAAACATCACTTTTGACAGTAGATTCAAATATTGATATGAAAAGTCAATTCTCTATCACAAAACTCAAAACACCATCAAACAATGATGATGCTGCAAATAAAAAATATGTTGACGACTCCAAAGTTGATGGCAGTGTATTTTTAAAACTTGATGGAACAAGATCAATGACTGGAAATTTGGATATGAATAACAAAAGAATTTTTAATATTCCAAATCCAACTGGTTCCAAACAACCAATACCATTGGCTTACGGTGACCTTGCTTATCTTCACGTTGATGGATCAAATATGATGACAAATCATATGAACATGAACAATAAAAAAATAATTAATCTTATTACACCAACAAATAACTCAGATGCTACTACCAAAAAGTATGTTGATGATAGCATATCTAACCAAGATTTCAGTTCTTTCTTTAAAAAAGATGGGAGTAGGGTCATGACTTCAGATCTTAATATTGGTGGACATAAAATAATTAATCTTGAAGATCCAACTTCAGATTCGGATGCAGTCACCAAAAAGTATGTTGATGGCCATCTGCACCAAACTCAAGTTCAACCAAGTCATTACAAAGATGAGTTTGCTTTTCTGATGTCAAGTCCATCTCAATGGACAGATGAAATAGATAATAGAACTAGTTTTATTCCAAAAAAGATAACTTTCCTTCCAACTCTTAAAGGAAACTTTCACGAATACAATACAAGAGTTCTTTATACAACTATACTTAAGAATTTTCAAGGTGGTTATAAGTACAAGATTGGGCTTAATTTTTACAGACTGGTTGGAGGAGCTGACTATACTCTCTGTTTAGAAATACTTAACACTGATTATCTTCTTTGGCATAAAACCCAGATAAATGTTGACAACAACACGTCACAAGGATTGCAGCTTGGAAATGTTAGTGTAAAAAAACTTCAACATAGTTTCACCGATTCAAAAAGCCAAACACAATTTATGTATTACCACAGAGTCATAATTAATTTCAAGAAGTTGACAACTGGAAGCAGGTTCTTTATTCACATTTTGGTTAATATTCCAAATAATGGAAATGATCTGGCTGTGTATCCATTACAGTTTTCTGGAGTTTACATGATTGCTTACGGTATTATGAGCAAAGTTAGCAATATCGACCCAGATAAAGTTTATGATTATCATAAATCATTTGAAATTTATAGAACACAAGTAAAGTTCAATGTTGACATTAACGCAAATAATAAAAGTATATTGAACCTTGCTCTCAATAGAAATCTGAATAGTAGTGCTGCAACAGTTGGAATGGTAAAAGAGTTAATTCCTTTTACGGTGAACCATGTTTATAGTCGTTACTTTGATCAAATTTATGACTTCACAGATGCAAATAATTACGAATTAAAAAGAGGTGCATCTGGTATTATAATTAATGGCCTGAATGACTTTCATAGTTTAAATGGTATTACTATACCAAATAAAGACATAAGTAATATCAAAAAGGAAGGATTAAATATTTATAATTTCACTATTAATTTAAATCCCTCTGTTAATTTTAGAAATTATACCTTATGTCTGGTTTTTTATCATAGGGATGATAAAGATTTTGCTTTAGTTAAGAAAAATAAACAAAATAACCAACATTTAATGAGTTTAACTTATTCTAAAGCTGCTGGTTATTTAACTTTACTCACCTCTAGTAAAAGACAATTTTTTAATTTAGGAAATATTTTTAATGAAAAAAAAATTGTTTTATGGTTGGCGCATAGTGTTGATACAATTGTTACAAAAGCTAACTTAAGTAACTACAGCTCAACATTAACTATAGATAGCGCTAATTACGTAGCCGATCAAGATTTTGACTTTACAACTGAAGATGGAATTATGAACAAAATTATGTTTTCTACAAATTTTTACGACTTTGACTCCGAGGCATTTAAAAGGGTAATGATACAAGAGAAACTAAATGGTAGTTATATACTCTAAATAAATAAATGAAGGACTTGTTTGAATTTAATCACATTGATAACTCCCTGTCAGAATCAGAGATCAAAACTCTCAAAGATTTCTATAAACATTATCACAAGAAATTCTGGTGTTTCAAGAAATCTTTTAAACGATATAAAATTCTTGATGAAACACTTACTCTATCCGGAGGAGGACTGGTTGTAGTGGGAACTATTGCTGGAGGAATAACACTCAATCCAGTAATCCTGGGTGTTATCAATGGTCTTGGAGTGATTGTGAGTAGTATTTCAAAAATGAAGAATTACAAGAAAAAGATTGAAATGACACAAATAGCATTTACAACTTATGAGAAAGTATTGGTTGAACTGCGATCAGCTTTGAGAGGTGATGAATTCAATAAACAAGAGTTTATTGATCGAATGAAATTGATAGATGAAATGATAATTGATCAGTCTCCCTTGGCAGACAGATTTTCAAAGAGATATAATAAAAAATATTTGTAAAAGATTATTACATAATTTGAAAAGAAAATTTTATTTTTAATATAAAAATAAAATTGATTTAATATAAATTGTAATAATCTTTTTCAATGATCAGGTATTCACATCCGTCTTATTCTAATTTCTTCACAACTGATAACGGTGGTGTTTATAACTCAAGAACAGGAAGAGAACTTGGTAATAAACCATCAAAGAATGGATATATTAGAATCTCAATCAGACCTCGAGGAGAAAACCCAATTAGCTTGCTAAAACATGAGTTTATTTGGGAAGCCTTCAACGGTGAGGAAACAAGTAAGTTCTTCAAAATAATTCACGTTGACGGAGATAAGCTAAATAACATGCCAGATAACTTGAAAAGAGTTTTTAATGAATCCTCCAATCCAGAAGGTCTATCGAGAAAAATGATAGCAACTAATCTGGCAACTGGTGAAAGAAAATTTTTTAACTCAATATACCAGGCATCCAAATCACTAAGGATTAACGCTGGATCTATTAAACTAATCTCGGATGGAAAGAGAAAAACAGCGACATCAAAATTAAACAATAACAAATACACTTTCAAATATTCCAATCCAAACGACTTGAATAATGTAAAAATAATCAAAGATAAAATAAAAAATAATATTGAAAAAGGTTTGTACAAAATATAAACAAAAGAATTTATTTTTAATATAAAAAAAGATTCTGATTAAAATAATTTGTAATATTATTTTTCATCTTTCTTAAATAAAATATGATAAGTAGATAAAGATTATTACAAAATATAAAAAGAAAAATTTATTTTTAATATAAAAAAAGATTCTGATAAAATAATTTGTAATATTATTTTTCATCTTTTATCCATTCTAAGATAAAAGATGTTAGAATCTATTGTATCATATGTCAACTTTTACTTTCCTTCTCATAAAACAAAGTTTTACAATGATAACTTTATTAAATCTTGTCTTGTTTACCAATACTTGTATATAAAGTATTTCAATCAAAGATTGGGCTTTAATCAAATTCTTTACAAACTATCTGACTTTAGACACAGTTGTAGAACAAACTCGTCAGTACTTTCCAATCATCTTATATTCAATCTCGCTTTTCGCGAATTTCGGAAACATTTCAATCTCGGTCGAGGTTGTGTTTACACTTTCAACTCACCAATCAAATCTGATTTACTCGGATACGTGACTGGAATAATTTATTGGTTTTTTCACAGAGGCGTTATTTGAGCGATTTGTAACTGTGCCACCAATTCTCATAATTTTCCAGAGTTTGTTCTCCAATATTAAGTTCAACAAGTTTGTGTTTGGGATTATTCATTTCTTCCAAGATTTTTTTTATAAGGAATATGATGCTAATGCTTCTTTTTCGACTGAATTTCTTGTTTAATTCTTCCATGACGCTGTTATCTATTTCTAAAAGTTTTGAATACAGATTGTATTTCTCATCTTCGGAGAGATTTAATCTTTTGGAGATTTGTTTGACTTTCTTTTCAAAATGATACTTTCTCTGATAGATGCTTTTCTTTCGGAAAAGCAGCCGATCTTGGTCTCTTTTATCAAAATATCCAAGATAATGCTCGTTTTGGCAGCCGCAATTTTCACAAACTTTGAAACCAGAAACAATTTCAAAATCAGTTTCTTGACAATACCAACACTTTGTTTTTCGGTCGGTTTCCTTTTTTGGAGATTTTGTATATTTATGTAATATATCAAGATATTTTTTTATTTCATTCTCAGTGTAACACATTTTATTTATAATTTAAACAAATAATTTTATAAATAAAAGAATTTGTATCTTTGCCCGTCTCTTTTAGATTTGCTGGTTTTTCTTATTTTTCGGCAAATCGCAGAAACTGTTGATTTATGAATTTGATAAAATTCAGCCGCCTCTTTTAAAGAATCAAAAGTTATTTCTTCTTTATTTTCTAAGTTGAAAGAAATAACTTTTTTACAGTGTGATTTTTGTTGATTTTCTGCTTGAGTTAATAGTTGAAGATTTGATATTGAATTATTTTCTTTATTGTTGTCGATGTGATCCGCTTGTTTATCAGAGGGAATCTCTCCCTTAAAACACTCAAAAACAAATCTCGAAACACTATAAAATTTATGTTTATTATTTTCATATAAGTTAAAATAAAAATAACCATTAGAATTTAATACTAATTTCAAAATTTTTTTTTCTTTTTGTTTCAAGCTCAAAATCTTTCCGCAATTACTCGCCAAATAATATTTAAAATAAGGATGCCAAAAGAACTTAATTCCTTGGAATTCAATAAAATCTCGATTTTCCATGATTTATAATTTTTTAATTATAAATCTTTAAATTTTTTTATCGAATAGCCTGCGTATGTACTTTATCCTCTAAGACCTCTCTCTTATCATCTTCACTTCCCAAAGCCACCTTGTTTACTTCCTTACTAAAAATTTCATGGTTCTCACTTCTAATGATATTCATCTTTTTCATTTGTTTTTCACCTGAAAATAAACACCTAACATAATCTTCAAACTCAATCTTTTTTTTCACAACATTTTTTTTTATTCCTTTGCATTTTTTAGTTGTATTAGATTCTTCGATTTTAAAAGAATAAAGTTTGGGTTTGAGTCCGACAAAATGTGTTATCTGCCGGCCAGCCACCTCATCTTTGAACTTCCCAATTACTTTTTTATTAACACCTGTCAGTATTCCTGACTTGTGGTTTGGCGAATAATCCGAAGTGTCAAACTTGGTTTTTATATCATTTTTTATATCCGCATAAAAATCGTCAGTGTTTATCTGATACATAAGTGAGTCCGTATCTGTAAAAAGCAAATGAGCTTTTTTATAAGAATATTTCTTTTGAATGAAATTATAATGAAAGTCGAACATCAACAACTTTGACAAATCCAAAATAGCTTGGCCAACATACACAGGTTTGTTAAAATATACTTCAATCTTTTTCATGTGAATCGCAACTAAATTTCGATCAAATATTGTTGCTCTTTCGAAATTAGGCCAACTTGTTAATTTCAAAGCTTTTGCGCGATTATCAACCAGGAACACATTTTGTCTTTTTCGAATATTCTCTATCGTCTTTCCAAACACAGAATTATTCATCAACTTAAAAAAGTCTTTCTCAAAGCTGTTTGTCGCCGTTTTGCGAAGTTCTGTATTTTTTCTGATATAGGCTTCCATCCAAGAACTCTGATTAAAAGAAATTCCTCGGTGTACAGCTTTGATTCTCAAACCCAACTCAAGACATTGCCTCAGATTTCGATAATGAATAACATAGTTTTTATGAGGTTTGAAATGACTAATAAGTTTCTCAACTCCTCCAACTTTAATCTTCTCTGGAGCCAAAGGATAATCGTTATGTGACTTCCACAATTCCTTTGGATATTCCAAATCAACCTCAAATATAAAACCTCTCTTTCCCATGTTTGACATACTGCTATTTGTTTTTTCAAGAATTTCCATCACCTTTTCTTTCGTGAGATTACTCATCCATCGGAACCCTCCCACAGGAAGAGATTGAGACATGGCCCAGCCATAGAGATTATTTGCATCCAAATATTGAATGAATTTAGAAGGCTTGTTTGGGTCATAATCTTTCATATATTTGTTATTGGCTTCTGAGTATCGTTTTGCTATGTGAGTCATTCCACCTCTGACTCCTCTCTCAAACATCATCAGCATATCATAATCATGAAGCAATTCAAGTTGTTGTCCAGTTTCTTTGAGACAAGCATCCCAAGCCAGACCAGGAGATGTGTAGTAATGCGCTGGATCCAAATTGTAATGTTTCAAACATGTTTTACGAAAGTTTTCAAATACATCAGCTAACAAAAGAACATCTGATTTAAGATAGAGATCGTGATAATCTCTGATTGTTTTACAACCAAAAGTTGACCAAACATTTTGAGCATGTTGGTAATCCTCTTCCGAAATGTCTTCGTCATTCAATTTTGAATAGAATTTCTCTTTGGTTGGAAGTTGTGTTTCACTCAGTTTTTCAAGAGATGAAACGTAGTCATAAGGATAAACTCCCTTTCGAAAGAGAAGTTCAACATTATCTTTGAATATTTCTTTTGTATTTTGAAAATCATCTGGTTGCAGATTTCCAACAAGATTCGCAAGACTGGTTTGGAGAAACTTGAAAGAATCAATGAATCTTATCTCAAAATTCAAAGAAACCATCTCTCCAGTTCTCTTGGATTTGTACTCGTCAACTTTGATCTTTTTGGAAAATGAAATATACTTCTCTTCAGTCGATGGTATACAATTTAACTCACCTTCGACACCAGAAAGTTGCTTTATGAACAAATGAGCATCGTAGCCTTGAAGATTATGAAATATTACTGGCAATATCAATAGTTTTCGGCACTGGAGATTGCAGCTGTTATGCGCAGCTCCGCGATATTGGCCGGTGAAATGGCAATGATCACGAACTCTATCATTTTTTAATTCTTTATTGCAAATATGACAGATCTGTGCTTCTTTGAAAGATTTCTGTTCTTCTTCTGATAATCTTAGAGGTCGTGGTTGACGATAAAAATCATCGTAAAGTTTTTGTGTTATTTTTGAAAGTTTTGAAACAAATATTTCAGCAATGTTATCTGATTCTCTCTGTTTTGTAAAACAGATTGGTTTAAAAATATTTGAAACTATTCCTTTGATATAAAAACAAAAACCCAACGGTTCATGTTTCTGGTAATCTTGGGTATAAGATTCATTTGGATTGGGATTACATGTTTCAACGGATTTGGTAAAACATTCAAAATCAGCATAAACTACAAAAGGTATTGAAAGCTTTTTAAAATAATTTTTGAATCCTAATTTTGAATTTCTTGTTGGCATTTTTACAACAACTGATTCATTGGAAGAACAATATTCAATATGACGCTGAAATAATTCTTCCTTTGAAAAATGGGAAAAGCATCTCTTGCAAATGTGAATTTTCCCATTCGTTCGCGATGTTATTTGAGATCGAAATAATCTTGAAAAACTTTTGATAAGAGAATAATGGTATTTGCCGTCTTTTTCAAAAAGGAACAAATCGATTGTTTTCTGAGGATCTCTCTGTGCCATTCGGAGAGGGTAAAACTTGTTATTCTCGTTGACTGAAAACACGTTTATCCCTGGGAGATCTGGATTTAGTTTTTCGAATTTTGAAATGTCTTTTACTCCAACAGGAAAAGCAATTCCTTTTGTATTCAAACTATTTTCTTTTTGCTTCAAATCTGTCAATCGAAAATCATTTTTGTCTCTTGGATGAAGATATCTCAATACACACCATAAAAAGCATTTCTCATCTTTGTTTCGAATGCTTACTATCGCTTTCTTTCGCATTATCCAATCTGGAAGGGGAATATAAGATGAACCCCTCATTGGATTGTAATCAGCAGTGTGTATCTCAAGATGCACTATTTCCCTGAAATACCAGCCACTTCCATTCTTCTGATAAATTGCAATCTTTTCAATTATGGAGTGAATAACTTTAGTTAGTATTTCTTTTACATCAGTTGATTCAAGATTGATATGTGTTTCAGAATTAAAATAAGCTTTATCTTGAATGGAAAGACTTAACTTTCCATCGCTTGGCTTTCCCATTTGTTCCATCATGCAAACAAGAACAAATCTGACTTTAATATTTCGATGATTTCTGAGAAACTCTTTAAGATAAGCAGCCTTGGATTTGAAAAACTCGAATGGCGTAATATCAGTTTCGCCTTTTACTACATATTTATTAGCAAATCCTTCCAAAGATGATTTCTCTTTTTCTATTCCTTGATCATATTCCTTGAGAGCTCTCTCAAGTGCTTTGCGTAGACAAGATGGAGTATCTGGAGGTATTGTTTTATTTTTGATGCAATCCTGGAAATACTCTTCAAATGTTTTGGGTTTTGGTTTTGGTTTTGGTTTTGGTTTGATTTTATCTCTTACTTTTTGTAACTTATTTATATCATCAATCAACTTTTTCTTATAATCAGCTTTGATTTCTTTTTTTATATTTTTTTTTTATTTTTTTTAGCTCTGAAATAGAAAGATTAGTTAGATCAGCCATCTTTATTTATTGGTTTTTTTATTTTTAAATTTCAATTCTATTTTTCTGTTTCACAGTCTTATATCAAAAATGATATAAGACTTAAAACTCGCCCGGACGAATACCGGCATCCCATAACTTAACCGCAATAGAATCAAATCTTTCTTTGAGATACTTTGGAGTTTTATTTGATAAGTCTTCATCATATCTAATATCACATGCTTCATTCAAAAAATCTACTATTCCAAAAAACTCTTGATTAAAAGCTGAATCATCTGTTTCTAAAATAGTGACTTCGTCATATTCTTCTTTAAATCTATCAATATATTCTTCAACCTTATCAAGAATAGCATTAAATTCTTCAACATCATCTCTCGCTGAAGAATAAAGTAATTCTAGTTTTCTATTAATTTTCTTAACAGTTAAATAAATTTGTTTTGAAGGAAATATTAAATTATTAAATCGATATCCTTTTTGAGTTGCTGACTTGAATCCCATTTTTATTATTATTTTAAAATCTTTAAGCCCAAAAATGAATTTTATTTTTCTGACTCACTTCCCCGACCAAAGCAGATTAACGCTCCAAAAATTAGCCGATTCAGGATTTTCATAAGTCAACTCACCTTTCTTATTCTTTATCTTCATCGCCCGAGAAAGATATTTTTCTTTTCGCTCGTTATCTTTGTGAATTAAAAAGTCTGGATATTGCGACGAGCCAAAATGCAAATTCTTTCCACTTGGTGACTTGACAACGTACTTGTTATTTTTCCGCTTTGAATAATCAAGAGATTCGGCGCCGAGTTTTTTAGCCTTTTTGATTAATTTCTGAAAATCTTTTCCTTTTACAACATATTTATCATCATCTGATGATGATTCCTCTTCCTCAGGAACATAATCAGGATCTTTATCATGTTTATAGCCATCATCAACAACGAAATCTTGGTCCTCAGGGCTTTGATATTCCATTTTAGTATTTGTTTAGATTATTTTGAAGGGAAATACCCCACAACTTATCTATTATTCAAAAATGAGTCAAGTCTAGTCATGTCTGGTAAACAGGATATGAGTCATAACTATTTAGCTATTGTTTGGTGTCATGAGACAATCATATGTTTTTTCATCCAATCAAAAGCTTCAGATTTTCTCTTCAGAATTGTGAAATTTTTTCAATAAAAAACATTTCATTTGTGAAATTTTTTTGTGAAAAGTAATTAATTTGTGAAGTTTGTAGGGATAAGAGAATTTAGTAAAATAGAATTCGATATTTGATAAAGGTTTCTACAATATAAATAATTTAAACTTATTTTATAAATATTAATTAAACTTTTCTAAATATATTTTGTAATAATATTTTTCGCGATTGATTTCTTCCTGAGTAGTTATATAAGGATGCCTTACCATAAAAATTCGCCACCGATAATTTCTGTCATTTCCGCGAGCCCGCAGGGCGAGCCATTAATGTCATAAAGTGTCAAATAAACACAAAAATGACAGAGTTAATGGGAAAATTTAAATATTTCAAAAATTCTTTTAGTATCAAAATATGACAGAGTTAAACTTGAAATAAAAAGTGGGTACATGACGGGCTAAAATTTCCCATTAAGTTTGTCATTTTTTGTACTGATAAAAATAATATGAAGTTAATCAGGGAAATGACAGAAATTATCGGTGGCGAATTTGAATGGTAAGGCATCCTTATATAACTACTGAAGAACAATATGTATTTACCCATATTGCAATCTAAAAATTGCATGCAATACATTCTCTCAAAAAATGAGATGTGTCTGGACTTCTACTCCTAAAAGTCCTCCTACTCTCATTATGAGCAACCAGCTCCCATAAGCGATCACAAATTCTTTGCATTTTGAGTGGTTGCTTACAGGAGGTTCGAGTGTATAAGCTCTTGTTTTTGTTTCGGTAGTTGAAGAGCTGCTGCAGCAAACCCATTTTTCAGATACTTAGCTTATTAATCATTGGCTCAATAACTGCACTCTCTCTCTCCTAACTGGCATTGACAACAAAGTCATTTTGCAGAAGAACATTTTCATGGTCTTCCTGTAAGTGCATTTTAACTTGCTCCTTGTATTAGCTTCAGAATGTTTGATGTGGCCACAGTCATTATGTCCGAAGCGTCTGTCAGTTTCTGGGTCAACTTATCAGTCTGGTTTTATGTGTTTCATAAAGCTGCAATTATTGAAGTTGTTCACCTTACTAACACCCATCCACTAAGTAGCTTTTGCACTCTCCTCTAGACAAAAAAAAATTGATATCATGTATATCTCTGCCTTTCAGTTCTCCCATCATACGCTGAATGTGTGTATGGTGGAGCGGCCATTGGGGATGAGAATGACGCAGGTGAAATGTCAAGTGGATCCACCTTTACTCCAATGTATCCATTTGTTAGTCACTACCAGTTCCCTTCAGCTGCAAGTCACGACACTGCAGCTGCTCTGGAACCCCAACCTTCAAACTCGAGTAAACCGCCTCTGCCTTCATAGGCCATTTCCCAGATGCCCGGAGTCTCTGTTTTAAAGTGAAGCTAAGTACAAAGCCATCATTCTTAAGCAAATAAAACTCATTTTCACGAGGAAAGTAATGCACTTAGCCTCATTTTGAAAGTGAGACTTTTTGGAATTCGGAAATGGCCTATTGCACTGAAATTGTTACCTATACTTGTGACACCTAACATTTTTCAGATTAAGCTGATCTCCTATCAGCCGCTTGTTCCCTGGGTGTCGTTCGAATTCGTCAACAAGTGCTCTCTCAGAAGGGGAGTTCCCTGCCTTCACTGTTGATATGTTGATTATTTAACAGTTAATGAATGAGGCTGGGTATCTTATGAAGAATTATGGAGATCGAGGAGGGTGTTATCCGTCGAGGCCGTAGGCCGAGACGTATAACACCCTCCGAGATCTCCATAATTCTTCATATGATACGAAAGCCTAATTCAATACCTGTTTTATTATTCGTTCAAAATAATTCCTAGTTTAAAAACACAACTAAAACATGCTTACCTCCATCGATCCATCGATGTTCAGTTCATCTTCGATAGTGTACGTTTAGGTTTGTCCAGCTCCACAAATATTCTCCAAATAGCAGATGTTGCCCTTCGAGTTGTCTTCTTGCTGTTCTTGCCATGTTTTTAGCTATTTTTTCGCCTAGTTCTTACTCTTGAAACGAGTGAAATGTCCGCCATTTTTTTAAGTTCACAACCAAAACAACTCAACCTCGTCCCCAAGTCTTCTCGATTAACGGTGCCTTAACCTGCGAAAACGCTGCATTTTTGGCGTCATTTCCTCGTTAAAGTCAAATTTCTTCCAAATTTGGTCATCAGTAACTGGTTATGGTGAATTAAACGTGTGCTTTTAGCCAATCAGAATCGGGGAAATATTTTGAATGAATAATAAAATGAATTATTCGTCAAAATTTATTGCGCAGGAATATTTATTTTTGAAAAACTCAGCTTATGACTAATATAAGGATCAGAATTACGATGTTTCATGCACTTAGCAAACATAGGTGAATTAATTTAGTGGTAGCCTATTTATCATTAGATTCAGATTCAGATTGAAATAGAGATTAAGAGTAATTTTAACACATTGGCATGGTAAGGCCAACATAGCAGAGCTATGATAGAGGAAATTTTATTCTGGTGTGTAATGATTTGCTTAATGTCAATTTTGCTAACATTAACATTAACCTTTGCTGTACATAAGCTCCTTTAATGAAGGGTATGTAGGATAAAAGGCAACTGATTATTCGGTGGAGCATGGCGTGCGCACTGCTGTTCATTTGGAGTGATGATGATCTAAAAACTTTAGCGAGTTCTTTAGTAAAACAATCAACACATGCTTTACTTAAACTACGTAAAACGTATTAAGCCGGTTGAATTTAGAGAAAATGTAAGAGCAAACTGTCTGTAAAGCAGGGTTTGCATGTATTTCAGTGTTCTTTAAAGATCATCGAGCTTGTTGACACGGCCCGTAACCGTTGTATCCCAAAGCCCTATTAAACTCTCACAATGACGTGTTTGTTTTCCTTTGCTTTCTCTGACTCAAAATTGAACAGCGAAGACCATCCACTCCCACGGACAGCGGTCACTGTTACTGAATCATTAGAAGATTATTAAAAAAAAATTTTAAAGGCTGAGGGAAAAGGATTTCGTGGGACGAAATTTCTAAAGCCAATTGATATAATTATAAAGATCATAGTAGAAATTATTTAATTTTTGAAACATGTTTCAGATGTTGCTGACGTATTAAAAAGACAGTATTGCCAAAGTACGTTACACCTCAGTAATAATAAATTAATCAATAGCTAGAATCCCAAGAACATAGACAAGCGTGCGTGACATCCCTCCTTAGAAGAGTATTTTTTTTGGATCAGATGGATTCCGTTAGTCGCTTCTCTCAACCCAAAAAGTAACTTTTCGGGTGGAGAGTAGCGACGACCGGAATTCCGTCTGTGTTCGCAGGTTGTGAAACAGGATATTTTCGAATTCAATCAAGTATGGGGTTCAGTTTAGCCTGCTCTTATTCGTTTGGGTGGGGTTTGTAGAGTCATTCTGTTCATGGAATGAAGCGTTGTTCATGTAGCTACATGTAATTAATGTGAAGAAATAAAGTAATAAACACTTAATGATTGCTCCCGAGGGAACCAAAACTGACTGTTTCCCGAGGGACCAGTCTTTTTGTTTTTTTTGTTTATATAATTACGTAGCTGGAAATTTTGAAGCGGGAGATTCATTAAATCTCGCTGTATAAACGGCTGTCGTTGATCAACATTCGCGGGTAACAGTGCACTGTTTCCCTCTGTCGTCATAGATTTGCAGTTTTGGCCGCTCAGAGATTTTGGCAGGTAACAGTTTCATTGTTAGATGTCATGTGACCTCGAAGTAACCAATGCGAGCGAGGGACGTTGGGAAAAAATTTCCAGCTATATGACAATAGTAGTTAATAAATAAAAGATATGAAACCTTTACTTTCATAAAAGAGGTGTCAAAACTAGAAATTCAAAACTATTCAAAAATTTGGTTTTGAAAGCTACTGTATCAGATGAGGACGTTGGTGAATTAGCGACTCGAGATACCTTAAGTTGTCGTGCGAGCAGAGGCTACTTTTTGGCGACAGATACTGGCATGCCAATAGTAAAGGCTACTTAACAGTACGTATCTCGAAAACTGATGAAGCCTCTGCTACACGGAGATACCTAAGAGTTCATTCTTGCATAAGCTTCTGGTTGTTTTTATATGGGCAGTCTTTCTCTTGATCAGTGGCGTTATGAAACATGGTCTTATATTATTACAATTGTAAAAAATATGTAATAATACGAATACAGAAATATAAAGTATGTACATAAATGAGTAGAGATTGCCTTATTAAAATGAAGAATATGAAACTGTTGTTGTCTCAGTGGGGTCTACCGTCAGCTGTCAAACGGCCTAAAACTTAACCGTCAAAAAAGGTTATTTTTTACCTGTACCGTCAGGCGTCAAAAATGCAGATTAAGATAGACCTTCAAAAAGTTTCAAGGTATTTCAAATCCACTCAGTTCAGCTGATCTTCACGGGATCGTGTCTTCAGAAAATTCTCAGCATAAGTGCTTTTCTCACACACAAAAAACATGGCAGTCGAAGGCGGGACTGTTCACTATTATAGTTTGGTAATTCGCAAATTTATTGATTTGATGTCGCTTTTCAGACATAGTGTGTGGTTTTCTTTTTCTGTTAAACAATTTCCCTCTGCAGAGTTTGGAATATGCAACATATAGCTCCGTACTGATAAGAACCGCCGAAGAGTTGAGCTATCGAGCAGTGTTTTTCAGCAAACCTTAGGAAAATATTAATGATATATGAAATAAATCATATATGAACTGCGGAAATGAAATGAAACGAAGAAAAGATCGTCGCAGTGAACGCTATTTATGCAATTGCGTAAAGAAGCCTGAAAAAAATTCAAGACCTCAACGGCGTTTGAACCCGTGACCTCGCGATTTACCGGTGCGATGCTCTACCAACTGAGCTATGAAGCCACTGACGTTGGGAACAGGTCAATTGTGGGTTCATATGTTCCCGTGAAAGAAATGAGTGTTAATGATATATGAAATAAATCATATATGAACTGTGGAAATTAAGTGAAATGAAGAAATAATCGTCGCAGTGAACGCAATTTATACAATTGCGTAGAGAAGCCTGAAAAAATTTCAGGACTTCAACGGGGTTTGAACCTGTGACCTCGTGATTTACCCGTGCGATACTCTACCATCCTCGGAGACCCAGGGGCAGATAGTGGGGACGAGGAAAAGTCTAAACGGGCGGGAAAATATATGGCACGAAGAAAAGTAAAGAACGGCGAGAAGAGCACCTGGGGACAATGTCTTACCAGACCAGTTCCAAACGGTCGCCGCCGTTCTGGTTTCTGACTGGTGCCAGAAAACTTGTGTTTTTCTGATTTCCTCTGCCGGTTCGCTTCTTGGGAAAAATACTGCAATTATCCGCTGACCGTCGCTCAGGTTGACCGCTTTGCAAGTTGTGAGAACATCGTTTCTCGGTCCCAGACCTCGTCTCTTCCCCCCCGCCACCCCCACCCCCCCACCCCACCTCCTGATCCTGGATATTCCTGGGAAAAAACACAAAGCAAACTGATCTACCTAAAAGAGTTGAACTACTCTCTTGTCTTCCATAACCCTTATGCCCTCTTAGATCACGGTTTGGTTGGTTGGTCAAAGCTCTGACTTGGCTCGGCCTGGGATTTGTATGAAAAAGGTACCTTCGGACGAACAAGAAAAAAATCATCATGCAAAGTATTAAAACAGTCATTTCTGAACCCCCCCCCCCCGCCCCCCCCCCGCCCTCCCCTGCACATATTGCGAGCCTTCCTTTCAAACCTTCCCCTCCCTCGTTTGGTTGGTGATCAGTTATCCAAATATGCACACTCATCATGCATGTAATTACGGTTAAACATTGTTTGAATGTCATATGAATTACCTAAGGCGAAATCCATCCTGGCAACTGGGCCAACCCGGTCAACTGGCCTCATGTGAACAGGCCCTTAGTCTACAATGAGTGTACATGCATGCACTGTTGGCCATGTAGCAATCACCCACAACTTTTCATTTCAATGCAAAATGCAATTAATGGTTTTGTAGTTTTACAGCTTTACAAGTAAGCTCTAATATTTTGGAAATATTTTTGTCTTGATGTTCATAATTATGTTTATTCTGCAGTACCTGATCAAGCGGGTGAAAACCCAGTCCTAGCTCCGGGAGAGTACAGTTTTCCCTTCCAGTTTCACACACCAGGTCAAAACTTACCAACATCAGTTGAGGGGAAATATGGTCATGTACGCTACTGGCTTAAAGCATCTATTGACCGTCCGTGGAGGTTTGACATAACAAGCAAGTCTGTTTTTACCATTATTGAATATGTGGACATAAATAGAGACCTAGAACTTTTGGTAAGAATTTATATTGACGAAATATGTTTCTTTATAAAGTTATAACTACTACACTTACTAATAGATTAATGATGCTCTCTAGACACTGTTGGCTGGACACTTTTTAAAAACTTAAGAGTTGTTGTGCTCAACGCTCAATTGATAATCCAAACTTACCCTCAAATGCTGGGGACGTTTCCATTTTCCTGAAGCACCCCAGATTTCTTTGATGGTCAGCTATCATTTCTGACATTTAAAATCTGAAATTTGTAGTTTTGGGCATGTTCAGTTGGGTTTTGATGGTTGATTTTTGATGGTTGAGTTTAGCTTGTTCCAAATCCTTTAGCTGCTAATATTAGCTCTAGTCTTTCCCATCACAAATCAAAATGGTGCCTAGGGCAGGCCTTGGGAAATTTTCCTGACATATCTCGAAATTCTGGGACAGTTGGAAAAGAGTGAAATGTCTGATAGTCCAAGATTTTCCAGACAAATAAGAATCTGACCTAATTTTGCTTGTATGGACTGGAACCTGGTAAAAAATTGCCAGAGTTGCAATAAAATTGCTTAAAGTCTCAGGGCAGTGCTCGTTTGCGTACAGGTCGGTTAAGATCTGGAACGATGTAAAAAGCCCTTTGAAGTCGTCCACATCTGTTGCGACATTTAAAAAGAAATTAAGGGACAGCATACTAAGTGCCGACATTGTAATATAGTATTAATGTATCCTTTGATGATTTTTTGTCTTATCTTATCATATTATTTGTAGTTATTGTAGTAAGTAGTTTTTCATTTTATTGTAAATAGTTTCTTAAAAACGTTTTAGAGGAGATACTATTAAAGTTTATTTCTTATTTCTTATTTCTTAAAGTGAAAAAAATGTCTATTATTTCTTATTTCTTATTTCTTAAAGTGAAAAAAAATTCATTTTAGCAGCCATATAGGGTACACCATGATATCAGGACCCTGTTCCATACATCATACTATTTAAGAGGGAATGTGCACTAAGATCGAGCTGGATCGAGAATTCGTGGCACATGATGAAAAATAAATTTTCTCCATATTTCGTCCAAAGATACCCTATGGTGAGCTTAGAAACGTGGTGGGTTTTTTTTCTAGAAATATTTTTATTAACGCCACAAAAAAATAAAAACCGTTAATGCTCCAGGTTTTTGGAAAAACACCCAAAATTAACGTGCAGCATACCTTCCACTAAACTTCGCTCTGTTTCATTCGCGCAAGTCTTAACCCTGTTTGGAGCATGAAAATGAAATGTTTAACACTTAGTAAGGCATTTTAGACCAGTTAAACTAATTTGTATTGATTTTTAAAGTCTCGGTGGGCCGCCGAAAATTACCGAAATTCGCTTGCCCGGAATTCTTAATTCGACGCTCTTTTTCACCGTATGATTTCCCTATCCGGTAAAACGCCAAGCGCTTTGAAGTTAGTATTTTTTACAATATGAAATGTTGTTCTCTAGCCACGTATAAAAAACATTTTCGGGCTTTTCATCAGAAGTGAGTAATAACGCTCTAAAATCCGGATATTATCAGAGCATAAACTGTGTAAACAAGTGACACATTCCTTCACGTAAATAACAAAAAACTTTGGATATTTCTCCTTGGTTTTATCGTTTTTCACCCATAAACTACAGAAGAAAAGACGAAAAACTTTATACTCATCTGACATTCAAAATATCTGGTTCCAAGTATATTTTTATCTTTGAATTTAGCCATCTCGACAATTAAAATCAGTATCGCTTGCAAGCAACCAACTCGAGTGTTCTATTTCTGTCCCATAATCTAAAATGTTAGCAAGAGCATTTATGATTGAAATAAGTCTGCTTTACCGTAAAGCATTTTCCTTGATCTCCTGTTTGAACCCTTATTAAACACCATTTACCAACGGTTATCTCGTGCTGAACGCTTGAGCTAAAGCCTCCTTCAAGGACTGTTGTCGTTTGGTTGGTGATCAGTTATCCAAATATGCACACTCATCATGCATGTAATTACGGTTAAACATTGTTTGAATGTCAGTTGTTAAACCATGGGCAAAGTTGATTACTTCGTCGTTGAATTTCACCGAGGGAAAAGAACGTTTTACCCAGGGGAGGCAATTAATGGCACCCTTCGTCTCAAAGTGAATAAGGAGTTAAAACTGCGAGGTCTACGGATTGAATTTCATGGTAAAGCTCATGTACACTGGAGTGAAACAAGTACAACCTACGGAGACAACGGATCTGGAGAGAACAGGAGAACAAGACACTCTTATAACAGCCAAACTTACATCGATACCTTAGCAACATTGTTCGGTAAAGGTCAGTTTGGGTTTTATTCATTTTGTCCGACGTGCGGTATGTCAGAACAGCAATGATAATACCAGAATAAGTGTTGCTTGTCGAGTAAGTTTATATTTACACGAATGATCAAAGTGTCCGAGCGTTGTTTTTGTAGGGCACTAGCAGAAAAAAGCGAAACATTTCACCCGCTTCACGAAAAAGAAATAGTCGAAATGTTAATTCTGTTTCAAAACATAGCAAGAACAAGGAGAACACGCAATTCGACGGATATGTGCATTTTGAAGAATAATTATCTGCTAGAATTAACATCCCCTTATATCCTGAACTTGCCGATAAACAGGAAAATGAGGACGGGAACTTAATATCGATCGAGGTGAATGAGAAACGAAGCAATTATTGGATTCGGCTTTGGTAAAGAAGAATTTTGCAGATAACGCCCACTCGATCTCCATAATTCTTAAGATCATACTCAGCCTAAACCAATAATTGCTAATTATAAACACTCGAAGCTCATACAATTTTTTTCTTTCCTATCTTGTCAAATAAAACCTTTTTCATTTCGCATTCATCACGTCATTTCTGTTAGCAGCATGTTATTCAGGTGGAAGGTTTGCTGGCGCTCTGTTTTCTTGACTTTTTTGTTCTATGTTTTCAACAGTGTCCATCGCATTTTCGATTCCAAAAATTTTAGGTTTCCTTTCTCTAGGAAAAACAGCTTAACCTGGGGAGAGAAAATGGACAAAATTAAACTTCCGAAAATCGTAGATAAGGCCCGGTTCAGACGCTGAACTTTTCATGAGCCGAACCTAATACATTGAATTAAGTACATGAAAAGTTCGGCGTCTGAACCGGGCCTAAGCTTCGAAAGTTATACCCGAATGGAACTGTCCTCTAGAAATTTTTAGCCTTCCTCAAGCTATAGAAAATTCTAGGCAATTTTTGCTTCTCGAACAGATATTTTACAAAAAACAGTCGTTGGGTGCCCTGTTGGCTCTCCCCTATCTTTCCGTTAACACGGTATTTATTCGTTTAAACGCCGCCCTCGAATAAAGGCCGCCCTCGATCAAACGCCGCAGATAAAAGCAAAATTACCAATAAACACCGCACTCGAATAAACGCTGCACCTTATCAGAAGAATGCGGAGTTTACTCGAGGATGATAAAAAAACTGAGTACAATTTGGTAACTTACACCATCGATCCAGACATTTATGATTCAATCTCAGCAAAATAAGGAAGACAGTACATAATATTTACAAACGATCCACAGTAACTGTTGATTTCGAAATAAACGCCGCATTGGAAACGCCAAAACTTTTTAAATAAACTCCACGGCGTTTAATCGAACAAATACGGTATGCGGATTGTTAACTAGCAAAAATTGTCAATTAGAACAGTTTGATAATCATTTTTGTACCTGACAGCGCCATTAGGTTAATAGCCAGGGGCATCCATCGACGGATTCCTCCTAAATGCATAGAGACACTTTTTAGGCCACCCCAAATAATCTTATACCTCTAGGAGCTATAGAATTTGTATCTGTTCGGTCATCCCAAGGCAATTTGAGACTTTTCGAAATTTCAAGGGCTTCAGTTGGCTATTAGTACTTTCCCAAAAATTAAATTTTAGATGCAATTTAAAGTTTTATGAAAGTGAGAATTTTTCTGACGCCTCTCTCATTACATTTTTCAATCCGAAATATTTAGGTTTTCTTTTTTTCTACGAAAACTGTGACTTGCGAAGAACTAAATTTCAGAAAAGCGGGGGGAATTTACTAGATAAGCTTCGAAAATGTACTTTAAAGGGCGGTCACCGATAGATTTTAGCCATCGTCAACCTTTAGAAAAGTCTAAGAAATTTTTGCTCCTCCGAAAAGATATTCTACAGAGAACAGTCGTGGGTCCCCCTGACATTTGAAGAGGTTTTCCTGTGAGACTTTTCCTGACTGAAGTTACGTTTAAAATGCAACTTTGCAATTTAATACAACGAAAAATTCCGCAGCAATTGCTCGGAGTTTCAACCTTCTTGGATCATTAAGCTACGTTATTATATTTTTCTACAATCGCGTGGAGCATGCATGTTTCAAAAACAACAAAGTAAATGTTACAAATCTTATTCACGTTACTTACGGCTATGTTGCCAAGCTGTCAATTTACAAACGAACTGAGCCGTAAAATATCAAAGGGCGTTTTCCGCGATTCTGGGGTCAATTTAATAAAACTTTTACAAGTGCAATTTGCTAATGTAGCTATTGTTTTCAGACCGTAAAAACAATAGCTACACTTGCAAATTACACCTGTAAAAGTTTTATTAAATTGACCCCAGAATCGCGGATTTTGCGGGCAAGTGTTTCCTTCTTCTCCCCTCCCCCTCGTATCACACCGTTCAAAAGGACAGCCGAGGAGTAGCAACAAGCTTCCGATTCGGACCGACTTCGGAAATTCTCCAAATCATCCAATATGTCGGCCCAAGCGCGGTGAAAACTGACAGCCAAGGGAGCCGTTTTATCCCCATTTTTATTTATTTATTTATTTTAATTTTAATGATGCACTAGTGAGCAGCACACTAACACTTCCAGAGAACATTTTCCCTTGGAAGAAGGAGAAACCATGCTCGCCCGGGCAACGAAAATCTTCGTGCCCCGGCGGGGCGTTTTTTTTTATCAAAACAATTTTCGTTGCCCCGAGCCAGCATGGTTTCTCCTTCTTTCAAGCGAAAATGTTCACTGGAAGTAATTTTTAATGATGTACTAGTGAGCAGCACACTTACACTTCCAGTGAACATCTTCACTTGGACGAAGAAGAAACTAGGCTCGCCCGGGGCAACAAAAATTTTCGTTGCCCCGGGCCAGCATGGTTTCTTCTTCTTTCAAGTGAAAACATTCACTGCAAGTATAAGAGTGCTGCTCACTAGTTCATCATTAAAAGTTACTTTTACTGAAACTAGAAGAAGCCACACGAGAAACTGAGCATAGAAGTGCAGTGCACTAAGCTCCAAGTACAGAAGTGTAGTACACTCTTCGGGTATAGTAGAATTCCGACCTCACTAACGCTAGACGCCCTGGTGGTTCAGTGGTTAGAATGTCCGATCTAGTATTCGGAGGGTCGCGAGTTCGATTCTTGTGGTTCTCCTTCTTCCAAGTGGAGAATGTTGACTGGAAGTGTAAATGTGCTGCTCAGGCTAGTGCATCATTAAAAAACAAATTTAAAAAAATTACTCCCCTAACCCGATTTTCTCTACTCGAAGCGGCCTTTTCAAAAAGCTGGCCGTCTACTGCTCGATATTTGTAGCCATTCACTCTTAAGTCCCGAATGGAGGATTGAGCATACCTGCGTGTTAATTAAAACCTGCAGTTAGAACTGTATTTAAAAACACAGTCTGTAGCCAGTCTATCTTCTATGCCAAGGGAGGATTAAGCTCAAGACCTATAGAGCGGCCAAAGTCAGATTTGCTCAGTAAAAAATTGAAATACTCCATGCACTGAATAACCTACGTGCTAGAAAAATGAACAACCGTTGTTGTTTTAATGCATATTGTAAGGTGGTCAAGTTTCACACTATCACGAGCTTATGAGCCGTGTTTAGCCTGTGAACACTTTATTTCAAACCTAATTTCCTTTGTGAAACAATCCTTACCAAGTTACTGTACCTATACCCACTGTCTCCATTTGTCTACCTGTCTACCCATCTACTTATAGTACTTTACCTTACACCGTATACCTCACCAACCTACAATCCAGGACAAAAGTCCTTGCGACAGTCAGTAATATTCATATTTTTCTGTCTTTCTCGTTCCCTCTTAAAACAATGCATTCTTTTCAAAATTTTCTCGCACTTGTCCCTCCCCCACCCTGTACAAAGTTGAAACTCAAAAATTCGGGATTTCCAACACTGTTTGTGGGGTGAGAGGTTAGACCTGTGTGAAACGGAAAACGCCCCCGAAACGCAAAAGTGTCCCAAGACTTTTGTCCATGATTGTAGCTATTTACCTTCAAACCCCTACCTAATTACCTACATACCTACCTTCCTACCTGTCTGTGAGACGTAACTTCCGGCTACTTATTATATCCTGCCAACCTACCAACCTGTCTAACCTACCTGTGCTCTTCTTCATATCTCACTGAATACTTACTATACCGACCTATCCAACCGTACCAGGTGTATGTACCTACTTTGATTGACAGGTCCAGGTCAGCGTGGTGAAGACTCAGTTCTCCAGCCTGGTGATTATTCCTATCCATTTCAGTTTCTAATCCCAAACACTAATGTGCCGTCCTCAGTAGAAGGAAAGTACGGTTATATTCGCTACTGGTTAAAGGGAATTGTTGACCGCCCATGGAGATTTGATATTACTACTATAGCAGCTTTTACTGTATTGGAATATGTGGACATCAACACCCCTCTGCTTCTGGTAGTTATTTAAGTTTTCAATAACATAATGATCTTTCATTCGCGAATCAATGTGCTGGGTCTGTGCCTTCTCTTACGGAGCTTTTTTCCTATGAGAAAATACAGAGAGAGGAAGTCTGAAAATATTACCAAGTTATTGGTGTAACTTTTTTCACGGGACCCTGGAATACTTGAGGAGACAAATTCGGTAGACTCAATTTTAATTTGTGATTTGGCAAAAAAATTGTTTTGACAGGAACAACATTTTCCAAGTATCCTTACGATGACAACATGGTTGTACTCAGTATACATGAATGTGGCTATAGTTGTATCCTATTCTTTATAGTATCATAATGAAGGTGTAATTATGGAAGAAAACTGGCAGAGACTTTGCTTCATGAGAGAGCAAAAACTGGCAAAGGAAAGTCCATTCTCATCCCCAGTGCCTCCTGGTGGCCTGCGCACGAAGACCAGGAGGCTCTAGGGACACACGATTTGAAGTCCTAGATTTTAGGACTTCCGGTCATTTCTGATTTTTTACAATGGTTCTAATAGCGTTCACTTACTCTTGCAGAAGTGTCAGTGACTGTAAATTTAGGTGATTCAAAGCTTTTAAAAGAGAATCTTCCAACTTACTTTTGAATCGGAAATCACCGGAAGTCCTAAAATCTAGGACTTCAAATCCGATGCCCCCAGAGCCCCCTGATCCTCGTGCTCAGGTCCCCAGGAGGCTCTGGGGACGACAACGAGGAAAGTCGCTAAGGGCCCCTATTAATAGCAGTTGGCTAAGCCTCTGAAAGGGCTACCCTAAAGAAAATAATAAGAAAAGGGCTCTTTCCAAATGCCTAGAAATTAGTGACAGTAAAATCTAATGCCAGTACATATTTCAACTCTTATTTCATCAGCAACCTTGTGAGGTCCATGAGGATCGTAACGTGGGATATCTGTGCTGTATATCTGGTCCACTCAGTACTACTGTCTATACCGACAGAGGAGGTTACTGTCCAGGAGAATCTATTGGTGTCTCAGCAGTCTTTAATAATAATTCAAAAAGTGAGGTTACTGGGTTGGAGATACAACTGATTCAACGCACTGTCTTCATTGATGATTCTGGTGGTAGGTTTTAAAGAACCAGTTTCACACTTAAGAACGAGAAATTATTCAGTAGCTAAATTAGGTTGATTCCGATTTAAATGCCATCTCTGTTTTGACTGGCAGTGGGAAGCACTAAATCTGCAAATACTTCTAACTGTTACTATATCATTGTTAAGGTGTGAAATGTATATTGATCAAGCCTTAAAGACTTGGAAAGAGGTTTAATTAATGTTTCACCTCTAGTTAGAGAAGGAAAAAATCCTGATATAGGCTCCATGGTCATTTTTATTAATAGTTGACAGCTGGCTGCCTTTTGTTGCATGTACCATTATTAGCTATTCCACAATGATACCAAATTGGTAGGAGAGAACCCTGGGAACGAGGTTGCGAGCACATTCGCTCAGTTCAGTTTGTTTGTCACAAATCAAAGAAAATCTCCTCAAATCGTGATTCGGACTGTAGATCACTTTATGTCGCTCCTTTCGCGCATGATTTGCAGTCAACAATGATTTTAAATCAATGATGCTTTGACACCAATAAAAACCGAACAACTCCTTAAGTTTCAAGGTAACGCAAAGCAGGACAAATTATACTTTCCAAGCACAGAAGGTTTCCAACACGAACTGTCAGGTCGCTCCCGTGGAGAAGCACGTGCTTGAGCCAACGTTGGAATGGTCAGCTGTTTTGCTGATCCACACGAAAGTGAGGCAAAGTGTGCCACTAACAAACGTCGAGAATCACACTGGTATCTGAGTGAGGGTCTGCTGCTCGCTACGCTCGCAACAAATATAGAAATTTAGTACTAAACTGAATTAATTTAACAAATTTTACGCTAATTGCTGTGAGACTCAAAAAGCTATTTGAAATGGAGTCTCCTTGTACCATTTGGCCTGTTACTAAAAATGACCTGGTAGCTGTTACAGTACAGTAGCTCCCTTATCACGTGTGATCCCTGCTTGACTCTCATCTTCATCATGATTTTTATCTTCGTCATCACCATCATTATTTTAATTTTCATTTCTAGGAAACCAAAAACACCGCGAAGACATGGTTGCTGAGACCATGTCTCAAGAAAGAGCGCGGCCATGGGAAGAGACTCGCATACCAATGGTACCACTTCCAGTCCCCTCTCTGCCCCCAACCACAATAGGTTGCAGTTGCATAAGAATATCATATTTTCTAAGGGTAATTTACTCATTTTCTGTCTATTAAGTTGGTTTGTTTAAAATGCCTGATGTGTTTTGACGACTGTCATTTGCTACCAGTGCCAGAATGACAAGCCTAGCTCTAGTGGAATGTTTGTAGTACAGTTAAGAACCTCACTTGCCCGAGCCATAATTTTCCTTGCAAGCTGAGGCCTCATGGCAAACAAAAATGAGACTAGGAAGGAGAGAGAGTTCTCTTTCCTTCATCGACTCGTTTTTCTTTTAAACTGAGAGACCCTAGCTAGCAAGGAATAAATGATTTTACCTGCCGGCGGTTTGTTTCACTTACTTCTTTTAAGTAAAACCTTCATTTTCATTGGCAAACGAACCCTGAAAATGCTCAAATAGCTATGACTTGGAATGGCCAATAAATAGCTATTCTTCCCACTGTCTTTCTCACACATCTACTGACTGGTGCAGGGTTGGTATAGCTCGTTTAAGAGTGATATAAAATCGAGGTAAACGCCAACGATTGTAGATCAATTTGATCCTGTGGCTTATTTAGCTTTCTTGCCATCTTATAATAGCTGAAAGTTAAAGTGGATGCGGTCTTCATCTCAGCATTACACATTAAAAAAATTCCCATCACCATTGGCTCAGTTCCGTATCGGCCTCCTCCTCGAGCCCCGTTCCCGCCTCCACCTGCCGCTGTGACTGCTCCTAGTGCTCCACCACTGGCAGAATTTGAGCGAGCATCAGCGTATCCACCAGCCGCTACAGAGTACGTTCGCCCAGCACAGAAGTACCCAGAGATTGGTTAGGAAAATTCTGTATCTTTTCTACCGTAGAATTTCGAAAGTAATTACCCCCCCCCCCCCAACTCCTTGAAGATAACAGCTATACCTGAAAGTAACGTTTCTTTTTTTCTTACCTATTGAGACCCAAAGAGCCGTTCCTCCCTTCCCCCGAAAGTAGCAGCCCTCTGAAAATAACCAATCAACAACACTAAAACATCGCACTTTATTTGATGCCACTTTTAAAGCAGTACATGTACTTTCGATCTATGTAAAATGTGATTGGTTTTTCTTTCTTTTTTTTTGTTTTCCCTACCCTCTAACGCAGACTTCTTTCCCGCTGTAGGTGCAGAAACAAAGGACAGCCTGAGTGAGTCTGCGTTCACGGGTGAACTTTCTGTTTTCTTAGAAAAATGCCAACACTTAATGATACTAATTCGATCTGGAAAACTGACACTCCTAGCTATTGTGTAGGTAAAACAAAGGTGTCAGTTACAATTAAGAAGATAAAAAAAACTGCCCAGCATGTGGTCAATGATAAGCAGTTTGGGGGAATTAAGTAGACTGTTCGTGGATTCGCGATCAGTCTCGAATGGTAAAGTTTAATTGCATCTTGCATAATGTGTTAAGAAATACAGAAAAGCTGGTTCTGAGTATACTGAAACATTTGCAATTACGAATAAGAATACTTCTTTTAATGATTTCTTTTTTTAAGTATATCCTGTTCGAAATAATTATAAGGGTCGTCAAATCAGCCTAAAAAATATAAAGTGAAAAAAACTGGCTCCAAAACTCTGTGACTACGAGTTAACTTGGCTAAATACAACATTTCTTGTTCTTCATTTCTTAATTTCAGCTCCTCCTTCGTACGCAGAGTGTGTTAGCGGTGGAGCGTCTATCGTTGATGAAGGCGATACAAAGACCCTGGGTGATACCAGCTTTACACCAATGTACCCGTTTGTTAATAACTACCAATTTCCCTCTGCACCGCCTCCTTCATTTCTCTAAGAGGGAAGTACAACCAGCTTCGAGGTAGCAGCCGCAAGCCATGTTATTTATAAACAAGGTCAATAGCAGGCTATCGCAGGAGTGGGCGCCTTTATAATTAAAATGCAGATTTAATTTATTTGTATAAAAGTGGACTATTTAAAATACTGTGCCATTACAGTTTTCGCAAAATTCCACTGCTGGGAATTTAGTCCAGTCATTTTGTGGAAAAAATGTACTAGGTTATCTAGAACTTGCAACAGAAGCAGACTCGTTCCCAGTCCCTACTTATTTGTTCTTCAAAGGCAACGAAAGACTGGGGAGAAATGATGTCAAGGTCGCGGGGCAGGCTGAGAAGGGCGAAAGATTTTCTCCCCGATTTTCGTGCGGCCTTCCCTTGATGCAACGCGTTCTAGTCAAAACCGCCTCAGGAGCGACTGGGAACGAGTCTGCAACAGAAGATAAACCAACTGTTTTAGACTTAGAAAACTAGCCTTAATAGACCTCTCCCGCATCACGCCGCAGTGAGCAAATATAAAGTAATGAGGACGAGGCTCGGGTGGACAATTTCATTACATGTGCAGCTGTCACTGCTGCCGAATTTTTATTAGAAGATTACTGCAAAAAATTTTAATCGCTAATGATTTCGTGAGACCCAGGGTCATAGTAGAAATTATTTCATTCTTGGAACATGTGTCAGAGGTTGCTATGAGATTAAAAAGACAGTATTGCCAAAGGACGTTATACTGATATTAATTAATAAGCCAGAGAAAACAGACAAGCGTGGGTTTCACCCCTCATTAGAAAGGAGTCTTTTTTCTATATCCAATGGATTTGCGAATTCGTGTAGTCGACTGAAACAGGATATAGTTTCGTCTGGACGGGGCCTGAGTCATTCTGTTCATGGCATGAAGCGTTGTACATGCATGTAGCTAAATAATGTGAAGAAATGAAATAATAGATATGAAACCCGTTTACTTCCATAAAAGAGGTGCCAAGACTAGAAATTCAAAGAATCCCTCGCTGTTTTTCTCAGCTTTCCAAGTAAATGCATGATATGCATCACTGTCGTTGCTTTGTTGTTGTTAATTTTGTTGTTATTGTTATTGTTGTTGAAATAATGTCAATGTGTTGTTGTAATGTCAACGTGTTGTTGTAATGTCAATGTGTGTGTCAATAAATCAGGTTATGTTACTTGATGTGACAGCTGGGTGAGGCGAGCTGGCAAGATGGTCACATTAATTTTGTAGTTTTTTTCGCCAGCCATTTTTTTATGTAGCCGTTTATTTCAAAGCCGACTCGATCAGCCAAAGCTATTTTCAGTTTGGGCTCGTAATAAAAGCATTTATTTTATATTTATTGATAAATAAAGTGTGGGTAAAGTGACGAAAAACATATATTTAAACCCGGTCACGAGATCCTCATGGTTGCTTGACTCCCCAGTCCTCTTGCAAATATTCGCCTTTTAAAAAATTTAAATATGCAAATTATATCATGCAGGAGTAGTTTCTCTGCTCGCCATCTGTAAAAGTGTTTATGTTTGTGGTACATTTCGGTGCGGGTTTGAAAAATTACTGCATGACTACCAGATGCAACTGAAGAGGCGTTGTCCTTGTAGAATGCAGACAATGTAACTCGCACTAGAAGTATGGAAACAGTTGAATTGTTTGCAGTTGAAATTTACGGCGACGGACGCTATTATCCAGGCGAAGTTATTTATGGCGATGTTTTTCTCAAAACAAACGAGGAATTAACTTTGCGCGAGATTCGCGTTGAATTCTACGGAGAAGCTAAGGTCTACTGGACAGAGGCAGCGAGACCGAGCAGATGGTCAAAGCGGCCGGGCCTCATGCGGGACTATACAAACTATGAACAGTACTTAAACATTGCAGCAACAGCTTATGGCAAAGGTAAGGGTTGTATATTTATTGTGCTGAGAATTGAGACAATTTTGAAGGTATGAAACATACATTTGACTTTTTTAGAACTCGCAAAAAAACTTAGTTTCGAAAAATCTACATTGAAGCTCAAACGTCAAATGCCAACACTGAGCAATGATCAGTATCGACATAAAATTACTAAATATTTCTTCCGCTCTCATTGTTAATATTAGTGTTATTTAGACATTTGCATTCATAAAAATTCAGTAGCAATAATTTTGAGAGTCCTTTGGTCATAGTCGCTCTTAATATGTGTTCAAGACCCTAGGCCACGCGCAAACGCAGAAGTTTTTTCCGGTCGTCTCTTCAAGTCCCTTCCAAATACAATCCAACTACTTCGGCTGCTAAGTGCAAGAAATTGGAAGGCCTTCAGTGTAATGTGTATAATAAAATTGGAAAAACAAGCTTCGATTTACCTCGATCGCTGATCACTACTTTAAAAACATTCTCTATTCGGTTAGATACTCCGTCCCGTCGGTTGTTAGTATTTGTCAACTTTAGAGTATACAGAACACTGCCAGTTGTAGTGGTAGCAACATTACTGTGCCACTTCGTCTTTAAGGGGATTTTTGACGTTTTCCTGACTTCAAAGGAAGAAAATTTAGCTTTTTCTGCCCCATCCCCTTCATGCAATGTTGTGCCGCTGTTCGAACTACCTCAAGAAAACTGCAAACATCCCAACTTTGAATGGAGGGGACAGGGGAGGGTGTGGATTTTTTTGTTCTTTGAAGTTTCCTTATTTGTGTACAATGTCTCAACAAATTTTTCACCGATTGTGAGGCCTGATTCTCGCTGGCATTTTGACCGTACGGGATTGCAACTCTTCACCCCTCCCTCGATATAATCAATAGCTTGAAAAGCCTAGCAGCGATCGAGACTATCGTACCAATTATATAAACTTCAGCTTACTCTATAATGTCCTAAATAATGACAAAAATTTGTCTTGCTCACTTATTCTTTTGCTAGAATGAAGATGATGTGAACTACGGAAATGCAAATTTAAATGAAGATATGATCGTCGCAGTGATAATTGCAATTTAAGCAATTGCAAATTAACCCGAAAAAAATTCGCGACTTCAACGGGACTCGAACCCTTGGCCTCGGCGTTTAAGCGTTGCAGTGTTCTACCAACTGAACTATGAAGACCCAACATTGGGACCTGCAGGGGTCAATTTAATAAAACTTTTACAAGCGTAATTTACAAGTGTAATTATCGTTTTAAGACTCTAAAACAATGGCTACTCTTGTATGCTACACCTTAACCCGTAGAAGGAACGAAACATAGAATGAAGATGATCATGAATTGCTAAAATTTTAAAATTCTTTGCAGCCCCTGGACAGCCCGGCCCTAATCCCGTTCTCTCGACTGGTGAACACTCATTCCCTTTTGAATTTCGAATTCCGGAGGAGAATCTTCCTTCCACTTATGAGGGGAAACATGGTCATGTGAAATACTGGCTGAAAGCCATCCTTGATCGGCCATGGAAGGAGGACAAGACAGTCGTAGAGGCTTTCATTGTGACAGAGAAAGTTGACGTAAATCAGCCGGAATTCCTGGTAAGGCTATAACTTTCCGTTAGTTTCTTGGAAATCAAAGCTCAGAGCAAAACGACAAATCTCTATCAAAAGGAGATAGCCCCATAAAATTCTACTTGGTAGCGTTTCATCAGGCATCATTTACGTCCACTATTTAAATTCACACACACTTAAATGTTAGCACCGAATCGCGCGAGTTAAATTACCTTTTGTGTTTACATGAAGTTTGACTTTCAAGCAGAGAATGCTTGGGTAAGATGGGATGGTCAGTTGGGAGTAATAACAGTGTTGTCTTACTTGGAGTTGCCAGTTGCATGTTGGAACCAACGACCTTAATCCCAGGGCATTTCCCTCAGAAAAACGGAGGGGTCACCCGTCCCATTTTAAATCCCAGGGATCAAGGTTGAAAATTCTTTAATTTGTACATTGCAGTTGATCGTTTGTGTTCTCGATGGCCACATTTTTCCCCCCTTCCCCCAACCTAGGCGACCACTTCCTTTCGAGAGCACCCGCAGTGCAGGGTATTCAAAGCCCCCTTCAATTAACTTCAGCCTCTGGTAAGTGTTGGGTGGGAAGGTAATAAGAGAAGCCTGAGAGAGTCAGAGACAGAAATTGAGTAGGAATCTGGGAATTTCTGGACCCTATTTCATTTCCTCCTCTCCCCTAACGCAACTGAGGGACCTTACGAAATCACGTCTAAAAAGCAATAGGTTTAATGAGCAAAACAACAAGTCTACACTTGCATCACCCTTTCTTGTACATTTCGTTGCCGTCCCTGCACAACTACGACGTGAAATGACTAAATTTTAAGCTTATTTGAGAACGGGAAGGGCAAGCCGGTAAATTCTATCATCTCTGTCTGAACTCAGCGCTGTCCCTTCTCTTGATCTCCAACCTAAATTCTCTTCTTTTTCAGTAACTGGGCGACTTGGGATAATCGCGAAGAAAAGTGAAAGAATGCGAAGTCTAATGAGTCTATTTTTCAGGGACGTTTTCATGGCCGTCGCTATTGTCGGATCGTAAGGTCTCTAGTGGCGGCTTGCAACCGTTATGGTTTTCGGTTTTCGTCTACATCCGAGTTTTCTCGGATGTAGACGTAAACTCGCCTTTTCAACTCTCTCGCATTATGATCTTTTCTTTCTGCTAAAGCCACCTTTCGGTGATATAATTCGGATAGCGGATCTCATTCAGATGAAGGGATAAAAACTAACTTTTGCTTCTTGCATTTGTTTAGCGTCCGTCGCAAGTCCAGGAAGATAAAAACATGGGGTGCCCGTGTTGTAGGTCTGGCCCTTTGAATGTGACTGTTCGGACAGACAGACGTGGTTACCGTGTGGGAGAGCTAATGACAATTACAGTGTACGCCAACAACCAAACTCCTTACAGGATTCTCGGGGTGGAGGTGGAATTGATTCAGGACACTATTTATGTATCGCAAGGAGGTAAGCAAAAGCCCGGCCCATGTTGACAGTAGGTGCTAAAGATTATAGCCTCCAATTAATCATGTGTCGTAAGTTTATTGTTCACAGAGAGAAAGTTTGAAGACGCGTAAGGCACGACTAGCTCGTGCATATATCTTCATGTTCGTTCAGTTCAAGGTCAGTCTTGTTGGAGTGAGGAATTGATATCAGGAAACAACGTTTGTTCAAGTATATGTATTTTATCCCGCTCTTTAAGCACGCAATTTCTAGAATTATAAAGCATTTCAGAACCTCCTAAAATCCCAGCAGTGATTTCACTTGCAAGAGCTTTATATGAGGTCTTTGCAGTCCAGTTATTTTTTCGATCATTAGCGCTTGTTTACATGCACGAGATCAGACTATTCTTTCTGGTCTTCATTTCCTTCCTGAGGTCATTTTCAGCGGACTTTTTCTAACTTTTTATATATATATTTTTAAAAATTCAGGAAAAAAGATGTTAACAACGGATAGTCTTGCAACTGTCACAAAAGCAGGAAAAGCTTCAAATCCGGAAGGAGCGCCAAATGACTTTTTTGAAATGGTTCCTGTACTTATCCCATCTACAACACCTTCTATGAAGAGTTGTAGGTGTATAAAGATATCTTACCAAGTAAAGGTCAGTTTTATGAATATTCTTCAATCAATTTTCTGTTTTTAACTCTCTGGGATCTTAAAGCAAAGGAAAAACTATGGCTAGGAATCAGAAAAAAGATCGGAAAACGGATGATTGGGATCTCGATAAATCTTCAGTTAGCTGTTTAATTTCCGAAATTGCTCGAAGAGTGTGCTCACGACTGAACTCTTGGACGTGGTGAATGGAGAGGGGTGAGTGACAGGTTTAGCCTGCTCCAGTCTCTCATCAGGTAGTGGGGCTTTCGTGTTCACGCCTTCTCATTTTCGCGGACCCGACTATCTCTAAGCCTGGAACAGGCTCTGAGAGGCGATGCCAGAACGTACCTTTTTTCCTGGGCTTTTCAAGTTTTTCCGAAATGTCAACACATCTTCTTAAGAGGAGTGCAAGGGGGGGGGGGAGGGTAGTGTTACAATGCACCCAATGAGGATGCACAATAAAGCGGATCTTTGACATAATTGCTAGTAAAGTATAGGTTTGACGACGATTGTTAATCAGCTAGTTGAAGCTAGCGACACTGGAGAATTTAACTTGCTAGACGAACGAACCACTGTTTATCGAGTGACATCTAGGAACGCACCTGGCTTAATATCAGAAAATGAACTGGAGTAGCACTCAATACTAGCGCTCAATACTCTTAGCTCGTATTGAAGGTCCCTGATCGGCCTGGAAGTATCTGGCAATGCTATGACCTTCGATAAAGTGCAAACCCGGCTGTCCCCGGTCTCCTAGAAAAAACCAACTCTTAAGCAATCCTCAATAAGTCTGTCACTTGAATGACATGACAAGCCATGCCACAACTGAAATAGAGTTTATTTCCCTAACTCGGGGTTTTAAATGAGGTATTAGGACCGGTATTCACAGATTAGCCTTAAGGGTAATCACACTCGCCTCGTTCAATGACGATCGTCCATGCCATGCTGAAGAAATTTTCTATTTTTAAAATGTTACCTCAGATGCTACATCATTTTCCCCACTCACTACATACACCAGGACGTCACGCAAGTCTAGCCTGAAACACTGAAACAGTAACCAATTTGACAGGTTATGCTCAAATGGTTCAGTATTCACGTGACAGTAACCCTTTCTTTTCTCTAGTTCACTCTTCTATTGCGTGGAACCGTAAATTTCCGTGTGCACATTCCAATCACGATTGGCTCCATACGTCAGTCATCAGTGAAGGGAAAGACCTCTCCGACCATTACCTTCATGGGCCTGGCCTCGACATCCATGGAGGATACGGACGGCGTTTCATCTTATCCAAATGAAGGTACGCATGCGCAGCTAGTTTGTTCAAATTTGTGAGGCTTTTGTGACGAATTGCCCTGATAAAGATTTACTTTGGATGAATGTGTGAAAAGGCTGGATCATATCCTTGCAATTTTATACAACCTGTGCATTGTATTATTGCCTGTTAAACTGACTGATCGTGTAAAAACACTCAAGAATCGAATGACTAAAGTTATTCTGTAAAAACCATCACCAAGAAGAAAAAAGCTATAGGTAGCTCGGAGTTTTAATTATTTGCCAGTTTTTTTTTACTTGTGTTCTTCCGCTAAAGCGCCAGAGAAGTGTTGTGGGGCTGTCGTGGATTCAAATGTTCGCGAACCCGATTCCTTTTTCCTCGCCGTCCCCAAGTTAGTGTGACAAGTAGTATCTTTCAAATTCAAGATTACTTTAACTCTACAGGATTTGTAAAACGGACAGCAGCTTAAGTTTATGTTTTTTTCTGTTGGTATGGTTTGCCGTTCCTTAGATTTTCTCATTAAAAACAATCATTCCATTTCTCCTTGCAGCACCACCATCCTACGCAGAAAGCGTCAGTGGGCAGACACGGCGATATGATACAGTGCATTTCGACAAAGGCATGGGAATGCCGCAATTAAGTCCTACCGTTAAAAAGACTTCATAGCCTTAAGTGGCACTGGATTAGATAGGGGGATCTGGCCGAAGACTCCCTCCCCCTTATCGGCCCTTAGTTCCACCCCTGATTATCAACGTCTGAAAAAAAAAAACAGAACAAATTGACTGCCCAGGAGGAAAGTTATTCCCATGATGCTTTTTTGTGCATTTTGTCCCACCTGGGGTAGTTTCAGGCTCAGGTTACGGGTTTGGCTAGGTTTGGGGCCTTCCAGAAATTAATTATTCCAATAAAGCCGTATATAAAAAATATTAAAACCAAACGTTGGACCAGGGGAGACAAAAATTTTGCGCGATGAGATTCACAAAAGGAAACGTTTTTAGTAATCGGAGAACATCTTTTAGCTTTTTGAGCCTCAATCATCCAAGCCAAGAACACCTTTTAAAAGAACGAGTTCATTTCATCTCCAATTATTTCTCTTTTTATGTTTACATATGTCAAGGAGTTTTTGTGTTACATTTCGTCACGCGTGACATTTTTGGTCTTATATGTAGGCGATCAGGTTTGACGCACATGATCAAGTGACATTTTGAACTGAATAGTTTTTCGATTGAGAATAGATTTTTGATGACAGTGCGCCTTTGAGAGAGCTGTAATTTTTGTCTGAGGAGTCCGAATGTTTGGTATGTGTATCGGTTTCGAAGCCCGTTACCTATTGGTTTCGAATAAAATCTAACACAACATACATCGAAACGAAATTTCGTTCCGTACAACTCAATCGGGAATGATTTCATTCCGGTTTTCAATCCGAATGAAATTCTAGCCTCGTTCTGGTACGAAATTCACGTAAACGGAAAACAAGTTTCTCGGATTGTAAAACCACGTGAGAGAATGCCTGAGTGTGTATAATATGCGAGCCAGCGAGTCATGCGAGTCAACAAGCGAGCCATGCGAGTCAGTATAAAATATTTTTTCATGCAAACTATAAACCTAGCCTCGGGAACTAAGTAACGTATTTATTCCAAAGATTGTTGCACTCCTCGGAGTTATAAAAATACAAATGGCACGTCTTAACAAGCTTAACAACTTAGCAAAACAACAGTAGTTCAAAATTCAGCTTCAGAAAAATTCGCCAAAATTTGACTTTCCTATCTAGGAAAGACCGAAGCGACTCTGTCAGCAGAACAGGGTTCACTCTGGAATGAAACTCATTCCGGAATGAAAGTCATTCCGGTATCATCTTTATTCATCTAAGCAGCGCCTAATCACGGTAGGGACCAGAAGTTTGTTACCTTGTATATATTGCTGGCTTTAGCTCCAACAGCTTAAATCTCGTTTGAATTAAGTAGGGTCTATTCTCTCCTATCAATTTGCGTTTTACAAAAAAGGAAAGAGTAGGTAAAAACAAAGCACGTTTTAAGTTCTGCCTTTGTAAATGATTTGAAATAAAATTTGTATTGTGTGTTTTAATGTCTGCTTTGATTTAATTCTGGAGCCATTTTAAAGCTGTTTTAGCAAGTTTTAGATTTCGATCGTAATTATTATAAAACTCGAAAGAGCTATTTCAAAATATATGTATCGGTTACCCGGGAACTGCATGAGAACACAAAGCAAACTGACCTACTTCAAACGGATAAAACTACTCTCGGAAAATTCGGTTCATCCTCGGTGTAAGAACCTGTTAAACTCACAAGTGACGTAAAAAAAAATTTAAAACAAAGAAGTCAACACAATAGAACCGAGAAAAACAAAAGATGCGAAACAAAGAAAAATTTCACAGGTTTTCACTTCGAGGTAAACCCGAAAATTGTCTTTCGCATGCTGAAAAATACTATGCTAGAGTTCACACTACAGCTGCCCCCGCTCTGTATATTGTCGGTCAATAGTATTCTTGCTCGTTGTGTAGCTCTTTGAAATATACCGATTCTATTTCATAGTGAAGATTTTATTTTTCACACATATTCCATACAATATCTTGATGAGTAATTTCGTAGATATTGATTTTGTTATAAAACTTAACGATAAAAAGTCACGACGTTTCGACCTCTCCGAGGCCATTTTCAAGTGCTAGTAAAATATGAAATTAGCATGAATATATTAAAATGGTTAAAACGGTAAAAACAGGAAAAATTGTCAGGAACGCTAAAATGCGATAAAATATGTAAATAAGTAAAAATAAGTAACAATAGGTGAGATAAATACAGGAAACGCAAGGTCCAGTGCACAGTTTCAGTTCGATTTACACAGCTTTGGTCAAAACATTCTCAGTTTCGAGAACAGTTTATTCTAAACGATAAGAAAAGATTCAATTCATAAAATCTGGGTACACAGCTGGAAGTCCAGAACAAGGATTTCGGCGCTGTTTCGCAGACGGAGTTAACCAGAGATAAATTTCGTCTGCGCGCAGGCTAGCATATACCACGGATAATAGAAAGACTGGACTGCGCGCAGGCGAAATTAACTCCGACGGTACTAATCAGAGTTTAGTTATCGTCTGCACGCAAACTATTTCTTATCAAGTATTTCTGTTATCCATGCATATTTTACCTACTGTATATTTCAACTGTAAGTACTTTCCTTAATATACGCGTGAGTTACAAGAGTACCACCTCCTGCGGGAGCAAAAACCCTCTTACATCGCGGTTAGGTCGGTTATTTTTTATGGAAAAGTTAGTTTTAGACTAATAACGAAACATTTTTAACGTTAAGTATTAAAGGAGCCCGCTATTTTGCTCCCAAGTATATTGAAATCTCTGTGGATCTTTCAGGAATGATGCTTCAGGCTTCGTTTTGTTAGGGTGCCCGAGGGATCCATTTAACCAAAATTCAGACCGGCACGACCGGGATAAGCGATCCAACTTTTCAGTTGAACCAGTTTTTTCGAAACTTTTCCGGTTGGACCGAACCGATCCATTGAGTTTTGGACCGAAATATACGTAAATTTTGGTTGAATGGATCGCGCCCCGAGAGTGATCTTAACTAACCGGAAATAATAATAAATTGCTTTTCTATCAATTATTTTTAAGACTTCACTTGACCGTTTAAAAAGTTTTAACTTGTTAAAAGAACACAATTCACTGGCCCGATGGCAAAATCCAGTTACCCCGCTCTATAGGGCACGACTTTAGTTCACACACGATGCCATTTTAGCCCTCTGCACATATTACTAGCCTATCTTTCGAAACTCTCCCCTCCCACCTTTGGCTGTCCTGAGGAGATTAATTCAATGCATACAGTCATCATGCATGTAATTACGGTTAAAAATTGTCTAGATGTCAGCTGTTAAACCATGGGCAAGGTTGATTACTTCGTTGTTGAATTTTATGGAGGGAAAAGGACGTTTTATCCAGGGGAGACAATTAATGGAACCCTCCGTCTCAAAGTGAATAAGGAGTTAAAACTGCGAGGCCTACGGATTGAGTTTCATGGCAAAGCTCACGTACACTGGAGTGAAACCCACGGATCTGGAGAGAACAGGAGAACAAGACACTATAATAACAGCCAAACTTACATCGATACCTTAGCAACATTGTTCGGTAAAGGTCAGTTTTGGGTTTTATTCATTTTGTTATTGGACGCGTAGACTGTCATTGTTGCTTGTCGAGTATTCGCACATTTCAGCAAGGTGTGTATTAAGCTGGATCATTGTTATGAAAACGGCTGCCAGCATTAATCATTTATAAACCTCTTAAGGGTTTTACATTTTTAGTTTGTTTTAGAAGCAACCTCGACTTTAACTTTTCTTGTTTACATTCTGGCGTAGCTTTCTTGAAAGTGTTAGCAGGGCTAGCTAGGGCTTGGCGCGAAGTCTCGATTCAAGCCACAGGTTAAATTTTAAAATTTATGCTCAATTTGTTTTAACAACTTTGATCGCGATCAGGTTTGCAAATTATCGCTATAATTTTCGAAACCAAACGAAACGAAGTAAAAGCAAAAACCTCTACGTAGCGAACTGAACTCAAAGTTTCGAAGTAAAACTCTCTCTGTGTATCAGGTTAGGGAAAGTGCCATCCACCAAGTACATACCCGGGGGGGTACTCCCATACATTACCTGTACGGGTATGTGCCGCCCAACGGGGTCGTGTTTTTCAAGCTCCTGATTTAGAACGGGGTATCCATTTCAGAGGCGTTTTCTAGAACGGGGTATAATGTTTAATAAGATGGGAAATAAAAAAAAATTGTGGATCACAGTTTTGTCTTCTGCTTAAAATTGTTGCTGATTATGAAGAAGCATTAATTTGATGTATACAAATTTAAGTCGAACAAATAAAGAAATATCTTTTTAAAAAACAGGGCTATTTCAATTTACAAACTTTCTAGAACGGGGTGTCAATTTTAGGGGAAATTTTTTTTAGAACGGGGTGCCAATTGGGAGTCCCGGGCGGCACATACCCACCCAAAAAATACCCAAGTACGCCCCCAGTACATACATTGATGCCACCTTACATGTATTCAGGCTGGGCGATTTTCCTAATTACAGATAAAGTAAGCATTTTTGGCACAGTTGTCCTTCTTCAATTAACAAGAAATGTATCTTTTCAAATGGAATTAATTGATATGCTGTATCAGTTAATTCCAAGAAAAATTCCTCTTCACCCCCTTGTCCACTGTGTCTAGGCATACCTCAGGCATTTATCTGCTTTTGGGACTAGGTGCAATGTATTTGATGCAAAATGGAGCCTGTAAGGACCACATAGGGGCTGGTCGTTTATTATCTGTAAGGGAGGGCCGGCCATTTTGCTGGGGGGTCATTTTCAAAATCTTGATTTATTTTGGAGAGGTTCATTTTCAGTTAAGGGAGTTTTACCAGGCGGGTCATTTTAATGAATTTCATGAAAGTAGTACAAGGCAGTAACAAGCATGAGTTGAAATTTTCATTTGACAGCTATAAATAGTGAACACCCATCTTATAAACACAATTAGTATCAGTACTGAACCTCGGCATGACTTAATGTAGCTAGAATAATATATAGATTTAGCCAGGGCTAAAAGTGAAGCTCCATTAATAAATTTATAATTTAAAACAAACAATAAACTTGTAATCCACAAATCAGTTAAATTAAGGGCACATTCGTGTGACTTTTGAGGGACAGGCTAAGTGATTTTAGAGTGAAACAAATCTTGCATCGAGTTTGATAGCCTTATATGTACACCCAAAAAATAGCACTGGCAATCATCTTCGGTCACATTTTAGAGCAATAATGGCTCTTGATCACGGTAGATTAGGCATGGAAAACAAATTCTTGGAAAACAAATCAGGCCGAATTTTTACGTTCGACAAGTCTACTTTAGAAAATCTTGCCAACAAATCTGGGTGCATGCAAATCAACCTTTTATACTTTATATACATCACATCTGAGGTGAAAGAGTACTATGAGGCGCTGTTTTTATCTTACAGACTGCCTGACCTCAGACAATTAGCAGTCAGTTTCACAATTTTTCAATACTAATTCCATTCATTCAATATTCAGGACCATCAAAGCATGCGTGGGCTTTTAGCGAAACTGTTCAAAAAAATTCCAAAATCACCTACCAAGTTTGCAAAGAAATTTTAACAGAAGTTACACTTCAACATAATAAAGAATTTATTGTGTTTATATTTTATTGATAGTTTTATGACCGTCACGGTGATGTGTAATATGCGCAGTACGTTGAGTACTCCTGCAAGCGATGTTTATGAACGACTGTAAACAAATAACGGCAAAGGGTGGCAAAGCGATGAAAATTGCAAAAGACAACTAACAATAAATAAAAGATCAGAAATATAATTCGGTAGAACATTTACAGAGACAACAAGTTTCATTCACGAAAACAAGTAGGTATTTAAGTGTCTATAAGAATCCTAGAGTCTTTAAGCTTAAAAATTAAGTTTAATTTTAAGCCGCCGGCTTCCCAGTGTTTGCTGTTTTCCTCGATGAACTCGCAACAAGTAAATCACTCAAAGTTTTCTTTCTACAGCCAAAATAATATCTAAATATTCTTCGGAACGGTTTTTCTTGTTATGTGCGGTGAAATATCGACTAAAGGCTTTTTAAAGTTCTGTAAGCTTATGTCAAACCTCATACTAGGTCAGATCAGTGTCTCAAATCTAAATACAAACGTGCATAAACTAGCCTCATAAACTGCGCTCGACTTCATGAAAACAGATATAAATACAATGATAACTCAGGCTTACCATATTTCGAGATGCAGCTCCTGAAAACTATCCAGTAAGGCCTGAATCGCTTACGCATCCAGCAAGCTGAAAAACAAAAACGATGCCATCCGAAATCGGATTTCCGACTTTGACAAGCAGCACATTTCTCAACCAAAAATTCAATAAACAAACCAGCCATGAATAACGTTAACAGAAGACTCTTGGTAGCAGCTGTATTTCATTTTGTACATCCAGTGAAAAAAGACAGTTATTAAAAACATCACAAGTTGACACAAAACTCTGTCAGCTTCCATCAGCTGTTGAAGCAAACAAGTTTCAAGATGTTGTATGAATTTTCCGCATGAACTCACCTGTCAAACTTTGACCAATCAGGGCATAAAAATTGAACGTGGAGCATGACCAAAGCGTGACTATCCTGAGAAAAGTGAAAACCATCTGTTTTCCCTTCTTGCATTTTTAAATAACTGGCTGAATTTTTACTTCTGAGGTCAGTTTGAAATCAAAATGTTAATAGTGCTGGACCATAATGACATAAACACAGCATATTTCATATGAATTTTTAAAAAAAATTGAGCCTGTGATCATCTGAAAACTAGTAACTTGTCAGCGGATAACTTCAAAAAAATACTTGCCCTGGAGGGTCGACACCTGAGCCCGCAATACGGCCAGGTGATACTGGTCAGCGGATACCTTGTCTTGACAGCTGTCAATTGATCACAACATTGATAGTTTTCTCCTAGGCTCCCTGGGCTCCCAAACTAGCTAGAAAGTGTGAGACTGAACATTGGTTTCCCTGTGGTGCGGATGAATGATTGGTTGGTCGCTCGCTCACTCGCTCGCTCGGTCGTTCACGTGATTACCAAATTTTCTGGGATGGGTAGATTACCTTAGCTATGGGGCTGCGCCCACGTGCGTGCTTTGCGCGCGCGAGGAGCTCCGCTATTAATTTGTAGTTTTGACTGCAATCGGGTGGGGGGGAGGGTTCACTTTCACAATATATAAGATTTATGGGGGTCATTTCTGAAAAGTAAGGATGAATTGGGGTGTTTGTTTGAAAACCCTCTAAGTTTTTTCCTACCATTAATACCTACCCACCCAAGTCTACCTATCTATGTACTTTGATTGACAGCTCCAGGTCAGAGTGGCGATGACCCAGTTCTCCAGCCCGGTGATTACTCCTATCCATTTCAGTTTCTAATCCCAAACATTAATATGCCAACCTCAGTAGAAGGAAGGTATGGCTATGTTCGCTACTGGTTAAAGGGAATTGTTGACCGCCCTTGGAGATTTGATATCACTACCAAAGCAGCTTTCACTATGTTGGAATATGTGGACATCAATACGCCTTTGCTATTAGTAAGTGTTTAATATTAACATCATGATCTTTCCCTAGCAAATCAAATACAATGTGTTGGGTCTGTGCTTAATGTTACAAAGCTTTTTTCCTCTATCAGAAAATACAGAGAGAGGAAATCTGAAAATATTAATTACAATCTTCTCTACAGGACCTTGGAAAACTGGCAGAGACATATTTTGGTAGACTTAATTTTAATACATGTAATTTGGTATAGAAACCGGTTTTGAAAAATACAAGTTAGTATTGTTGATCATTATAATGGCAACATGTAAACATTTAGTAGACATGAACATGCTGATGTACGTAGCTGTAGTTACATGCATGTATGAAGGTATATTAAATGAACAGAGTATTAGCATAATGAGATTGCAAAAACTGGCAAAGTAAACTCCCTTAGTGCCCCTATATAAGGTTGGACATTGGCGCTCACCCTCTCGCCCAGGCGAGTTCCAAAATGGTTGGGCAAGTACAAATCAAGGATCTCTCGCCCAATTTTGCAAGTACGGTTTTCATACTGGCACAATATATTAATTCAAAATTAACATCACTTTTCACTTTCCACTTGAAAATAATCTACACCTCTGTCCTTTAGCCAGAAGCTTACCCTTCTGAAATGTCAACCGTCGTTTTTAAAACGTGTTCGTGAACAGACAAAATGCTCTGTGCTTTGATGATTGCTACATCAAGGATGAACACTTGTACTAAGTAATACCTCTGGTCATTAAATGCACTGCGTTGTACACAGTGACAGAACCGCAAAATGCGGGAAAATAGAAAGATTGGAGAGAGAATCATGTTTACGTCAAAAGGCAAACGCGAATTTGTACCATGTGACCAGGTTTCCCCTTTACTTGTTGTTGTTGTTTACTGTTCATTATTTCTAATCATAAATTAGTAGTTTCTTGTAATTTTTTATCCATAATAATTGTTTTGAGCTGTTTTTATCAGCTCATTTTCTATTTTTGAACAATTCTCAACTTGAATCTGATGTTTGCTGTTTGCAGTTTATGTGAAGCTTAAACTCTCCATTAAGAGCCACGTTTGCGGCAAGCAGCAAATGTCAGATTGAAGTTGAGAATTTTTCAGAAAAGAAAATAATCAGATAAAAACTATCCAGAACAATTCTTATGAATAAAACTGACATGAAACTATGTAGTTTTGAGTTAGAAGTAATAAACAGTAAACAACAATTAAGAAGAAAACTGAGGTATGTCCAAGTTTGCACACAGTAGCAAAAATTGTGAAAAATTAGAGAAATTGCAGTTTTTGCTAAAATTGCTAAATTCCAGTGCACAAAAAATTGCAATTTTTGCTGCTACATGCAAACCTGGACATACGTGTAAGTGGGAAAACTTGGTCATGCAGTACAAATCCACGTTTGCTGTTTGGTGTAAACATGACTCTTTTAGTGTATAATTTCAACACTTTTGATTAAGTCTTTTGTTGTGTCCTTTTTGTTTATTTATGAGGTTAGTTTCTGGGCATGGTGAGTGAACTTCCATGCAGTGAAGAGGGGGCTATTTTGTATGGTAGGAGACTGGGCAAGTGAAAACTGATTTGGTCGAGTGCTCCAAAATGTTAGTTTCCAACCCTGTTATAGTAGCAGTTTTTTAGTATAGTAAGCCTTAGATAGGGCTAAAGTGACTTTGAGTCAAAGTCTAATACGAACAGTACATATTTCAACTCTTATTTCCTCAGCAACCTTGTCAGATCCAGGAGGATCGTAATGTGGGATGCCTGTGCTGTGTATCTGGTCCACTTAGTACTATTGTCTATACTGACAGAGGAGGTTACTGTCCAGGAGAATCTATTGGTGTCTCGGCAGTCATTAATAATAATTCAAAAAATGAGATTATTGGGCTGGAGATACAACTTATTCAACTCACTGTATTCATTGCTTCTGGTGGTGAGTATAAGAACCAATGTCGCACTTAATAACAAGTCTAGAACAAATTAATTAATAGTCAATGTAATTTGATTCAGTATTCGTGTCAGCACTGTTTTGAATTGCAGTGGGAACTGCACAATATTGTACTTTATAAAGGTGTGAAATATATTAACCTTTTCACCAGTTGAGAGTGATTGACCTAGTTTTGTAAGGAGGTTATAACATTTGAGTCAGTTTTTGATTTACTATTACCAGTGTGACCATTAAAATTAAAACTTTTGGCAGATGACTTTCACATGGTACTACAGCGTATTTGTCAGGTCAGGGTGGATTATAACGAGTGATAACACTTGTGTATAGGGACCTTACATATGGGCATATTGATCAAGTCCTTAATACACAAGAAAGCTTACGTCTAGTTGAAGAAGAAAAAAATTCCTAAAAGGCTGCTTTTTCATATTTATTTGATGGAGTTGAAATCATACTCCAATTTGGCTGAACTGTCGAACACCCGGACACTTTGAAGTTATACCCCTAAAACAGTGGCTCGTGGCTACATGGCTACATAGCCACGTAGCCATGTAGCCACTTCGCCAGGAGACACTGCTTTCGCAGTGCTGAAACTCTTAATTTTCAAACCACAAAATAAAAACAAGCCATGATTCCCATAGCTACATAGCCACTGTTTTAGGGGTATAGGTTTGAAGTGGCTGCAGTTATTCCCATGATTTTTATGTTCATCATCACCATCATCAATTTAATTCATTTGTAGGAAAACAAAAACACTGGGAAGATATGGTTGCATCCATGTTTCAAGAAGGAGTGAAGCCTGGGGAAGAGGCTCGCATGCCAATGGTACCATTTCCAGTCCCCTCTCTGCCCCCAACCATGACGAGTTGCAGTTGCATAAAGATATCATATTTTCTACGGGTAATTTACTCATTTTCTGTCCATTTAGCTGAATTTTTAAAATACCTTTTTTTTAATTTTTATTTTTGACGACTGTCATTTGCTGCTTTGCCAACATTTCCCATTAAGTCAAACCAGCCGTAGGTGTTCTAGTTGGAATGACAGCACTAGCTTGCATCTGGGATGAATTCGTGTGGTGATGGAATGTTTTTAGTACAGCTAAGAACTCCTGTTGTGCGCCATGTAAGGGAATCCTGATTCCAGAATCCAGAAAATTTTGCTTGTGGAATCCAGAATCTCACTAACGGTTGGAATCCAGAATCCAAGTTTTACTGACAAAGACTGAAATCCGGTACCTGGAATATGAAATTCACCGTGTGGATTCCAGAATCCAAGAGTGTCCTGGATACCCTTACATAGGGCGACCTGTTACTCAAACTACAGTGTTTCCTGCTGGCAGAGACCTCATATGGTGGAAAAAAAATGAGAGAAATAAGATAGTCCTCTCTCCTTCATCCTTTCTTTTTTCCTTTGCCTTGAAACCTAGGCTAGCAAGGAACAATTGTGACTTCAAGTGCCGAGGTTTGTTTCATTCATTAGCAAACGAACGAATCCTAAAAATGCTCAAAATAAGCTGAGTTGGAATGGTCAATAGAAAATTATTCTCTCCACTGTCTCTCTCAGACATGTACTGGGAAGTGTGCAGGGTTGATATAAATCGAGTTAAACGCCAACAGTTGCATCCTCGGAGACCCAGGGGCAGATAATGGGGGCGAGGGAAAGTCTAAACGGGCGGAAAAATATGGCACGAAGAAAAGTAAAGAATGGCGAAAAGAGCCCCTGGGGACAATTTCTTACCAGACCAGTTCCAAACGGTCGCCGCCGTTCTGCCTTCTGATTGGGCAGAAAAACACAACGTTTTCTGGCACCAATCAGAAGCCAGAATGGCAGCAACCATTTGGAACTGGACTGGTAAGGCATTGTCCCCAGGGGCTCTTCCCTCCGTTCTTTACTTTTCTTCGTTCCATATATATTTTTCCACCCGTTTAGACTTTCCCTCGCCCCCACTATCTGCCCCTGGGTCTCCGAGGATGCAACAGTTGGAGGTCAGTTCTATTTCATTGCTTATTTAGTTTTCTTGCCACCTTTCAACAGCTGAAAGTTAGAGTGAAGGGCGCCTTCAACTCAACATTAAACATTCCAATCACAATTGGCTCAGTTCCATATCGGCCGCCCCTTCATCCAGCCCAATACCCACCCCAGTACCCACCCCCAGCTGCTGCTTTGGCCCCTAGCGCCCCACTACTGGCTGGATTTGACGCAGCATCAGCGTATCCACCAGCCGCTACACAGTATGGTGACCCTGCGCAGAATTATCCAAATATTGGTAAGAAACATTTTGTATTGTGACTACCGTAGTATTCAGAAATTAATGCCCCCTCCCCGCCCACCCACCCCCACAAAAATTACAGCTACCTGTAGCGTTACATTACACTTTGGTGTGGTTACACTAGACCTTTTCCCCAAAGCGGGTTGGGCTGGCTCTGGGATGTGATCACTCATGTTTTCGGTTACACGCCCATAAATTCCCCAAGGGGAAGAAAAGCTTGAACCAGGTTTCGCGGGGGTCAACTTAGAAAAAGAAAGAAAAAACTGGTTCCAGAACTCTATGACCTAAGATTTTGCTTATTAAACATTTCTTGTATTTGATTTCAGCTCCTCCTTCGTACGCAGAGTGTGTTAGCGGTGGAGCGTCAATCGATGACGAGGGCGATAAAAAGACGCTGGGTGATACCAGCTTTACACCAATGTACCCGTTTGTTAATAACTACCAATTTCCCTCTGCACCGCCTCCTTCATTTCCCTAAGAGGGAACTGTACAACTAGCTTCGAAGCGGCAGACGTTACCGAGGTCATTTATTAAGAAGTTATTTCTTTAGGGTTTCCACAAAAAAACCGTAAAGCCATCGATAATGCACGGGGGGGGGGGGGGGGGGGGGTACTTAAAATAATTTTTGCTGGGTATGTGCCGCTGGCCTCTCAGAGCCCCTACTCCATTATGGTCTATTCTTTGACCAATTAAAGACCCCATCTTAGTCATTTTTGGGCAAATGCAATTCTCGCGATGCCAACCTAGTCACTAACTATTTGCGTATCTACCTTATCAATTCTTTAAATAGGTCATCATAAAATGAATTGACCCTTTTTATAAATTGAATGAAGACAACGTTACTTTTCACCTACAGTACAAACATTCTGGTACGTTTGCTAACCATAAAATAATATGAAGAACTTTCTTACCTCAAAAATCCGAAAATCTGCGCCCCCATTCTAGTAACTCTATTGAAAATTCGACCCCATTATAGTCAACTCAGTCGTGAAAATGCGACCCCATCCAGCGGCACATCCCCATTAGCCTTTTATAAGGAAGTACCCCCCCCCCCCGGGCGATATTGCTATCGCAGGAGGGGGCACGTTTATAATTTACCATGTAGATTAGCTGGTGATAGTGCGAATTTGAGCATCCACACTGCTAAAAAGATGTGTAGAATGATGAAAACTGGTAGACCATTTGAAATACCGTAAAGGAGAAACAGTTCTCGCGAAAAACCACGTCATGGATAATCAAACAATGTGAAGAGAGGTTTATAAGAAAAGTATATGGGCCGCAACTGGCCAGCGTTCACCAGGATTGTGGGACAGGATTATTGTAAAAAAATTGGAAATTTATTCCAACGGTAAAATTAAGAAATTAGCCTCACCAGGAATATTCCTTGGGAAAGGGCTATTTACCACCCTAAAAGTGTCTTACGTAACTGCACCTTTTCAACTAGATAAGACTTTGCAGAGAAGTTGACTGTATTTTTGTGACAAAAAGGAATGTTTTCCGCTAAGTAAAAATGGCGACCAGTGGATCGATAGAAATTAAATGGCATAGAATGGCTTCGTTAATTTCAATGTTAAGGACGAGAGCCTTGGCAAAACTCAGCAAGACGTACGCTATATACTTTTTATGTCCTTTCCTTTTGTTTTCGATTCCTGTAAGTGTACTCTAATTACAGTGAAACCTCTATTAAGCGGACACCTTCGGGACCTTCCTAAGTGTCCGTCTTAGTAAATAGAGGGTGTCCGCTTAATAGAGGTTGTAAAATTGGGGTTCGTTATAAAGGGAAATATAAGACGTTCGTTTCGGGACTCGGCTTAGTGTCCGCTTAGTAGGGGGTGTCCGCTTAACTGGGGGTCCGCTTAATAGAGGTTTCACTGAATTTCCAAACTGGACTGTAACTGTATTCAAACTGATGTTTCTAATATTTATAATGTACGTGTTGCGCAAAAGTTTACTTTTAATTCCTGTGTTACTTTGAATGTAGATTGTATAATAGAGTGTTTTCACATGACGTCACGGCGGCCATATTGGTGTCCCAAAACAATGAAACGGCGACCATGTTGGTGTCCCACGCCAGTCTTGTGGGAATTGAACCCTTTTCTTATGCAAACGTTTTCTTTTGTTCCAATAAATTTGCATAGATGCTGGCCACGTGAGTGAAAACACTCTATATTCATCCCTGAGTATTGTTATTCATGACATCATAATAAGGTATGGGGAATCAATCTGACCTGGGACAAGCCCAAGACGGTGTGAACTGAATAAAGTAATCTGGAACCCGACGTAGGGCCTGTTCACATGGAGGTGGAGGACCCCAGGTAGGTGAGGTAACCCGCTTAGGTGGGGTGACCTGCCAGTCCATATAATCTCTCGTTTTAATTTGATCACGTTTACATGATAGATAGGGTAACCCCAACACTTGTTACCTCACCTACCTGAGGTCCCCGACCTCCATGTCAATAGGCCCTTACTCGCTGGGGAGGGCGGGTGGGTCGCCAATCACCTTCGTGTTGGACAAAGTGAAGTGAATGGGACAACGCGTGCCAGTGTTTCCTAATACATATACTCATTTGCATGTCAGTAATTAATCTCCGGGGATGATATTTACAATTCAGATGTAACTTGAATAGTAAATCAAATAATACCATTATTTATACTGCATGAATATTGTAGTTGAAAATATTACGTTTTGCCAACTAAAACGTCTTAGCTATTCTTGAAAGATCATGAGCGTTTACCATTAGTCTAGACCAGCTCTTGATGAAAAGAATTGACTCTAAATGAAAACTGTCTATCCAGATAACTGTATTTTTAAATTCTATGCTCTCGAGAAAAGCCTTTTTCATTTTGGCTGGCCAGTTCTGACTTTTGCTAAGCGCGGCAATAGGCGCCCTAAACAAACACAGGTAACCCAGACTCACTGTTTGTGTCACGTATGGGTTTCATAACATGAGTAAATATAGAGAACATATGGGGCGAAGTTTAGGTCTGGAAGATGGCGGAGGACAAAAGAATCATTGTCATTCTGATTAGGGTTAGGAAACAGGGTTTTGTTATGTTCCCTTTGTTCTTTTGTTTTATGGACATTAATTATTTCAGATCCGGTACATGAGACACCTCCCCATTTTCTAGCAGGAAACAAAAATCGATGAAACTTACCATGTGGCGAGTTGTTGTTGTCCTTAATATGCACACAAAGTTTCGAGAAAAATAGTCTGCTTCATCTTATACTATGTAGGAAAGATGAAGCAGACTATTTTTCTCGAAACTTTGTGTGTATATTAAGGACAACAACAACTCGCCACATGGTAAGTTTCATCGATTTTTATTTCCATTTTCTAGCAAATTTCCAGACCTAAACTTTCCCCCATATGTTCTCTATATTAAATTTTACTCATGTTATGAAACCCATACGTGACACAAACAGTGAGTCTGGGTTACCTGTGAAACAAATGGCAATAAATTGTAGCATTTCAGTATGTTCGAAGCAATTTAATAAAGTCAAGATATTGTACCAGAAGGCTCAAGGTCTGAGTATCTCTCTCTATATGCTTTGTACTTTAGTTACGCACTCGTTCATAATCTCACTCGTTCGCGATTTCTGACGTGTCAGCAATTCGTGCGTAAATACAGGCCACGCGCACTTTTTAGTTCCATGGAGTATACGAACATGTATATCGAATGAAACTATGGTGATGTAACGTGCTTCCGAGGACGCGCTATAGATTTATTTTGAAAACAACATTAGACGCGACGAGATGGAAGTCACTAATCGAGAAGAGTAAAGGCAATACTCTGTATTTGAAACATGCGTCAATCATGCATTACAAAGCGTAAGGTCAACATTGCTGAATATTGGCAAAGTTTTTTTCTGAAAGGAGAGAAACGAAGTCGAGGTCGATAAAAATGCAAAGAAAGAACGAGGCAAATATCCAGCCAACTTCCAAACAAGTTTAGTCATTAAAGGATTTATTATATGGCCTGGAGAGCTATTTTCCTCTGGGAGATCAAAGCGAGAAATCCCGAGCGGGTAGTATCAAGGCCCATCTTGCTCGCACGACTAGCCAATCAGAACAAGGGATTCGATTTATTTTGGCGACTTCCGGAAAAAGCCATAAAATAATTAATATTTCTTGTCCGGAAACAAATAGGAACCGTGCAACGATTTATCATGTATAATACAAACTGGCGCGTCAGAAGAAATTATGTGAAAACGGGAAAAGACTGTACTTATATGGTGTGTTCAGTCAACAAGAAGAGCCAAGGGCGGATACCCAACTGCGAAATGTCCAACTCTATTAACCAGACCCTTGGGTATCCACTAAATCCAGCTTTTGCTAAACTCTATTCACCATTGGAGCACAGACCACTGTACGCCTTAATTGAGAATATTTTTTTTAATTATTTTATGCGGAAAGTTCGAGCAGTTAAATTTGTGTTGCACTCTTATCAAAAGCTGCGGTTGCCAGAAATACTTGATAACGCCTCGCTCTGAACATCCCGCAAAGGTAAAACACAACAGCAATATTAAAGTTTTCTTGAAAAGGATATACCGTACGTACTGTATAGGTCATACCGCAGTTTTACTGTTGCTTATAATAAATAAAAACGTAACGTGTGAAAGCACACGTTAAAAACGCTGTGCTATCATAATAATCATCGAAATGATTTGAATGACGATAACAAAATATGGGCAAAGTTGATTTCTTCGTTGTTGAATTTTACGGAGGGAAAACGACGTTTTACCCAGGGGAGGCAATAAATGCAACCCTCCGTCTCAAGGTGAATAAGAAGTTGAAATTACGGGGACTTCGGATTGAGTTCCATGGTGAAGCGTACGTAAACTGGAGGGAAAACGTCGGTGAGCTGAATAAGAGCTATAGCAACAGCAAAACGTACTTAAATACTTTGGCAACATTGTTTGGTAAAGGTGAGTGAAGGTGTGATCAAGACACGTTAATTTCTCGAACGAGAATTCTTCAGGTTGACAGGAACATTTTGTACTAAAATGCTTTTCTAAGGGAGTTGATTCTACGTTAACTTGGAATTGAAGTTATTCTTATCGTAATATGTGAAAAGATTTCTGGATTGGCAGCTGACGCAAGGGGTGGGGGTGGGGGTGGATAAATGTGAAAATAGACCGGTTCTGTGGACATTTTCGAGCGCAAACAAAATTTAAGCTTTCTCCGGGAAAAGAACTACAAGCTTATTGGTGATTATCATGTCATCAACATGTCAACGACGTTTAAGGCTTCGAGGGCGCTTGCGCCTTGCTTTCCACAATTAACATTATTATTCAGTTAAAATATTCCTCCGTTTCTGATTGGCTCAAATACTACGGCTAATTCCGCCTTAACCAGCTAGCGTTGACCAAATTTGGAAGACGTTTGCGGTATCCAGGAGATGGCGCCAATAGTAAAGAATAATCGAAAAGAAAAATGAGCGGCAACCGAGAAGCCAGGGAACGAGGGACGAGTTACGTTGTTTTGGTAGAGCAGTAGAAATCACGGAACATTTTACACGTTACTATTTGAATAATATCCGCTGAACAGAACATCCCTTCATATTATGAACTTCTCGAGAAACAGGCAAATGGAGACGCGCGCATTGCATTCGATGCGTCTGATTCGTGTTGTTTGGGAGCTTTAGCCGTGAACTACGATGGCGACGACCACAAGAGCGTCATAAAAGCAGTAGTGTTTCACATGACGTCACGGCGGCCATATTGGTGTCACAAATTAATCCTGTGGGAGTTGAAATCTTTTCTTATGCAAACGCTTTCTTTTGTTCCAATAAATTTGCATAGATGCTGGCCACACGAGTGAAAACACCCTATAGGTTTATTAAGCAAAACTACAAATTTGCACGCGCATTACACTTTTCTTGTACGTTTCTATGATAACGACTATGATGTGAAGATGCCTAAACTTACGTTTTATGGAGGACGTAAACAAGCGGCGACGAATTTTTCTTTCTCTTTCTAAACTTTAGTGCGGTCCCCATGAAATCAGCTCCAGGGGAATTCGCCTGCATTTGACATTTCAAGCTAACTGGAATAAACGCGAAAAAGTTTGAAAAAACACGAATTCATTTTTAAAGTGACGTTTTTGCTGCCGTGGCCGTCATCTACAAGAAGGGGGACAAAGGCGGGTTTCTCTAGGGGCCTTAAAATCAGTAGCTTCGAAGAGACCGAACTCGTTAGCCTGCGAAGGTAGCCCATCTAGGAGAAGGAAAACTCCGATTTAAAACGTACACTGTCTTGAAGCCACTGGCAACTCCAGCGACAGCACCGGAACCAAACGTTTGACTATTGCTTTTCTACCCACCTTTTCCGTTGGACCAACTCAGCGGCGAGGAGAGTCCATCCTCCCTATCTACTCTACCTAGGCTTCGTGCGCTGGAGTGGGCACTAAATCGTCGCTGTGCTGCGTCGGCACAACACGGGAAGCAGCAGTCTACTTTTTATACGTCTTCTGGACGATTTACACAGAGCGTGACGCCAAGGGCTGCTTCCGCCGACGGAATAGGTCATCGCATCTCATTGGCCAGCTACCACCAGCCTTAAGCTAGAAAGGTGTTGCCCCGCCACGGTCTGTCAACCTCACAAGGTACGTGGAGCTTAGGGTAAAAACCGACAAACAGATCGACAACTCTGCTCTATGCAACAAAAAGAAATCTCCTACCCTGAAGTTGGGCACTTGGAACATCAGCACATTGACACCAAGCATTTTTTTGACGATCCAGGCAAGACAGTAATCATCGATATGGAACTAAGCAGACTGCAAATGGACATCGTCGCTCCTCAAGAGACAAGGCTGCCAGATTCAGGATCTGTCAAGGAAATAAATTTCACATTTTTCTGGCAGGTGAAATCACCAGATGAGACCAGTGAACAAGGCATGCAGATGGAAGCGAAAGAATTTTGTCACTACACCCGCACTCATCAGTGGGTCCGGTGACTCTAATCAGTGCCTATGCTCCATTTCGGTCATCTCCAGGAGAAGCATAGGCCAAATCCTATGACGAACTGGTAACCACCATCAATGGAATCCCTGAGAAAAAGCTACTGTTCATTCTAGGCGACCAAAACGCCAGAGTTAGTGATGATCAAAGTCCCGCTTGCTTGGTTCAGTTCCGGTTCAAGGAAGATGAACGAAAACGACAAACGCCTGCTGGAGCTGTGCTTTCATCACAGCCTCTGTTTCGGCAACAAGTTATTCAATACCAAGCCCGAACACTGGAGTGGAGACACCCAAGACCTCAGCGCTGGCACCAGCTTGACCTGATCCTCAGCAGACGCTCTAGCCTTTCAAGCATCAAGATCAGGCGCAGTTTTCAGGATGCTGATTGCGATACGGACTACTCCTTAGTGTGCAGCAAAGTAAAACTGCCAACAAGGTAAGTGCATCGCACAAAAAGGAGGGAAGGCTTCGCACTGACAACAGCGAACCCCGTGAACAGGCTAAAGTGGAGGGGTTTGCGCTAATGCATGCGATAGATGGAAACATTAATGCACAGCTCAGTTCATTGTAAATAAGTGTTATCTTTATCACTTCTGTGCTAAATAAAGTATCTACCAATCTAATGCTATTCACAGGGCCATCTTGTCCATTTTTAGAGGAAGACTAACAAGACTGCTGACTGGGTTGAGTCCCAACCCGAGGAGATGCCACCAGTCATTGATGAAATGAGGAGGGCCTTCTCCAAGCTGCTCGCAGCAAATTCCAGCAGGCCGTCAGGGGATATGCATACCACTACTGGCTTCAGCTCTGTTGTCAGATACGGTCATCACCTGAGACAAATATTAGGGGGATGTATGATGGAGTTTCGCTCCTGTGTAATGAGGGGGCTATATTACTTTTAGTTGCCGAACTAAAGAGCAAGGGTGGCGCAGTGATGAGAGCAGTCGCCTCCCACCAGTGTGGCCCGGGTTCGAATCCTGGCGTCGACGCCAAATGTGGGTTAAGTTTGTTGTTGGTTCTCTCCCTTGCTCCGAGAGGTTTTTCTCCGGGTACTCCGGTGTTCCCCTCTCCTTAAAAACCAACACTTCCAAGTTCCAATTCGATCAGGAAGTCTCGGACACGTTTCAACGAGTTGGCATGAACTCCTAAGCGCTCCTTGGGTAAACAAATTACAATTAAAATGACAATTTTACAACGATAACCCTATTCTTCAACGATTACTGAAGACCTGCTCTACATTTCCGACAATAAGGAGAACACTCGCGTACTTCCGTCTTTTCGTCCAAAATACTAGAAAGAACAATGTCACTACAGGGCCTATTACCGTTCAAGAATTGAAAGAGTCTGCGAATAAACTCTTCAAGTGGAGCCAAATTCACTTAGAATCCTCTGTCATTGACAAGAGGTTGATTCCGAGCCTGGACGATAACGGAATAATTCGAGCCCATTGACGACTCGAAGATGCCAGATTGTTGCCACAAGAAATGAGAAATACTGTTATTCTACCAGGCGATCATCTACTTGTCCAGTTGCTACTACGTCATTTACACGGGTTGCGTGGACTTTGTGGCTACAAAGGCTTAATTCATGAAGACAGAAGAAATTAATGATCATAGAAGTCCGCGGCATGTCTAAAGCCCTCACTGCAAAGTGCATTACAAGCAGAAAACTCGCAAGAAACCACTGGACCAGCTAATGGGGCATATCCCATGTTTACGAGTGACAGCAGTGGATTCTTCCCTTTTCCAACACTGCCATTGACATGTCGGGCCCTTTTATATCAAGCTCAACCGGAAGGCTGACGTTGTAATATTGGCCTGTATGACGACAATCATCCTCGGAGACCCAGGGGCAGATAGTGGGGACGAGGGAAAGTCTAAACGGGCGGAAAAATGTCGCGCGAAGAAAAGTTTCCCTCGTCCCCACTATCTGCCCCTGGGTCTCCGAGGATGGACGACAATGGAAGTTGATGGCCGTTCCTTCAAGTCATCAGAATGGCGTCATGGAAACTCTCATCAAGTCCGTCAGACAAAGTGTCTTCTCTCCTGGGAAGTACACAAGATCGAGTTAAGGAATTTTGGAAATGCTGGATGAAATACTGCGCACCAAAAAAATTTATTACCAGGGAACAAGTGGTTCCGAACCAGAGAAAATGTTCAAATTGATGAATATTGAATATTTAATTACCTTAGCACCGACACCTTGATTTTGCGCGACGCGGGAAAAAAGGTCAGGTGACTGTTATTTAAAAGCAAGATATTCGTTATGAAACTTACATTTTCAAAGTGTCACCGATCACGCGTCCAAGATACGAAGCTTATAAGCCAAATAATAACCGCGTATGGAACACAAATTGTAAGTTAATATTTGTCAGTCATCGCTTCAACCAACTGATTTGTACATTTACCTAATTAATTTAATTTTCAGTTGAATACTAGGACGACACATTCAGACGCCACGATTCGAATTTGGATCGTGAAGTGCATACAAATTCCAAGTGCGAGAAACTCTGTTAGTGGTTAAACTTCACCTACAAGTAGCCCCTTCACATTCAATAGCGAAACAGATGGTATAAAGCAGGTCCTAGGTCTGACAAAGAAGGAAACTGCCCTCTGAAGTCCGCCACAGGCGAGTTCATCCACGATCGGGCAAAGCAGATGGAACGCTGGATACAGCATTACTCAGAGTTATACTCCAGAGAGAATGTAGTAACAGACGAAGCCCTAAAAGCCATCAAGTGCCTTCCTGATTTGCATGGACGAGCTTGACAGTGATCCAACCCTTGAAGAGTTAAACAAGGCTCTCGACTTTCTTTCCTCTGGCAAAGCACCAGGAAAGGACACCTTCCGCGCCGAACTCCTGAAGTGCTGTAAAGGAAACATCATCGATCTCTGAGTGAGCTGCATGAGATCCTTTGTCTCTGCTTGGGAGAAGGTGTGAAGTACCATAAGACATGAGAGATGAAAACATCGTCACACTTTACAAGAACATGCAACACTGCATTGTATACACAACTGAAACAGAGACGTTTGCACTGCCTTGGCCATAATGTGAGAATGGACGACGGCCGGATCTCAAAGGATCTCCTTTACGGATTATTTGCTCAGGGAAAGCGCCTCACTAGCCGGTCCCAATTACGGTATAAAGATGTCTGCAACAGGGGCCCGATAGCCTTAGGCATTGAGATCAACGAATGGGAAACCTTGGCTTCAGAACGTTCAGCTTGGAGGCAGGCAGTGAATCAAGGCTTTTTTGAGTTTGAAGAGACACTTGCAGAGCAGGCTGAGACAAAGGGACAAAAAAGGAAAGCCCGAAGTAAGACCAGCATAGAACCACATCCGCTCACTGTGCGGAAGGGACTACCATTCCCAAATGAGTCTTTCCAGCCACGCAATTCACTGTTCGAGAACCACCAATCACAGCGCGAGACGCCACAGTCCTTCGAGACTGAAGGATTCCTATACATATAACTACCCACCAACCCGCTCACCTACCAGTAATTGCCTAGAAACATATTGTTTCGGTCAGGATTCGATGTTCGAGATCTTCCTGAGTCGCCGTGGGGACTCAATGTTTAATTAATTTCCCTCGAACTATCAGAGATTTTGTTGTGCTTTTATTATAGGTTGCCAGACAAAGTACCTTTGTAGAGAATCCTTAGCTCGTAGTCAAATTCTGTAATTTTTTCGCAATTTATTATTATTAATAAGCGACTGGTCTTTGGTTTGGAAAGGAACCTCCATCCATCTCCCTAGCTACCCTACTATTTACCAGCCTCCCTGCCTACGCATAGACTTACCTACCATCCTACCTACCTGCATGTCTATCTTCATTCATTTACAGACCCAGACCAAAGTGGTGATGACCCAGTTCTCCAGCCTGGTGAATACTCTTTTCCATTTCAGTTTTTAATCCCAAATACAATTATGCCGGCCTCAGTGGAGGTAAAACATGGTCATGTACGATACTGGTTGAAAGGAATTATTGACCGTCCATGGAGATTTGATATCATCACTATAGCGGCTTTTACCATGCTGAAATATGTGGACATCAATATACCACAACTTTTGGTGAGCTTTCAATAGTATAATTACCTAGAAATGCGTGTCTCGTGGCCGAAACTCGTGGAGACGTTCCGACAGAAGGCAAAAAAGGTGAAAAAGCTAACAAAAATGAAAGGTATCACTTGACTGAGACTCGTACCCCAAAATCGACCGCAGTATCGGGACGGCTTTCTCACTTCACCACGTAATCCTGCAACTTTACCCAAAATGCCGTTTGGAGTTTTATAAGCTAGCCTAGACGAGACGTGTTCCGAACTGCACATGCACCCATAAGTGGGTCCAATAACGGTGATTTTAACTAGTCATTATCTTTTTCACAAGAGCTTGAAATTGCTAAAGAAAAATCTTTGAAGGCCTAAATTTATTAATTTGGCGTGAAAATTTCTTTAGTGGAAATACAATTTTCAATTATTGCATGATTACGACATGTTCGAAATCAACATGCAAATATAAGTGAAGCCTATAATTCCAGGTATCATCATCATTTGGTTTAAAGTGTACATTTTAAAATTGCGGAGAGGGGGCAACAGAGTATTTAAGACATCATGAGCTTGCAAAACTGTGAAAATTACTATCTAAGGGACCCTATTCATAGCAAAAGAGGTCTCTATCCGATTTTTTCTTGATAATCAGTAGGTAAAATAAATAATACCTATGTACAATTCCATTCTTATTTTCTCAGCAACCTAGTCAGATTGAAGAAGATCGTAACGTGGGATTCCTTTGCTGTGTTTCTGGCCCACTTAGTACCACTTTCTGTACTGACAGAGGTGGTTACTGTCCAGGAGAGACTATTGGTGTCTCGATGGTCATAGATAATAAATCAAAAAATGAAGTTGTTGGTCTGAAGATACAACTTCTTCGAATCATCGTCTTGATTGCCTCTTGTGGTGGGTTAAGAAGATTTCTTACTTGCGAATTAGGTTATGTTTACACTCTAGCGGGTAGCCCTTACTCCGACACGAAAACCATACCCGATGGGGCTTCGGTTCTGCCATAAAGCGATGATTTCAGCGCTATTATTTTCTGTAACAAAGCCATCGAAGCTGCGCGTGCTGCACCGATCTCGAAAGTGGAACGTCACATAGGTTCTGTGCCACACTCTGGTGCAATGTGAACGGGAATTCGGACCATAGCAGAAGTGAAGGAGCATGGACTGGAATCCTTTGAGATGCAAGTAAATATTCAGGATAGAGAGCTTGGATCTGGTGCACCATACCCTCGCGGCCAACCCCTCAAGCACGATGTTTGATGTTTGTGAACGACCTGTACCAGTCCCGGGCCTTTGCTGTTCATAAACAGCTTTTTCGAGAAACGTCGGAAAAAATGTGCACTCAACAATCCCGAAAGGTAATATGGGATATGATCAGTACACCGTTCCTGACAGTGCAGCTATCGAACCTACATTTGTTGCTTTCCTTTAGCACTCGTAAACATACCTCCATGGCCTCTCGTGCCATTCTTTCAAACTTCTTTGAAGAACAGTGAATTCCAAATCACCCACAATACCTTTCGGGATTGTCGCGTGCACTTTCCCCGACAACCTTTCTCGAAATAGCTGTATACCGGATGGCGCTTCGTGTCGACTCCAAAAGCTATCCAGTAAGGAAGTGATTAGTGGCACTGATCAGTAATTCTGATCAATGGGAAACTACTATAGTTGCATGATAGATAACAATGGACCTTGACATGGTTTTGAAAACCATCTTGACGAGTAGGCAACCGCTCGAGAAATTACACTGTTTGTATCATATAATCTAATGTCGAATAATTTCCTTAAAACGGCTGTTGTGAAAAAAAATACTGTATATACTAAATGTTAACTTCTAACGATTCTACTGCAAAAATCTGAGAGCGCTAGAACCGCTTTGTGAAATTGTCTACACATTTGTCTGTAAAAATTTCTCTTCCTGCCGACTAAAATTTCCAGGGAAAAATTGGAGACAAATATATGGAAAATCTAAAACAAGCGTCTGGAGAAATTTAAGCGCAGTTACGGCCCCAAACATTTGTTAGTAAAATCCTTTGCTGCGTAGCTTTAGTTTACAATTCTCTTTTACGGAAGTTTTTCGACATTAGATTCTTATACAAACACTGTAATTTCTCACGCGGTTGTCTACTTGTCAAGATATGGCTTCCAAAAACCGTGACAAAAGTAATAATGTAAAGATCGTACTTAAATGTATAATTCTGAGAATGGTATCAATAATTCCTTTATCTGAGAAGGGGGCTGCATGCAGTACATAATTCTTCATGTTACTAATAATAACTTATAAGGCTTATATGGGGGATTATCTCCTTTGCCCTATTTCTCATCACTATCATCTTATAATTATATTTATCATTCGATTCAGTTTTTTTCCTTTTCATTGGCCGAGAACCACCACGTGACCTGTTAATAAACGCCCACAAATAATATAATGGTCTGCTCATGCGCAATGTCGTCCAATCGTGTTTGGCTTTAGTGTTTGGCTGTAAACAATATTCTGCTCATGCGTAAATGAAACTACACTTTTCTCCTTCTTGCGATCGCTCTTGCTGGAAAATGGCAGATCTCCTCGATCGATCCTTTCCCAAAGATATTCATTAAAAAGCAAACTCGGTGATGCGATGATAATGATCTGCTTCAGTGCCACTGACAATTCACGATATTTTGCTCAACCTCCTCCGATGATTGTTAATTATTTTGATATATTTGTAGGAACGGCTACACACTGGGAAGATAAGGTTGCATCCGTCTCTAAAGAAGGAGTAAAGCCTGGGGACACTTTAGTATCACAGCTGCCACTGCCAGTTCCCTCTTTACCTCAAACCATGCAAAGTTGCAGTTGCATGAAGATATCGTACGTCCTAAGGGTAATATACTCAATATCTGTTCATGGTGATTTGTGAGAAAAGTCGTCTCTGTTTGATGTTCTTAGTGAACTGTCAACTTGCTTCTAACTTGAGCCAGCATTTACGGTGCTATAAAATGCCTGGGTATAAGTTACTTGCAGTTGAATAGTATAGTAGGGATGAAGCTAGCCGTCTTTGAAATTAGACGTCATAAATAGGTATCGCATTAAGATTTCGTAGCTCTTGATGTCGTGCCCAGTATTACCGGTTTGTCAGGTCTTAGCAAAGCAATTTGGTAGGCTACTCTGACTGAAAACAAAACAGAGGATGAGTAGGGAAGGCAAAGAAACGAGGACTACGACAGGGAAAAGCTGATGATGATGTTGACAAGAAATTCTGTGTGCTGGAAGGAAAACGATAAATGATGAGGCGAGGGTGGAGGGGAGCCAAAGAAAAAAAAGGAGGGGAAACTATGAAAAGGAGGTGCAGGGGTGGATAGATGGCGGGGTTGTACCGTGGCTTATTACCTTGAATGATGACCATAAAACGTTTTAAACTCAGATGACTGATTATAAGGCTTCTGCTCTTATCAATGTTTCATGTCATCTCTAGAGCTTAAGGACACAGTATATACTGTTAGCTGTTTTGTTATGTACAAGTATTATTTTTCAAGTTGAAGAATCCACAGTTAATGTTATTGGAATTATAACGGTCATTTACACGTCATAGCAAACGACTATGACTTGGGGAGCAGTATAAAAAGCGCTCTTTCCATCTAATTTTTCACGAAAATGGAGATAAATAACTCTAAAAGGTTTACTTGATCACAATTCTGTGCGTGCTCTTTTGTAGCTTTGCTTTATCAAGATGCCCCATTTCTGTTCTTTTCTTCTTGACGAGTAGGCAACCGCGTGAGAATTTTCAGTGTTCGCATGAGGATCTAGTTATTAATTTTTCATTTAGCTCTTCACTGTAAAACCCCCTGACGTTGTTGCAAATAAACCCTGAAATTTTGAAATAAGCTGGCTAGGACTATAAGCTCTTGTTGGCTCCCTGACTGCATGCCTCCATTATACTGGTGGAGGGCGTAGGGTTGGAATTATTTATATGTAACCAAGAAACTATTTTATGTGATACAAAGATGACTTAGGGCGCTTCCCATACGGTCAGAACTGACCAGCCAGATCATTCCCGTCCTAATGAGAATTTCACTTTTAATCAAAACTATCCAGCCAGATATGTTAAATCCTAAGTAGTATACACGAAGGAGATGATTTTTCATTAAAAACTCTTGGAAAAAGCCTATTGCTTTTTCAAAATGACTGGTTCGGCCATGGTCCCGTCTGCCAGCTCTGACAGTTATGGAAAGCACCCTTAGACTCGAGAGCGTGAAAAGGTAATGTATCCTATGGCTAAATTCTTTTTCTTAAAATCTCTCAACAGCTGAAAGTTAGAGTAAAGGGTGCCTCTGACTCAAAATTACACATTCCTATCATTATTGGCTCTCTCCCATATCGGCCCTATTTTCCAGCCCAGTACCTGCCGTCAGATGCTGTTTTATCCACTAATACTCCACCACTGACAGGATTAAATGAAAAATCAGTGTATCTACCAGCCGCTACGCAGTATGGTGACACCTCTCCGAATTCTCCAAATGTTGGTAAGGAACCTTCTTGTGTTAATCGTTATATATTACCTGTGGTTGGTTCACTAATTATTAAGCGGAGGACAATGCAATTGATTCCCCCTAATACTTATCAACTGTATTGTGATTTATCCGCACTGGAAAGCGCTATCCAGCTTTTGAACAACTGGGGCCAGTTATTCGGGGAACCAATCGCGTTGTCCTCTGGATAGAATTATTTACATTTTGAACAACTGGGCCCACTGGGGTGGTGCAGACTTTGTGTGGGTGCAGACTACACTAATGTGGCTGCCTCTTACCCAGACGTCTGTCTCTCGATGAAAATTTGCGCGCAAAGGAAGGCGGGATGGAAAACGTGTGAGCGCCTCTCTTCTTTACCCTTCCCACGATCCCTTGCGGTTCATCACCAGTCACTCGCGTTTCGCACTCGCCTCTGTGCATGCAAAACCATGCGAAAAGCGAAGCGCCTGGATGTGAGGCAGCTAATGTGGCATAAAATTTTGACCTTCAGTAGGTTTTCTTTGAATTGGGTACTTTAGTTTTCGCCTTGCTTCCGAAAGCAGACCTACTTGTTTTAATTCCCGCTGCCACCACTGGGAGAAGGGGCTTAAAGTTGGAGTTCAAACGTCTGCATTCTCCGGCGTTTTTCCCCATTTCCTCATAAATACCAACATTTCCATAAAGGCCAAATAATAATTCGATCTTCGTAAAAAAAAGAGTGCTCTCAGCTATATTTTTGTGGATAAGCCGAGAAATTAATGTTTTAATTAGGGGGATAAATGACCTCATGATTGGTGGCTTCATATATCATTAGCAGTTTGTCATCAACATATTTTACAGCTACTCGGTACAGTCGATGTTTTAAGGGCACCACGTAAACTGTTCATACTCGTTTACTAGTGTCATGATGTGGCATTATTTGTAAGGAAGTGGTTCTAGACAGTACACTGACACAATTTTATGAATAAGAACTTGATTTATGGTTAGTTAATAAAATTTGAGTTCGAAATATAATGGTTATCACAAAAGATGGTTTTTCGAGGCATTTTGAACAGAAACAGTAAAAGAACAAATAAACAAACAAACATGGTGTAACATTTCTTTTTCTCGATTTTAGCTTCTCCTTCGTACGAAGAGAGTATTGTTTAGCTATAGAAGTGAAGAGCGTCCATAAATAACGAGGGCAATAAGAAGACCTTGGGTGAGACGAATTTCAATACCAATTATGCACCAAGGCCTGCTTCAATCTCTAAAGACGAAAATACTGCTAGCTTGGCTTCAAAGTAGTGGCAAAACTGCCGAGAATCGTGCAAAGGAGCCTTCGGAAGAACCTGCACAGAAACGTGCCAAGGGACCTTCAGAGGTCAACTATAGGAAGGACGTTAGGGAATCCTGCAAAAGAAACGTTTAATGGCCATGCATAAGATAATCGTGCAAAGGAACTTGGCATCAGAGGTCATGCATAGAAACCATCAGACAAACGTGTAAAGGAAACTTCAGAGGAACCTGCTAAAGAGCTGCAGAGGAGCGAGCAAACGAACTGCGCAGAAACGTGGGAAGGGACTGCGTGCAGTGTGAGAAAAGAAACCCTTCTATTTATTCCCACCTAACATCACACCTGGTTGCACTTGTTTTCGATTGATAAAAATCTGCCGCAAACCCTTCTTGGATCAGGTTTATTCCATTTTATTTATCAGAGTTTATTCCATTTATTCCTATCCGAAACAGTCAATCGAATGCGCCCTAGATAACCAATGGGTTCAAGCCAGTGGACACACCCCGGGAGATGCCATGGCGTTTGTTAGTAGATAGGTCTTGCACTTGCTCAATGTGTTAGATGCTTAGCATCATTCAATCCTTTATCAACAGCTCTGGGGGTGGGCAGAGGGGCTTCACTTACTTTAAACAAGTTTAAGGTGTAGCGGGGTTCGCACAGATTTTGGATGCAAAATTCAAGACTTTTTCCAGACTTTTTTCCAAAACAATAATTTCTTTTTTCACACTCAAGCTTATCAAATAGTTGATCAGAAGACATATAAAAACGCAGGAACCAAGCTATTTTCATGATGCACTGCAAACGTACGATAACCATGGTTCAATGCAGACATATATAGAGGGATCTCACACTTCTCATTCTGTGATTGAATGTCTTGGCTACTGGCGACGAGACTGAATGAGGTTTGACCACGGCAAAAAAAATCACTAAGTAATCATTTGTAGCTTTGAAACAAAAACAACAAAACAACAATAACAACAACAACTCCACACTTTTTAACATTTTCCCAAACGTCTTCTCATTGTAATTAGCAAATCATTAAAACAGATCAGCTCATAGAACTCATAGATTTTAATACCTTAAGTGAATCATGACCTGGCTCAATACTATTTAGAAACTGTGTCCAACTAATTAATGCAACTCCTCGATCCATACTACAATGTATTATACATAATGTGATGTAGAGAGTGTTGGTGAGAGGGGAGGGCGTTAAATTAGGTAGATTTACTGTTCTCTTGTTGCATGATGGAATAACTTATAAAGGATTCAAGATATTGTCCTGTAGAAAGCTTAACAAGGAGAAGATTTCATAATGCTGACTAGTTGCCATAGAGGCTGCAAAGTGTTAAGCAAAACAAAGAGTATGATAATAGTTGCACAAGACGTTTCAGTCTCCAAAAGTACATTTTTTTTTAAAAATGATTACAGTATTTAAAAGGACCCAGGGGTAGTTTTAAATTTACTTATAGTGTATATCTATTTTTAAAATTGGGTTACTTTATTTTGCATGAAAGCAGTAGTCCGCAGTAGATAATTCAAAAATTGCATGCAGATGTAATTAACTATTGCATATTGTTAGTCCCTTTGCAAAATGCACTACATAAATTATAATGTACAAACAGTAAAAGTGGTTAATATGATACATTTCTACAGCGAAAGCAGTAATAGGTTATATATAATGCCTCCCTCTCTCTCTCTTAACCGTTACAGGCAAATGCTAATTACACTTTGTAAAGTCATTTAGTACAGTACAATTTTCAAAACTATTTTTACCCACGCATTAAAAGTATACTGTCTCATAAATAATTCAAGAGCCAAATGTTTCTTGTGATGCATACACCATGTAGATAAATCCATCCTCATCTTTCTCATCTTTGTAAACCTCTCCTACAGTAATCGATATGCTGACCAGATTTTTTTCGTTGATAAGAAGGAAGAATGCTTGTGTTGGACTCAGCTGCAGTCTTTTCCTGCATGGAAAAATGTCAGTAGAAAAGAAAGGTCAAGTCATATGTCTCTCACTTATATTAGCAACAACGATTAGTCACTACAATCAAGAGTCAGAAAAAACGAGCTACAAAAAATTGAGTTTTTTTTAAGGCAAATTATTTTTTATGAATCATGAATAACATCTGAATACTTTCAGTCTTGCACTTTAAAAGGCAGCTGAGCATGTTTTCAACTACAGTACTGATATGTTAAAAACTGAAGATCAGCTTCTTGCCAAAGGAGATAGACTTTTATATTCCTGTTCTTGAGGGAAAGACACAGAAACCCTGTCCCTCAATTATCTGACCATTAATGGGTATGTTGGATTACCAAGACAATAAATAATGTTAGCATTGACACAGTTGGGACTTCGACATTGAGCTCTATACCAATTGAGCACATATTGTGCATCAGTTGTGCCCAGCAGCACATGCTCAACTCATTCTGCCAAGTCATGGGAGGGGTGGGAGCAATTTTTTGTTGTTAGTCAGTTCCAAATTTTTTTATTCCTAGTTATCGAGGGAAAGCCAGAAATATGCAATTCTTGATTCTTTGAGCCTGCAATATAAATTGGAAATCATCCCTTATGTGTGAAAATTGAGGACTTGGATATCAATTTTCTGAAAGCTCAGCTTTCACTTGATAGACCTGTGTAATTTTTATTTTGCAAAATCCTTTATTATTAATTTTGAGAAATACATTTTTCAAATGCAAGGTTTCGTTTGTAGCAGATCTAATACCTTAAAACAATTTTAGTTACTGTAATGTGGGTAAACAGGCAAACCAGTCAGTTCACGGTGTGAAACTTTTTGTAAATGGGTAAACAACCAGGGTTTTTAATTTGGTTGGTGGTGATGGAGTGAGGAGAACCGGAAAAAAACACCAAATAATAAGGGGTAGGAGGTGGTTCCAAAATATGTTGGAAAACATCATAAATCACCATTATGTCCCCTTCTTCATAAGTTACAGTGTATGACCATTCCCTGAATAAGATTATAACATAACAAAAGTAAAGCACATGCTCTGATTGGTCAATCACCCATTTACTATTACTAATTATTTGCCAATGGGAGAATGATTACAAGACCACCTAGCACATGCTCAAAGCCATACATGCCACTTTCTAATTCTGGGAGGCCTTTCTTTTTTTACCTTGTACATTGTGTAGTTTACAAGATTTTTGTCTTAGTACCGAAAGAAAGTTTACTGTTAAAGATAACGTAAAATGTTTTCAATCCACTTTGAAGGACTACTTATTAAGCAAAACAATTGTTTTGAAAGAAAAAATTTTGCAAAGAGTGATTTGCACATGCCATAGGGCGAGCAGATCGCAACACTAATGTCATTTCCCAGCTATCTGTGAGCAAAAAGGTTGTCTTTTTTTGATTATGACATAAAACAAATGGTAAATTGCTCAGCGTGTACTACTGAGTTTAATATTGTTTGAAGGAATCCATTAATTCATGTTCTTCAAAGTTGCAGCCGGGCAAGTAAGCCTGATGGCATACTTGCCAGGTTACAATTTGGGTTACCCTGACTAGTGCAGAAGTATATAAGCCTAAAAGAATGGTGAAAAAATTGAGTGCAACTTGAACATTTCTGATTAGCATTTATTTCTGTCATGTAGTTACTAAGAAAGGGTTTTAACTATAAAACTGTTGCGTACAACAGGCTACTGGCCTAGGCTAAACACAGTTTATTATTTTATGTTTTACAAGTGGCCATGATCAGTCAGTTTGCCAAGAAGGCAAGACGGCATCTTTTTACGAAACGTCTCCTAAAAATGTCACATCTTAAGGTGGCTCAACTGGATTTTTTAGGGGGGATACCTCCCAAGTTTGAGCATTAATTACGTAGCCATGAGTAAAGATATGGAAAAAAGATTACCACAACTGTATTATATGAAGATGAAAATTTCTTCTGATCTGAGTTTTATTGCAATCGGGGTTGTCATGGCAATGTAATGACGCCATTACATTTTTAAATTTATCTTTGTGTTTCTCTGTACCAGGAATTTTTTTTAAAAAAATCGCTTAAGGGAGTTTGTACCTGCCATAATTGCCTCAATTATGGCAAAGTTTGAACAAATTCTATGAGAGCGTTTTCGAAATATTTTGAAACAAATTTTTAAGCATCATAAAAACAGTGAAATAGCATGCTATCCACACAATTAGCTAATTTTTTAAGAAAATGATAAGCTTTGGAAACGTGGCTTCATCTCATAGTAGTTTGATTCCAATTAAAACTTCCTCCAAAAAAGGGGAATTGCTCTGGGCGATCGTGAGTAAGAAGAATTTTATTAACTTGCATTCGGCTGCTTTTGTTACAGTTTTTGCACGTAATTTGGTCCATGCCTACAAATTTCGCATTTTTCAAAAAAACTGCTCAAGAAATTTTTTTATAAATTTGAAAATCCCGAGATCAACTGTCAATAAATATACCCTGCAAGTTTCAAGAACACTGAAAACAGGGAAGGCTTTTAAATATAGGGCCTCAAATATAACCAATTTCCCCCCCAGATTTTGTGTTTACAAGTGAGCGTCCACATTATTTGCTGGCATATTTGTTTTTAAGTTTCATATGCACGTGCAAATTTAGCAAAAAGATAGAATTTGCATCAAAAAGGACCATAGGTTAAATCTCCGGAATATGCTAATAACCGGGTAAAGAAATTATTGATATATTCTAACATCACAGCAACTCTTTGTAAGAGTTGCTGTGATGTTATAACCCAAGTAAGATAATTAAGTGTCGCATCCTACAAGATGAGCCGTGACGTTCAACGTTTCAGCCCTCACTGCTATCTGTGACACAAGTCCATTATTAGCATATTCCGGATATTTCTTCCGAAAGTAATCGAGAATTCTTTTTGATGCAAATTTACTTCTTTTTGCTAAATGTGCACGTGCATATGAAACTTGAAAACAATGCCAGTGAATAATGAGGACGCCCGCTCGTAAACACAAAATCTGGGGGAAAAATTGATCATATTTGAGGTCCTATTTGAAAGCCTTCCCTGTTTTCAATGTTCTTGAAACTTGCAGGGTATATTTATTGACAATTGATCTTGGAATTATCAAATTTATAAAAAATCCTATCAAGCGGTTTTTTGAAAAATGCGAAATTTGTAGGCATGGACCAAATTATGGCAAAAACTGTAACAAAAGCAGCTGAATGCAAGTTAATAAAATTCTTCTTACTCGCAATTGCCCAGAGCAATTCCCCTCTTTTTTTTGTAGGTGGTTTTCAATGGAATCAAACCACTATGAGATGAAGCCACATTTCCAAAGCTTATCATTTTCTTAAAAAATTAGCTAATTGAGTGGATAGTAAGCTATTTCACTGTTTTTATGATGCATAAAACTTCGTTTCAAAATATTTCGAAAACGCTCATAGAATTTGTTCAAACTTGCAATAATTGAGGCAATTATGGCAGGTACATTACTCCCTTAAGTGATTTCTCAAAAAAACTCCTGGTACAGAGAAAAACAAAGATAAATAAAAAACGTAATGGTGTCGTTACATTGCCATGGCGACTCCGATTGCGATAAAATCCAAATCATAAGAAATTTTAATCTTTATATAATACAGTTGTGGTAACCTTTTTTCCATATCGTTACTCATGGCGACATAGTTAATGCTTAAACTTGGGAGGTATCCCCCCAAAAAATCCAGTTGAGCCACCTTAAAGTGTATAAGGCACCGGCTTCTGCTTCACCCTTTTTTCTGCCAAAGGTGACAAAAAGCATTCTAAAAAAAGCCAGATTTTGATAGTTGCTGTTATTTGAGTGACCTCTGAATGTAGTACTTCACAAAAAAACTGAGCCTGTGATAGTTGCGTAGAAAATGCTACACCATCAAAGATGTCACCCAAACTTACGATTTCATTGCAGACAAAAGCTGCTTGTTATTCTCCACTATTCTAAAAGTTTTAAGTGGATTATCAGAGAAGTAATCAGAACACAGGGAAAATGTATAAAATCATATAAGAATTTTTGAAATGATTTTGTGGTCAAGCAAAACCTCACTAGTCTGAAGGGCAACTTTTGAAGTTATCTTAATTGTCCAAATGAGATTGTAGATGTCTGGGACGACTGGACAACTGGGAATATGGATCCCTGTAGTTACAATTGGGAAGATTGCTAAAGTCGCACTCGGCCGACTCTAAGCCTTCTTTCATGCTTAGCAACCTCCTGTGTGCAGCTCTTGCTAAATGCAGTGAAACCTGTATTAAGTGGACCCCCAATTAAGCAGACACCCTCTATTAAGCGGACACTAATTAAAAGTCGGGTCCCGAAATTAACGTTTCATACTTCCCTGTATAACAAACCCCCATTCAATGGACACCTCTATTAAGTGGATGTGGACACTAAAATAAATTGTATTTGGCTAATTTCTATTGTTAATAACTTCTATTAAGCGGACACCAGACTGAATTGACAATATTGTAGTATTGGTTACATCCTTGAAATATCTAGTACTGTAGTTGATTAATAAAGACTATTATTCATTCAAAATATTTCCACAATTCTGATTGGCTAAAAGCACACGCATAATTCACCATAACCAGTTACTGATGACCAAATTTGGAAGAATTTTGTGTTTACCGAGGAAATGATGTCAAAAATGCAGCCTTCTACAAGTTAATGAAACATTAACTGAGAAGACCTGGGGACGAGTTTGAGTAACTTGTTTTAGTTGTGAAACAAAAATGACGGCACTTCACTCATTTCAAGAGTAAGAACTACAGTTGGAAATAGGCGAAGCATAGCAAAAACAACAAGGAGACAACTTGGAGGGCGACATCTGCTATTTGGAGGATATTTGCAAAGCTAGACAAACCTAAATGTACACTATCAATGATGAACTTACATCGATGGATTGATGGAGGTAAGCCTGTTTTGGCTATGTTTTTAAACTAGGAATTATTTTGAATGAATAATAAAATAATTATTGAATTCGACTTTCGTATCATATGAAGAATTATGGAGATCTCAGAGTGTGTCATCCGCCTCGGCCTCGAAGGATAACACCCTCCTCGATCTCTATAATTCTTCATAAGATACTCAGCCTCATTCATTAACTGTTAATAAATCAATACATGTAGCTCTCAATAAACCGTAGATTAGACCGAAAAACTTGCACAAAGTACAGCACAGCTTCCTTAGCTTCCTTAACAAGATGGAACTTTATCACTGTGCAGAGTCACCGTTAAAAGTAAATAGTTAACAAACACTGTGTTACTTTTACACCCTCTCTTAAGCGGACATTTGGGAAGGTCCCGAAGGTGTCCGCTTAATAGAGGTTTCACTATAGTACATGTTGAGCTGTTTACTTGCTATCCTATGATAGATACTTTAGGTTCTTTTTGTCCTGGGAAACGTGTGCCATATTTCCCAGAAGCACCCCCTCTGTTTAAATCCCTCTGCCGAAAACCACCTTACCTTATTATGCTTGCCAAACTACTCATGGTGAGATCCGATGGAACTAAATACTTGATTTTGTCAAGCACAGGTAGACTTTTTTCTGTTTTGAGTCTTTCAACGATGACCTTTGAAATCAAGAAGAAGCATGTTACTAAAATGCACAACATAAACTTCTTGTCATAAGTGAACGTTCACAAATATAGATAAATCCATTCTCTACCAAATGACCGCTTATGTCTAGTGTGGTAAGATAATTACTGCGATCTGCCACGTATAAATTATTTCGAAATTGTTCCGCGAGATTGTTTGTGCAAACATGCACAGAACAGCTTAAAATGTACATGATGGCCGGGAAAGCAAGATGTAAATAAATATAGTTGTACCTACAATAACCAGCTTGTACTTCAAAATGCAAGTTATAACAGACATTAGAGTTAAGCTTTAATGGCAGTTACAGTAAGTTCATAAGCACATGTATTTACATATTTTCCCTTACCGGAACTTTGTCGGGGTACTGGCGGACGATAGACTCGGAATCTCTCTTTCTTGCGGCTACATTTAACACAAAACGGCAAAACTTTAGTAAAAGAAAGCGAAAACAGTCGAGTGAGACAAAAACAAGACATAGAAGTATTTGTTTTCAAGCGATGACGGGTGACGAATTATTCCGCCAATGCACATCGATCGCTTTGCGCCAAAAAAGTCCGCAAAGGTAAGTTTTGTTCTGCTTACAGAAACTTTTTCTTTGCTTGAAAGGCTTGCTCGTTTGTCCACTCATCCTTAACAGTGATAAATATCGAATTCGGTACTTTGCAAAGCAAAACAACCCCAATTGAAAATAGCGACAATCGCTGGACTGTTTTGTTTTGGTTTTTCCAATCAATTCTGATTGCGTCATGAAAAAAAAGATGGCGGCTAACGCAATCTTGCTTCACACCAGGGGAGAGAGGGAATCCAGTATTAAAGACACTTTTGTAGTTCTTAAAAAATTTTGCTCTCAAATTTTTTTCCGTTTTTATTGAAATGAAATTTTTAACTTATTTTTATCAGAATAAAGACCACATGAAGAGGAATTAAAGTAGTAAAACTGGAGAATATGATGCAAGAGTGTTTTCCCCTCCCCTGAGAGTATTCCACGGTAAGGTCTAGAAGGACTGGGTCAAGTTAGAACTTAGATCTCTTTTTGGAGGCGACGCGCCTGTAGAACTGAAGACAGAAAATGACAAAATCGACCATCATGGGCGAGAGTAATATTCACTTATTTACTTGGATCTTATGGCATAGTCCCTGAGAGCTGTCGTGGAATTTTCTCACCAACCGAAGCGTAAATGGCTGAAAAGTAAGTTTTGATGATCTAAAGCTCTCATTGTTGTTTGTATAACCAGATTTAGAGAGTTGTTTGAGCTCCGCGAATTCTAGTGCTTGTTCCCATGATGTGTTTCAGCTTCAGCATCTTGTGCTAAATAAATACCTGCCCTTAAATTGATATTGGCAGTGACTGGTTTTTTCGTAGTCGGCAATATGATCATTTGTATTCTTTCAATTACGCAAAAGCATGTAGATGTGAATTATCGGTTACCGATTAACAAGGTCTTTGTCGATTTAGAATGTGAACAATCGACAACGATCAGATTATAGCGTAGCAATGTGCCATTAATTCAGCATTGTATACTAGCTTATACTATTTAGGCTTTGTTTTGGGGTTTACCACTCAACTATTAAAACCCTCTTGTAGAATTTTCTATCAATAAGTAGGAGGTTGGTTTTCCGGTTACTACTCATGCAGAAAATGGTTGCATTTAACTGACTTTCAATCGAAACACAACGTAATTAACATTGGGAAATTCGACAAGATCCTGGTACATCTGGAGCGTCGTTTCTACCACTGTTGCCAGAAGTAATCATTCTCATCTCATTTGATACTTTCTAAACATATGATGGTGTAGATAAAACAGTTTTTTTCTCCATTGATCAAAGCAACTCTGACCTTTCTCGCCCCCTCATGAAACTCATCAATTCGTGGGTAAAATAAGCTTAAGCTTACTTTGTTTGCGACAGTGAGAAGAAGTAGTTAGATCCGTTCTTTTCAGTAACGTAACTTGCTTATCCCCTAGCAAGGATTTGTACAAATTAGTGGGTCGGAAGTACTTGTAGATGTATTTGTTCACAGGCAATTAATTATAACTTGCATTTACTTTAACGCATGGTGTGTCACGAACTTATTTAAAAGCTACCGATGGGATCTAATCCTTATCCATCGTTATAAAGGTTTCACACACAAGTAGTTTACCTTACAGTCATATGTTTATTGTTGTCTCTCTTGTTAGAATATCATTTTGTGCTCGGGAAGTTGAGGTGTTAATTTCAATAATGAATAACGTAAATCATAAACTCGATTTTTTGAATAATGTAACAGGAAACCTGGGATATTTCTAGAATAAGCATACCGGTATCAGTTATTGTACCACGCTGTGAACTGAAACTTCTTTAGAACAACAGAAATGTGGATTTTGTTTTAAATCTCTTGGTTTTAACTTGTTCAAACTTGGTGTAAATTGCGTGTTTCCCCTTTCTCTTGACGTGTTATTTTTATATTCAATATTGTTCTTATTATTTTGTTTTGCTTATCAATTGACTTGTATGCTTCTATTTTTATTTAGTTCCTTAGCAATATACCTTAGCTTCAAGGTATTGAAATGGTATTATATTTTCTTTATCTCATGTTGCAAAGAACTTGAAAAAACTGTATGGTTCATTTGTACATGTATCTGACGACAAAAGGTTTTGTTCCTGCATGGTTTTATACAGTTCTATGTTAATGAGTGTAAAACAGAGAAAAGGAAAAAATATATTGAACCAGGGTAAATATTGAACTGTAACATGCATGGTGCAACTTTTTTTGTCCTGGGAAATCATAATGGTGGATCAGTGAAAAGGCTATCACCTGGGTGACAAAGAAAAAACTTATCACTCTCGTGTGATTTTGGAGGTGAGGAATTCAAATTACAGAAGTTCTCTTAGACATTGTCAAAAAACTGTTTAAATTCCTAATAAAAATTTTTCAGGCTGGTTAAAATGACATAGACTGGTACATACTACCAGCATGCAAAGAAAGCCGTGTCTGATAGCCCGGGGTTAGTGGATATTGTTATCGGGCTAGTAATTTTTGTTCTCAACTTGCCTGATGGGCAAGTGCATTTTTTTTGGAAAATTCAAATTACAGAAGGATTGTAGTCAGTCCTGCTAATCAAAAAGGGTTTTGGAGCTAGTTGAAATGATTTGTGGGCAAGTACATGCTAGCTACAGCTTGCCTGAATGGCAGGCTGTTAAACTGACTTTCTTTGCACCCTGTGCACATTTTTTTTTTCTATTTCTGGCTTTTGTATTAGTTAGATATCCTGGAAGGGACACCAAAGTGGTGTCTCCAGGGATGTAGTTAAGGAAAAATTAACAAGCTTTTGTAATAGCCAAGCTGGTTTTTTTCGCTCAACTATGCCTTCAAAATGACCCCAAGCTCTTGCTTGTAGAGCAATTTGAGCCAATAGCGATGATAAGTTTTTTCCAACTAGTGAAATAAGCCGGCATCTGGATCTTAGGGGCATCCCTGTGTTTCTACACAAAGTTGTATATTTTAGGCAAACAATTGCTCTGAGTATCTTGTATATAGAAGAAGCGGAGTCCTAACTTTTTGCAAGATTGTTGATATGATTTTTATTAGAGAGTCTTCTACCATAGATTCTTGTCTTAATAAATTAGTAAATTTTCTTGCTGGGCAAGTAACTTTTAATTCTTACTTGACCAATGGGCAAGAGGCCAAGATAAGCAATAAGTGGCCCTGGGCAAGGCAAGCAAAATGAGCTAGAGAGCTGCTTGCTGAAGAGGACAAGCTGGAATTCAATTTTTTTTTACAAGCCCTGACACTAGGCTAATAGTCTGAATGAAAGCTTGCTAACTGAATATACCTTTGGATTGTTTGAGGCCAAATGAGTCCAACAGTAGAATATGAAACCTATCAGTCTGAGAATGTTCATTAGGCATCAGAGATCTGAGGATTTGCCATCTACTATGCAGAATTCTCCAACTAACATTCGGTAGCTAATGTGTATGACTCTTTTTTATTCAGACATGGAGCCTCTTTCAAATATTCTGCTGTGTGATTATACCTTTCTCCTGTTACTAGGATTCTACCCTGCCCTAAATGATTAATCACAGAGCATGTTATTGTACTAAAAAAACTGAGAGATGCAAATTAAGTAATCCTAAATCTGTTACTTACAACACTCTACAGTTGCACTAATGTTACCAGTTACTGTGAAACTGCTTTGCCATTCTTTTTCATTCATTCTTGGAGACTAGGGGCAGACTGAGCAGTTGGGCAAGAGGATTTAAAACAATTGGAGAAATTGGTGTGAACAAAGTTTACTTGTTCAAGTGCTAAGCAGTTTACTTTTATTGAGCTAATTCTGCCTGTTGATTGGGGAGAGCAATTTTTAGCCCTGCTCGAGCACATTTTGCTTGCCCTGGACCACCTCTCTCTCATCTTAATGTTAATAGACCTTTTTACTGATACGATTGCCATATTGAATGTATTAGATTTAGGGAGTATTATGGGATGCCCAGGGGGCATGAGCACGATCAGATATTCTCGCTCAGTATATATATATATATATATATATACAGTGGAACCTCCATTTAACGAACCTCCATTTAACAAAGTCCTCGATGTAACGAACGATATCCTATGTCCCAGCCAAAGTTATAGTAAAATGTATGGAATAGAACCTAGATATAACGAACCCTAATATAACGAATTCTTCGATATAGCGAACATAATCCCAAAGCCCAAACATAAAATCTACCTCGATATAACGAATTACAATGTCAACACGCGACAGAAGATAAACGCTGAACAGATCAACAGTCACCAAATCCTTTAATCCTTATGATAAAGAGACAGCAACCTTTCAGACAAAGGCTTATTATGTCACAGACATTGGCGCGATAGTATTTCGACATCAATTAACCTCTGCTTTATCTTCTTTGTCTCTTATTAGTTCTCTTAATGTCTTCACTTTTGAATTGCGTGACAGAAGTCACCTGTGTTACAAATCAATCATTAACTATGACCTTGATATAGCGAACTTTTTGGTTATTTCCCCTCAAATTCGTTATATCGAGGTTTTTGATTTAACGAACCCTCGATTTAACGAACAAATTTGGTCAGTCCCCAGCGACTTCGTTAAATCGAGGTTCCACTGTATATGCTCTTTTCAGGCTAATTTTTCTTTAAGTTTTCTTAGAAAAAGATTGTAATGGGAAAAAGAGATCATTGTGCCATGTTTGGATGTAATAATGATCGCCTTTTTGCCAAGAAATATACAGTGAAGTTCTCTTTTTGCCCGAAAAGTGGGCATAAATACTGAGCGAGTGCCTGCTGGGCATCCCACAATTCTCCTTAAATCTAATAAATTAAATATGGCTGCCGTATCGGTAAAAAGGTCTATTAGAGGTTGACTTTCCTGGACCCCGACAGATTCGCCGAAAAATCGGCCACCTTTGCAGAAATTTTTGGAAATTTTTCTTTGCCAAAAAACAATCAGTGAAAAACAGCTGATTTTGCAGGAATTTTCTAGGCAAAGTTTACTAGAAATTGATTGATTTTGCACTGATTTGATGAGTGTTTGTGATGTTTTTTAACAGAGATATTCGTTTGCTATTTTAACAATAAAGCGCTCAAGAAATGAGCCAATGGCAAAGTGTTTACATCATAAATAGTGCCCAGTTTTTTGCAACATAATCTATGCCTGGTAGTTCTGGGATGTTGTTTGCTCGTGGTGGTGATGAAGTTTCAAGATAAACTTTCAATCGTAGCTGTTGTAGTTAATTTTTTTATCTTCGGTAATTTTAATTTTTCCTTTGTTTCAACTTCATTAGACTTGTTGCACAATACACATGTACATTAGCGGTTGCTCAAATATATTTTCCTATATCTTTGCAAGCTAATGACGGATTTCGTTTAAACTTTCTACCTTACTTCAACAAAGATCGTAGCTAAGTGGTATGTTAACGAGGGGGGCGTAAGGGTTTGCGGTATTGCGGTATTGGGTTATTTTTGGTGCAGTGTTGCGGTAATTTTTATTTCAAAGTACGGTATTGCGGTTTTCAGAGTCCAAGTGGTGTGCGGTGAGTTTAAATTTTATGTCGCGGTAGTCGGTGAAAAAAACGTTGTGTCGCGGTGATCTGCTTCTTTTTCATGACAAGAGGATACAAATCCTAAAAGGTCTCCCTAGCTAGCCTGCGTGACCTGCGTGTCTTCCTATAGTTGCCCAGTCGGAGATCGTGTATTGCGGAAACAGTCCAGGCAAATCGTATGGCTTATAATTTCAGTTAATACTTGATATGATTAACGACATTAACTTTCTTATCCAATGATACGCAAACATGTCGCATTATTTATGACCTCATGGACCTTGTGGGAATAGTCAGCTTGGTTAACTTCCTTACCAATCTTACCGCCACTTTCGTGCCAGTAGTTATAAATTGCATAGTGTTGAAAGATAATCTATGAAGATGGTGTGGTCTAAAAATTATTACTTGTCCTTCTCGTTGTGCATGCAGGAATATAGAATGTACAAGTAACTATTCGTGTGTGCTTAGCCTACGTAGCATGGCAGCCCGGGGGGGGGGGGGGGGGGTTACTTCCTTATAAGAGGCTAATGGGGATGTGCCGCTGGATGGGGTCGCATTTTCACGAGTCAGATTGACTATTTCAAGAGAGTTACTAGAATGGGGTCGCGCATTTTCTGATTTTTGGGGGTAAGACCGACTCGTTTTTCATATTTACGGTTAGCAAACGTACCAGAATGTTTGTACTGTAGATGAAAAGTAATTAAAAGCGTTCTTCATTCAATCTAAAACGACTAAACGACTAAAATTAAATATTAGGATCGCGAAAATTAAATATTTGTCCAAAAGTGACTAGGATGGGGTCTACAATTGGCCACGGAATAGACTATAATGGATTAGGGGCTCTGAGAGGCCAGCGGCACATACTCCTGAGCAAAAATTAACCCAAGTACTCCCGTTGTATCATTTACGTAAACGTATACATGTATTAAACGAGTGCGATGATCTTATTTTTATCGCACTCTTGACCTCGATGCACTGTGACTTGGAAACACTGACGTAAAAGTATTATTTCTATTTGAAAGGAGGATATCGATTTGTAGTATTGACAACGTCAACTTTTTCCCATTTTTAACTGCGGTTTCGGTATTTGGCTAAATTTTGGTGCGGTATTGCGGGATTCTCGCGCTACCATGTGCGGTATTGCGGTATTCGTACCCCCCTTACGCCCCCCTCGTTAACAAAATATCATTTGGAAGAACCTAGGAACAAAAAAATCTTGAAGATGCAAGAAAATAGTTACAAAATCAGTGTGTAACGCAAAACAGCTAATTTGCACGAAATAGTTAAAAAAGTAAAATTTCACCCTTAACACAATCTCATTACAAAAATTCAACAGAGCAGAAAATTAATATTAAATAGGAAAAAAAGACACCATACGCAAAATTTCAGTTCTCTGCATTTATTTTCAAATAACGAGAATCATAATTCTAGGGACGGTTGCCATTAAGCGCCTGACAGTGTGTAACACTCGAGATCAAGGTCCAACAGCGCTCCATGCCTTACAAATATAAGGCTAGTGTCTTCCAAATGCACCCAAAAAAGAAGATAATTCGTCTGAGTAAAGTTCATAACATTGTTTATCATCGAGTAAGAAAGGTTTTTAAAGATTACTCATGGCAATGAAGAAATAAAGAATTTTCATGTTCAGAAACTAAACTGCTGTGTACTTTTGATGTGTGAAATTAAATAAAACTTACCCAAAAGAAAACCTGTATCTGAGCCTCTAGTTAACAACGGTCACTGATACACAGCTGCAACACAGTTCAGTTACTGGTCTTCAAATCCTGCTAAGTTTTTTTGTCTTCAGTAGGCTTAAAACGAAGAAATTCTACAAAAGGTGAATCGGAAACATATTTCCAGTTGAACGCCATGTTCTTAGCGTAATGATTGAATTACCACCATGCTCGCAGCAGAAAACTTCCCAAATGAAACTTGAATTCAAGCCATTTTCCATACGAAATCCACAAGAAACATCGAGGGAGTCCTGTGTAACCTCTCCTTAGTATCTGGGGGGTGTTTTTATAACAAATCAGGGGTAAAAAGCGGGAAAACATGAAGTAAAAATAGAGTGAACGTCATGATTGTGTTACACAGTAGTGTAAGAGGTTGGTCAAGTGTGGAATTCCAAGATGAATACTGAGAAGAAAAGCCTTTCAAATGCTGAAAAGATGAAAATGTGGAGGGAAGAAAAGATCAAGAAAAAAAAAAGAGGCAGACAAAAAGCCCTAAGAGCTTAATCGTGAACGTAAAATTGCCAAAGTCAAGGAAAATAGAGATCGCCGAAAAAAAATGCCATATGTTACACTGATGTACATGTGTATCGTACTACAAGTCTTAGCATACATTACCATACCAAAAAACAAACGAAAAACAAAAATTACCTGGGGTAGAAAATTAAGTACAACATAGCCAACAGTTACCAGTGCCATACAAACAACTTATTGATGAGATCAAGCAAAACTAACTACGAGAGAATGACTGGTTAACTGACAATTTTACTAACAGTAGACGACTGTTTAATTGTGACAATAGAAGGATCGAAACGCACCAATTATGAGTCTTCTTCTCGGCTTAACTGACAGACAACCAATAACATCACAACATAATTGACCAATCAGATCAATAACCAGAGTACAATACCATCAACTGATGTGCAACCCTCGAAGTTAAATTTTTCTTTTGGTGGCCATTTGGCGACCAACTCTTTAGGTTTAGTCGCCAAAGGATTTTTTTAGGTGCCAAAATATATGTTAACAATAAAGTTTTAATAATTGGTTAATAATTAATTTGGGCTTAAAAATGGTATTGTTCAGCCAAGACAATGTTGCTAAATGGCATTTACCGTATTCACAAGTGTATAGGGTGAATTATAATCCATGTCGAGTAACACTGCTTTTGTTTGCTTCTAAACAGGGAAGATATCTTGCAAAATACTGCCTTTGTGACCGAGTTCACGGAGGCCATGAGCAAAATTGCAGCATAAAAATTGTCCTAAAATTAGTGAACTGCATCTAATGTATCGAAAATGACAACGGATTTTTAACAACATTTACCACGTCAAATGACCGTGTAAAAGAAATCTAATCTCAGAAAAAACGAAACTTATTCTTCTATTAAAACTTCCAGATCATTTTCACTGGCAGTGTAAAATGGGGTTGACAGGCCTACACGACTCCCCAGCGCGTGTTCAAAATAGCCTTTTTTTCTTTGGTGTCTCATATTTTCCGGTAAACATTCTTTTTAACACTGGTGAAAAGTACCAGGACGTTCAAAACTAACAAAATGTTGAGCTAAAACTGGTTTAAAGCTAGTCTTGTTTCAGTATTTTAGTAATGAAACCGCACATTACATTAAAAATTTATTTACATCTGTCCTATGAAACAATCAAAGAAAGACTGTCGTCAATTCGTGGGTACATTGTTTAGAAAATAATCAATTAGTTATCACCTCTGCTTTTCCCACAGTAAATTTTTGGAAATGATAGAAATTCAGATTATAAATATACTATCCTTGTTCTGGAAACACAATACTTTTCTTGCTGCACGAAGTGCCGAGTAAAAAAATGGACAATTTCTGTGTTTTATAGCCTCCCCGCAGAGGTCCTGTGGGGTTTGTTTTTGTTTGTCACGCATTCATTTCTCCCCACGGACGTCTGCTAAACCGAGCCGACTTTTACATTCTCGTTTGTTTGAATAAGCCAATAAGCGGTCAGTTATTGTGTCATGATAAGCCAATAACGAGCTGTGATACAACTGAAACGGCACCTAAGAATTATTTCTCGCTTTTTTAGAGGAATATTTATTCCATGCCCATGCAAGGATGAGACTCCGAAGAAAGTTGTACGAAGCGAATTTTTTTGTTTTCTTTGCAGCTGTAATTTAGAAAAGGACCAAGTTCGCATGTTTAGAAAAAGCGGAGTCGACATCACAAGGCTCATCAAACGTGCTCTGGACGTTGATGTGTCCTTGTATTCTTCAAGTGAATTATTTATTTGCACTGCTATCTTCTACCTGAGATGACTCAAACATTCTGAAAAAATCACAGAAACGATGCAATAAAGCGGTAGTCAGCTGTATAGTTTTTTTCGGAAATTGTTAAGTGTAAAATAATCTGCTTTCCTTTGAAAGACTTCAGACAACAGTCTCCCACACGAGCACGGAGCGGTATTCAGCACGGTCGAAAACAATTACTATTAACTCTGTATACATGTGTATTCGAAGTATAAAGAAAAGAGAACTTGTAAACGTTTATAGGGAAGATTTTCAAAGCATTCTTTGAAAACAAAGGCCGTTTCCTTTTTTGCGAAATGTAATTTCACCAAGGTCATGGGTCGCGGACCAAACACCAATATGTGAAATTTGGGTATATTTTTTCAAGAGACGGTAAAACAAAAAATTCAAAGTCTACAGCAGTGTGCTTCCAATGGCAGAAAAAGGTTTACCTGAAAACTTGCTCTGCAAAAAGGCATGTCTTCCCGTTGCGTTTTATTTATTCACAAGCTAAGTGCCGCCGAAATCTAAACTTCAAGCTAGAATGACAGATTGACCTGCCTGTCAACAAACTTTAATTTCAGTCCTTCAAAGAAAGAAAGAATGCTTATAATCAATAAATCATTGGACCTTTCATTTTTTACCATATTTTATTTCTCGACGAAATATTTAATCATGCTGGAGCTCAGCAAAGTCGCGGACCAAGGACCACATGCTACTGATCGATCTTCAACCAAGCTTCTGGGCTTCCGTAAAAAACAGAGAAAGCCCCTCTCTCGACAACCTCCATGTTCTCTTCGCTAATATCACTGAGCGTTACAGCAGGAATACCAATATTTGCCAGCTTTGTAGCTTGATCTTTCATAAGATTTACTAGGGGCGAAACAACCACAACAATATGTCCAGTGGTTCCACGCACTGTGTTGCAAAGCTTGATATGTAAGGGATTTGCCAAATCCCGTCGGCAAATTTATGAACTCATCGATCTTCTCTATAAAATTTGCAGGATAGCTTCTCTCTGATACTTGTTTAACTCTGTATTTACTACAAACTTCTTGCACAAAAGCCTCACTGATCGTGCGAATCTGAACAAGGGGCTCGGGTTACGTTTTACAAAAATCCGTAAACGGCCTGTGATTGGTGAATGTAAAAGTCGGCTCAGTTTAGCAGACGTCCGTGGGGAAAAATGAATGCGTGATGAACAAAAACAAACCCCACAGGACGTCTGCGGGGAGGCTATGTTTTATACCATAAGCCAATCTTGCGACCCCTCAGTCTCTTGGTTTGCGGTCTACAGAATGTGTAACGAAACGACTAACCGAATTGTAACGCGAACAAAATAACCCATTTTTTCAGAGGTTTTCGATGGGTTTTAATGTTCTAACGACAAACACATCTCCTCTGGACCCTGTGGCCATACTTAACCGATTGAAAAAACAACTCGAAGCAATCGGATGAAATTTAAGGCTAATTGAAATCAGGTTACTGACAGTAAAGAACAATGTAAACACATTTCATGGCAATGAAAGAACATATGCAAAACAAAATTGACACAACTCCTCTGCGAAATAGGACGCAAAACATAAGCTCATGTTTTCTTATCTCGATTTCTGCTGTTATTTTAAAGCTAATGCTCAAAATCACATCCATTTCCCCCTGTGATCTTAAGGAGTCCTTATAAAGAAGAAGAAGAAGAAGAAGTGCCTTTATTTATTATACATTCATTCATACATATAACCTACTACATTACTACAAGGTATGAGATCAAGCCAGCGTCGAAGTTGAAGGAGTAAGAAGAGCAAATGCTCATCTTCTCGTCAAGTTTAACGCCTGGACAAGTCAAAGGCTCTTGAATCGTACTAATGTGAAAGATTCCTGCGTGTCTTAAATTTGGTAAGACCTCTATCCTCTGACCGTGCTGTAGTGCACGATGCACGCTCTCGGTGAGGAATTTGATGCCACCGAACTTCGGCGAGCGCGTGCTTCTTTGGAAACGATAGATCTTCGCGCTCTCGAGTTCGGACCTGATTAATTACGAAAACGTCTACTACGAGTGAGTGATTGACTCATTTGCATATCCCTGTCCCTGCAATAACTCGTGGTACGCTCGTGCGTACCCATGAGTTAAAAATTGCCTCAATGACGCAGCCGGAAAAGACGGCGTGATCTATAAATCAACCCTATAGTTTTCTATCAGCCAAAAAAAACCCAAACAAAAATACCGCTTTTACTTTACTTTTGGTTAAGACGTTTAAGACAATTGTTTTTCGCGAAGTTTAGGTTCGTCTGATGATGATGTTGTGTTGGTCTGCAAATGGTCACTTTTTATTTTATATATAAAAAACGATTCAACATTTCACGTTACTCAAATTTATCTTAAAATGTTCCATGCCGACTTAAACTTTCTGCTTTTCCATTTATTTTAACCCCCCCAAAATATATATTTATTTGGGTTGTAGTCTTCCCAGTCTAGCCGCACACGCACACGTTTCCGAGAGAAAATTATGAAAAACAAATCGATTGCGTGCTGCTTGTCACGCATTACAAGGTTAAAAATTTGTCACGTGCTAGGCAACGGACCTGTGCTCAGTGGAACAGAACAATATTTTAGTAGAAATTTTAGCGAGATCTTCTAATCTTCCCCCTCTGGGATATCAGCAGAGGACCTTAATCATTTCAGTACAATTCAGACAATTGATCATCTTTTTCGTTTCTTCAGTTTTTCTCTGGTCGCCAACTTGGCGACTATTTTCCGAATCAAGTCGCCAGTACCAAAATTTTAGTTGCCATGGCACTTAAAGTGGTCGCAGCTTTGAGGGTTGATGTGATACAACTCACTTTGACTCTGAAGATGACTACCGTACAGGTGGTTAATTTTTGTAGTATTTTGCATGTTTTTGTGAGTTTGGTGGATTCACCTGAATTTTGCAGCTCTGCGGGTGAGGATTACTCTTTGTGTTTAAGTTGTTATCATCATAAGGTACATCTAAATTGCTGAGAATAATATCACTCTAATTTCTGTCTAGTCGATGTATTTGGTTGAATTATCAGACCTAATTTCACCTTGGTTTCACCCTCTAATGTACTGTTGAATATTTTTATACTTTCAGGGTGGAGTGGGTTGAAATAATTGAGCCCCGAACAGGGGAACCCATGTATGCCAACCTTAAAAGCGGTCAGTGCTTATGGGACCCTCCTGCTGGAGTCAGAGTGTAAGTTAAACAGTCATCAGATACTTAATTACCCCTAATAACTGGCCCAGAAGTGATTGGCATGAAACTTACCCCTAGAATAATGTTTCTAAACTGTCCTTGGGGTAGAAATCTTTTATACATGATAATGTATGTTTTCAGATAGGCAATGCAAATTTGTATTTTTATTGAGCCTAAGTTTAGACCTCCTTTTTCAGCTCTTGAAAAGCCCCAAAATGATCTGGTAGACCTGTGTAAAATTTAATTCTTTTAAAAAAGAATTCACATAGGGTATATGTTGTGGTTTAATTTTATCCTTGGTTCAAATTTCCTTTTCTTTTGTTTTTGGGTATGGTAATGTATGATAATAACATGATAATGAGCTTGAAACAAAAGAAAAGAAAATTTGAACCAAGGATAGAATTGAACCACAACATATACATGACTATGAAATTAGAGCCTTAAAAAATAATGTAAAGTTACTTTTGTTAGTAAGGTAAAGTTTATCTTTGTTCTTTTACAGTTATTGTTTTTGGTGGCCTGCTACTTTTAAACATGTTTTAAAGTCACCTGACTGGTGATCAGCCAATGGCCTTGTCAGCTTATATTTGTAAAAAATGAATGGGAACCTAAAAGTGTGTTCTGATTTTTAAAAAATTAATGTCCAATTTCAGTAAAAAAGCCAATGACACTCAGTGGTGGGAACTGTATGACCAGAAGACTCGTCGCTACTACTATTACAGCGCAGGAACACAAACTACAGTTTGGCATAAGCCAAAAGATACAGAGATTATCCCTCTTGCTAAACTACAGGTATGTGTTAAGTATCATAATGTTTTTTGTATCATTTTCAAAAGAAAAACAGTAATTAGAGGTCCTGTAAGTGGCAGAGTGTTCACGACTGCTTATAGCAATTACTGCTTTGGGATATGGTTACTAGAATTTTACTTGCGCAGTTTGCTTGAGAAGTTTAGAGTTTCATTGAAGTTGCTGTGCTTTCAGCTGTCTGTTAGCAAGGGTGTCCATTGCATGGTTTGCATGGGCCTTGAAAAGTCCTTGAAAAACCATCATGTCCTTGAAAAGTCCTTGAAAATTGAAAAATTGAGGGATATCCTTGAAAAGTCCTTAAATTTCCCACAGAAGTCGTTTAATATTTTCTAAAGCTCCTTGGAGAAAAATAACCTTTGTTTAAAAAAATGTTTTGCACATAGGAATGATTGAAAGCACAGCGATACACAAATTTTCTTGGTGATCATGAAAGTGTTTTCTTATGATTTTGGTGTGCCTGGCATAGTTCATTTGCCTTTATTTGAAGTACCCTAGGAGCCATGCCTTAATGAAGGAAGGTTATTGCAATAAGTGAACCCTGCATGGTCCACCTATGCATTTTAAAGGTTTCTACTTCATGTTTCTGGGGTAAAAAAGGCCTTGAAAAAAAGATTTTAGTTCTTGAAAAGTCCTTGATTTTTTCCCAAAAAATTCTATATGTTTTGATGAGATAATAATGGCATTTTCCAAAAAAAGACATACGTCATACTGGTGTTTATAATGAGAAAGTGGGCTCTCACCTTGGGATTTCTAGCCAATTCTTTCATTTGTAGGAAGGGTACAGAGTGACATTTTCTTGGACAGTCATTTGCAAAAGATCTATTTTAATTATTCATGTAAAAACTTTTCTGTATTTTCTAGATCTTGCATATTGCATGATCTTGTCCTGTTGGTATTTTTAAAGCTGTCAATCAATTTTACAATGGTAATTTTATTTTGCTCTTTTTTTGCATGACGTATAAACTAATGAAGATTTTGAAATCAGTAATAATTTGCAAATTCAATGATTCTGTACTTTGGTGCTCCATTTGAAGACAATAATCTACCTTCATTGTGTCAAACTTGATTTTAATTTGGTGGTTAACATATTTTTCCTGAAGCTTTTAATTATTTCCATTTGCAAGCATAATGTCAAGTGCTGTCACAAAGAAATGCAAACACTCATAATATAGAGCCAAAGAGATGTGGTAAAAGCAATTTATTTATTGTGTGCAAGTGTCTCATGTATTACGGGCAGTCAAGGCTATGTGTTTCTTGGCTAGAGTGGTGGAATTCTTTATTCGTTGCAAAGTGGTAAATACTACAATTATAACTATTGTGTGCACATAGTTTTATATAAAAAATTCAGTAAAAGTGTTAATTATTGTCACCTTAGGTTTAGGAGTTGGTGTTGCATAATTTTTGCACTTTAAATTGTAAATGATTTTTTATTTTCTGGGAGCATGTTGTAGTTATTAAATAAATGTTTAGAAATTGAATTTTATTTTAAAATGTGACTGAATCTTTGAAGAGGAAATGTGTTTACAGCAGCATATTATTTACATGTATACATTGTGTCGTGAAGTTATCTTACCGAGGGTATGGTTGACTGTATTTCGGAATAAACAGATGAATATCCTTTAAAAAGAGAACACTTTTTTGATCTTGAAATGTTATGCTGTAATATTCAGTGCTTGAAAAAAAATTAAGGTGCATGTAGCATTCGTTTGGTCCAAATATTATGTAAAAAGTGATTGGTAACAAAACATCTGCATATTCTTTATGGTCACTCAAATGCAACCCCTCAAATTTGAAAATATTGCGATAATGCTGGCATGAAGCAGTGGCTTGTACACGTCACATTCCTCTGATCTGAATTTAGTTAGCTGTATTATTTTACATCTACTCTTGCCAGTGGTGGTTAAATTGCATAAAGCCTGAAAATGCCAAGTTACGATTCTCCCTGAAAAGACATTTCAACTATTTTAAAAGGCCATTTTTATTCAATTTAATGTAGACCCTAAAAGCAAGAGAAAAGAGACGAGCAGCGAAAGCCAGAGAGGAGAGAAGAGAAGGTTCAAGCCGGCGGGAAAGTTCTGAAAGAAGAAAGAGGGATGGCAGTCTCAGGAAGGATAGCTCAGGAAAACATGATGATGGAAATTTACACAGAAGGGAAAGTAGTGGAAGAAATGGAGTATCAAGGGAGGGATCCTCATCAAGACGGCATGGAAGTAGCAGGGAAAAAAGAGAAAGAACAAGTTCAAGAGAGCACAAAAAACATGAAGCAGAAGTTAGTATTTCTAATATAGTTTAATTTTAAGACAAGCTTTGAATTTTGTCTTATAATTATCAAATGATGATTTTGAGGTTTTAGAGGTGCATCATAAATCAGACGTAATAGGCCTATACAAGTCTGAATCCTTCAGTGTGGATCCTTGGTCATATCAAATCTTTCTGTAATAATTATTTTCCCTCAATGTAATATTCAACTATCTCCCAAAGGGGAGGTGAATAGTGGTGGATATATAGCGAGACGCGAAGTATCGAGGTATATATCCGGCACTGTTCACTGACCCTGAGGGAGATAGTTGTTTTAGTACTTACCAAATCAGTTGGATAAAAATGAACAAACTAACTACCGGGGGTATTTGTAAATTAAAAATGTCACTAAGTAGGAACTTTGTTTACAATTACATACATTTTGGGTTAGTACTGTCAAGTCCATTTTTATGATTTTGTTGCAAGTTCAGCATGAAAATAATAATTTTCTATACCTACCAGTAAACACTGATAAGCCAAAGTTCGTTACTTTCTTGGTATTTGTTTGTACGACTGCTTAATTTATTGCTCATATTTCATCTTTCTAAAATGTCTTGAAACGAGATGCCATCTTGGCTCCAGTCGCAAAACAGTGAGGGTGAATAGCCAAGGATATTCCGAGTCATGGGAGCCAATCAAATGCATGGAAATTGCCATTCACTGAATGTTATTCTTTGTGCAGTAATAGTAATATAATTAAAGGGAAGAGAACTTCCGTATCATGAAAGCTTCTACAGAGAACATTATTATTTTGCCAGTCCCTTGGCCCTTTGTTATATTAAGGTTCCACTGTTACATGACCTGTAGTATAATTATTATATGTTTATGTTGGTTTTAACCAAAAAAGATTAATTTACAATTAATTATAATACCTGGTACAATTTTCTTCAAGTGATTAACTCATGAGCACTCACAGTATTTATGGTTGCGTAATATCCTGAAACCACTGGTTAAACACAAAAATGATGGCAATATCATTCCTTTCTTTATTTTTTATGCATTCTTTGTCTTGATTACCTCTGCAGCATTCAACAGAACTTTTACCTTGAGACAAGGCATTGAGGGCCAGATATCATGAACCCAAGAAAAAAATAGTAACTAATAAAATATGCAGGGCACTATTTTCATTTGGAATAAGGTGTATTGCAAATCTGTAAGGAACTGGGAATAATTTTTTTTTTTATTAAGATTACTCACCTGTGTTGGTCTTTTCCTCCTTTCTGATCAGCCAATGAGGGAGTTGTGGGGGGTTTGGTGTGAGGTATTTAATAATAATAAATAATTATATATTAGTAACAAGTTGTGAACAATAAAACTGATATGCTACCGTTTAAATCCCAGCCTTCAAGCTCCTCTGCTGCAGTTCCCAAAGAAGCCAGCATTGTGGAAAATGGAGTGGAGGACAAGCCATCAAAGGGTGATGCTGAAGATATAGTTGATGCTAACAGTGAAGAGGTAACAACAGCCAATGTGGATGAAGTTGATGCGGAACGTTTAGAGAAAAGGAAGTCCCCTGAACTGCCCCTGCCTGCGATACCCTTACCTGAGCTTCCTGCACCAGAAGCTCCTTCTGCTGCCACACCTGATGTGACATTACTTAGCGTTCAAGATGGAAAGGAGAATGCAACTGATGATGAAGGCCAGCTTACACCATCAGGAACATTGTCAAGAACTGGCACTCTAGACGAGTAAGAAACTTTATGTTAAGTTATGTAATGGTTTAGGAATTCAATTGTTAGGCTCTCTTTGGCCCAGCTTCAAAGATTAAGATTGAAAGATGCTGGATATAGGTGACCCAGAAGGCATCGTGTGTTCTGACCCCCCAGCTATGGGGCTGGTCATTTGACTTTTGAGAGGAGGGAGAGTTCATTTTTGGGGAAAGAACATGGCCAACAGACTTGGAATGATAACATAATTGTAACTGTGGATTATGTTACATGAATTAGTCACTGTTAACAACAGTCCTGTTAAGGACTTCACTATTATGGACAATCACATATCTTCCCATCCTCGGAGACCCAGGGGCAGATAGTGGGGACGAGGAAAAGTCTAAACGGGCGGAAAAATATATGGCACGAAGAAAAGTAAAGAACGGCGAGAAGAGCCCCTGGGGACAATGTCTTACCAGACCAGTTCCAAACGGTCGCCGCCGTTCTGGCTTCTGATTGGCGCCAGAAAACTTGTCGGTCGCCGCCGTTCTGGCTTCTGATTGGCGCCAGAAAACACAAGTTTTCTGGCGCCAATCAGAAGCCAGAACGGCGGCGACCGTTTGGAACTGGTCTGGTAAGACATTGTCCCCAGGGGCTCTTCTCGCCGTTCTTTACTTTTCTTCGTGCCATATATTTTTCCGCCCGTTTAGACTTTTCCTCGTCCCCACTATCTGCCCCTGGGTCTCCGAGGATGATATCTCCCTCTTGGAGTAATGGTGGCTACATACACTACAAAGAGAGTAAGTAATCATCAGGGGCATTTTCCAAGGTATTCGACCACTGCATTGTGCAGTCCAATGTATCTTTATGAAAAGCTTCTAATTCTTTTGAAGCAACTCAACATGAGATTGTTTAATAAGTTATCATTGGGGTTAGTAAAATATGTTTCATTTTTGTGACCATACAGTAGCACTGGAGAGGATCACCTTAGCCCATCAGGGACCATAGAGAGAGCGCGACAAGCCGTGGAAAGTGCTTCAAGGACTATTCTGGCAAACAGAGCTGCTGCAGCCTCTTCTCAAGCAGAAAGAAAAGAAGATGATTCAGTCTTTATTGAGCGTGGCAGCTTCAAGGGCTCCAGGAAAGGTGCTCATGATAGTCTTTCTCTAGTAATGGAGAGTTTAAGCAACACTAAAGAGCTTATGTAAAAGTTACAATCTCTGACAGTGACCATCCCTAGCAGGTGCAGATCTAGGAAAAAAAAATACTGACTGATTTCGTAAAGAAGAGCCCTTGCTTCTAGGGTGGTCCTGGGGTATGCTCCACCAGGAAATGTCCCCTTTCCTGGGTTTCAATGAAATCTTGCTCCTTATCCAATTCAATGTGGAAATTAACCTTGATAAAATAATCTGCTGATTTGCAAGGCTTCATTTGAGGAGAATGGAACAGGCCAATATCCTGTAAATAATTTGTTTTGACTCCACAGGCCACAGGGAGAGTGTCGATGATTCTCTGAGTCTAAAACTGAGAGCAGGAGGCATGCCTGCAACTACAGCTCGTTTAGTTGAGGCATGTGCCCCGCCTTCCTTGAACGACAGTCTGTCGAGCATTCGCTCTCTGCGGCATCAAAGACAAGTAAGTGATAGCATTCTGAAAGATCTTAGGCTTGATGATGAAGATGATGACTTGGATACAAAATCCCTTGGGACACCGAGCACTTTGCCACGACTAAGCCGACCTTCATCCATTGCTACTCCAGCCACAGGCTCTTCAAAGCACAGTACCTTGGTAAGTGGTTTGCATTGTGTCTTGATATTAATGTAAACCGTTGAGCCTGACCCTTGTTGATGCAACAATTAACTGCTTTCATTTGGTGTATAATTGGCCTTTCACAGTTCACGTTCACACGAATTGCTAAATGAAAATTTATGACATACGTTTATCAATAGTATTAGAGCGATTTTCGTATGACCTTGAAAAATGGTTTCGATAAGTGTTCGTCATCTGTTTCATAAGCCAATGGATGAAAAGATCAAAACACGGACTCTTCGTTTTCCCGCCAAAGAAAACCCTAATATGGAGAAGGCATTGTTCGATTGGCCAATCGTGTTGTAGTATGACATCAAAGCAAAGGATCCATTGATTTCTAGAAAGTTCTCGGGCATGAAGTTTTTTTACGCGGGTGTTCGCTTAACCAACCAAAAGCCACACACGTTTGTCTGTCCGTTCGATAAACCAATCAAATCGCTCTATTTGCGTTCGTTTGTTGTTTCTGTTTTGTTCGCGCGTTTTCATTTCAAGGTCATTCGGTGGGGGATCCAGACCTTGAGATAAGGTGGGGGAAAGGGGGGGGGAGGCTTTCATCCAGACCCTTAGATTGGGGGGGGGGGGGGGAGGGCTGGTCTCCAAAAGATTTTTTTCGGGCCTTCGGGCCCCAGTTTGGTCAAGAAATAAGGGGGGATCCTCCCCCAGGCCCCTCCCCTGGATCTGTACTGGAACTGAATAAGTATGTCTGCAAAATTACAATGGTTTGTATGAAAAAAATTACTGGACTGTTAGAGGTGCGGTCTAGTGACTTTTCCACAATATTGCGACATGATTTGGCTTCTTCCTTATGTACGGCCACCCCCTCTCCACAAATCTTTTTTTGGTGGAAAGTGGTGGTTGTACATGGGCTTATCAAAACCGTGTGTAAATATATTTCAGCTCTTTATGACAAGGTGAAGGTAATGATTCATCAGTAATTCTGTTTCTCAGTATTGCTAGCAGTTAGCTCCAATTTTGACTTGATATGTTTCTTTTTGTTTCTCTATTTCTACCAGGAACGTTCTCATTCCATCCCGGGTTCCAAGCCACCTTTGATGAGAGCGCTAGGTGCTTATGAAGAATACTTCAGTCATCACAAGAAAGGCGTTTTCAGACGAAAGAGAATCTCTTTAGCAAGCATGCTCTCCTGGTCAAAGGTACTGACTGACTTCTGAGTCCTTGAGTAATCAACCCAGACATCTATCGTGTCAACATTCGATTCTGGTGTAAAAGATCTATGAGCCCCTAGGTCAATGAAGAAAAATCAGTGTAACGGCAAGTAGAGTTTGGGTTTTAACTCATCCCTTGCCGGTGCAATTGAGGTTTCTTGGGAACTGCCCACCTACCCTTCCCCTAAGCAAAAAGTAACTTTTACCTCTTACTTAGGGTAAAATGTTTGCTTAGGGGAGGGGGAGTTGGGCATTTTCCTAGAAACCTTAATTGATCCCAAGGATTGTTAGCCTGTCACGCAGACGTTCTTTGTGCTTCGTCACGCGTTCCTCCCCCACCCACCACGAATTCATATTGCACGGCTTTACTTGCAAATGTTTTAAAAATTCTTGTGATTTTATCAGGTGCCAATCAAGAAACCGCTGATTTTGATCCAAGACAGACAACTGAAAAAGGATGCAATCGACATGTTTAAGTTAATTCTCGGCTACATGGGAGATCGAACAATCAAGGGGAAAACTCCGGAAAAACTGGCTTTGGAACTCACCACCAAGGGCTGGAGTACACCTATCCTAAGAGATGAGATTTATCTGCAGCTGTGTAAACAGACAACCGACAACTTTAGACCGTGAGTAGATTTGTCACAAGTCGAGCTGCCAACATAGGCGTACGGGCCGGGGGGGCGAGGGGGGCTGCAGCCCCCCCAAATTTTGGGCAACTCAGATTTTTTGGGCAGCAAGAGAAAATTTGCGCAAAGACGTTTTTAAAGACGTTTCTGTGTTTTTTTTTTTATTAGTTTAAAGAGACAAATATTTTCTATTTTAATCTGAAAAAATCCTGAAGTCAGCGTAATAATCCAGTTACTTTCTCTCGAGACACTCACAGTGGTTGCTTAGCACGTGATGAGTTTCTGGTTATAGGGAAGGGTATCATTTGTTGATTTACATATTTATAGTTTTTTATTGTTGAGCACTGTACTGCTCTGCACTGCACTGACTGGAATGCGCTCTTTCCAGTTGTGAATTAATTAGAATAAACTTCCGCATATCTTTCTAGAATCATCTCCGCCCGTAGAACAGTGTATGGCAGATAGCATCAGCAACAGTGAGTGTGAAAATGAAGAAGTGTCTGACTAGTACTCAGCTCGAATTACGAGAAGAATATTAAATTTTTTTAATAATCTATCAAACAATAATTTATAAAAGTAGACCGAAATGTTTACAAAACCGCTAACAAGAGCGTCTCGTTGCATACTAATGAAATGGAATCCTTCTATCTAGCGATCGGCCGGAGCTATTTCCATGGTCTTTTGCACACGTTTTTGAAAAGATTGAAGCTACCATGAGGTGAAATTCCATGTCAAAATAGATTCGTTTTCTACAGATAACGGCCAAACATCAAGATTTTTTTTAGCATATTTCTAAAACGTCATCCCAAAATATCCCGATAACTCTTTTATAGATTCCGTTTTAACTTCACGAACATCGACGCGACTATTGGACAAAAAAGTTCCCGTGAACGATTCCCAGTGCCAAGAAATATTGCTGCAATTAAGGGTGCGTTCGATTGGGAAATCCGAAAACGGATTTCACCTCCGAGAAATCCGTCCTCAGGGTGGATTTCAATTAAGAAATCCAAATCCGAATTTTTTTATGCGTTGCATAATTAGCACAATTTCGTCCGCTGTTCACGAGAACAGTTTAGCAAATCCTTTTTCGGATTTCCCAATCGAACGACAAAAAGGGAAATCCAAAAAATCCGGATTTAGGTTTCTTAATTGAAATCCACCCTGAGAACGGATTTCTCGGAGGTGAAATCCGTTTTCGGATTTCGCGTTTGATTGAAAATCTAAATCCGGATTTCCCAATCGAACGCACCCTATAGACAATGGCGTCATTTCGTTGCTATGACAACTCCGATGTCATTAAAACCCTATGATAAATTTTCATCTATATCTAATAAAACTATGGTAGCAATTTTTCCAAATGTTTGTCTATGGCGACGTAGTTATGCTCAAAATTGGGAGGTATTGACCCTGAAAAACTGTTACAGTATCGAGCCACCTTCATATGCCAGTACGGGCTACGTTATTGCATCGTTTGGCCTCGTTTCTTTTCTACTGTTTCGTAAAAATTTGGGCAACTTGCGAGAATTTTTTGGGCAAATAGTTTACCGCCCCCCCTGGCAAAAAATTGCCCGTACGCCTATAAGTTGCCATTATCTTCGTAGTTTCGTAAGGTCCTATTGTCTCAACTTTGCTGACGTCATTTTTTTTGAAGGCGTCATCGTATGCACAAATGAAACTCAAAAGTTGAAAGAGTTGGTTAACTTGAACAATTTGTGCAATTTTCAGCTTTTTTTCAAGCAATAACAAAAGAAATAGCAGAAATCGAAAACTGCGAAATTGCTGCGTGGCATAACATTAATGAGCCCATACATTCTTTGCAAAGTTTCAAGTTTTTCAAAGCTAATTTCTCCAAAACTTTTCAGTATACCGAGCTCAAATTTTCTTAGATGACTGAAATTGTTATGCTCTTTTGATATTCAGAGAGTTTATTTTAATAGCGTGATCAGAGGATAAAACGCATTATGCTAATGCGGCAAAATATGTAAACCAAGATTCGCCAATTGTACTAGTAAGGTACATCTTGACAAAGTGTTTGTTTAACAGTAGTGTAGTGGTAAGGGAGAGAGAGAGAGATCAAACTAGCGTACGAAATGTCTGTTTCCTTTGTTTTTTTCTTCTTAGTAAAGACACTTTTATTGACAGTAAAAATGGCAGCGACTCTCTACGGACGGAAAATTTCCGGCGCCTTCTTACTACTTAGCTAAGCTCCGTAATCTTTATAACACTGCATTTGTTCCTGTTTACAGTGACAGCCTACGATGCGGTTGGGAGCTCATGGCAATATGCCTCGCTCTCTTTCCTCCTTCCACCAAATTCTACTCATATTTAGAGGGTTACATTAATAAGAACCTTGAAGACTCCGACTGGAAAGATGTAAGTTGTGTTTATTGTTTGATTTGCTTTTTTGAAGGCTGGATGCTTCAGGTTCGCACTCTCGTGGTAGATTAATGGTCTTTTAGACTTTCCATGGGTAAACCTAATAGGCCTTTTGCAAAATTATCGTACTCTTTGTTTTCCCCAAAACATTTTGCGTACAAATGGTTTGCAATTTCTCTTGGGGCTTACAATTGTGGAAGTATGTTTATGCAAAATTTTGAAGGGAAAACAGAGTATTATGGTCTTTTGTCGAAGACTTTAGTTTTAAGGTTATGTTCTACCCTGTGCCAGGCTCTCAGTCTGTGTAGGTGAGCGAAAAATGCTCACAAGCAGCAAAAAAGCGAGTGAGCGAAAAACGGCGGGAACCCTCTCTCCCCAGTCCCACGCGGCTTTTCGAATTTTTTTTTTCGATCTCTTTCGCCCACTATCTTGGAGCCTGGAACAGGTTAGTTATACCCACTCTGACGTATACAGACTTGAACGTTTACCACTGTCAAGAGAAGAATAGTACTTTATCCTTTCGCTCGGGAGACTCTTCAGTTTGGGAGACTCTTCAGTTACAACTGTACAGAAGCCATTAACGACCGTTCTCGCGTGAACCGAAACCTAAGCGCTGAAATTTGTATCCGTCTACAAAATATAATGAAGTCGTGTGGAAACAGCCTGAAGAAGGAAAGGGTAGCCCTTCAAAGCGTTCTCTTAGGGACCGGCCATTATTTATCGAGAGGGGGGGGGGGGGGGGGGCTGGTGCAAATAAGGGGTGGGTCACCATTTTTTATGCAGAAGTTTAAGGGGGGCCCACAAGAAAACATGCAAATGTATAAGCCAATAAAATGTTGAGCTGCATCCTTATAATTAAATACAGCAAGAGAGGAGAGGACTACTATTAAAATAACTTCTAAAAATCAACATTTATTTCCACTAACTTTGCTTTACAAATGAACTGATTGTCTCTCAAAACACAGGGCCATTCCATTATCCAAACCACCCTACAGAACACCCTTGGAAATACCTATGAAAGAGTAGTTTTTATGCTTTTAACCCCTCAGAAATTGCACACTAAAAAGTGCATACCCCTCTAAAAACGACACAACCACTATTATCATCATCAACATCATTTTAGCTTAATGGTTGTTGTCAACATCATCATTGTCATCAATATCAATATCATCATTATCAGTGTCATCACTGTCATCATTTATATCATTGTCATCATTATCAATGTCATCACTGTCATCTTTAGCATCAGTATCTGTTTCTGAGAGATAACTTTCTTTTCTTGGGAAGTTTTCTATGTAATCACTAATCAAATGTGTAGCTACCTAGAGAATGTCTATGAGACTTATTTCTTAGTTAATGCATGTCCGATTTTTTCTTTTTTTCTTTGGGGGGGGGGGGGGGGGGGTCTGGAAAGTCATGCTTAAGGAGAAGGGTGGGTCAGCAAAAATCAAGCAAGTCATATTTCATATTGCACCAGCCTCCCCCCCCCCCCCCCCCTCTCGATAAATAATGACCGGTCCCTTAGTAAAATGACACTTTTTCCAACTCTAATTTCTGTTCCTCAGTTACAATGCGTAGGTATAAATTTCTGTAGTATGGACGTAATTTAAGTGTTACTCTGAACTTTTCTCTGTTTTAGATTCCCGTTACCCAGTATGCCAGCCATTGTTCAGTGAGACTTAAGCGAATCGCTAGAACTGGTGCAAAGAGAGGGCTCCGGAAACCAAGCGTAGATGATATTCAGCAAGCTAAGGTAAGTCGCTGAATCGCTCTTCACAAAACAGTTGTTGTTACCTATTTATTTCTAATTTTTTTTATTCAAAATTATACAATGAGGAATAAAAGACATGACACAACGTTTTAAGCTTTGAAGACTTTTTTGGGATACTTCAGTAACCAGTTTCACATACTGTAGTTTCCCAAATATGTCTTCAAAACTTTAATGCTCTGTCATGTTTTTTTTTTTTTTAAATAAAAAAATTAATACCTGCAGTGCCTTGCTGTATGTAATTTGAGACTGCGAGCAGTCGCTCTATTTCTTCAGATTCAGTGAGAATGCACGCGCGCGCCAACGTGGAACGGCTCAGTCACACTCCTCTGATAATTTTCATGTCTCACGCGTTTCACTCTACGGACTAAGAAAAAAGAGAAAAAAGAGAAACTGCTACTAGTCTACGTAATTTCGTTAACATTTCTTCTCTATCTGGACAATCTAATCGGCCGAGAGATAGTTAACGAGGGGCAAAGATAGAACAGACTTCGAGAGTGCACATTGTAATTGTTACATCGCAAATATAAGAGCACTTTCTTTTGGGTTGTATTAAAAGCATATTTTGTGTGGCACAGGCACTGATAACAGCAAGATGAACTCAAATGTACTTCCTCAGGGTTGAGTTACACCAAGTCACGATGAGACCAAAATCAAAGCTTTCGTGATCTAACAGCTTAAGTTTATTCGGTCTTATTGCCATTTCTTGTTTACAGTCCTCGGTGTTTCACCCGTCCATGTTTGGCGCCACTCTCGACGAAATCATGGAAGCGCAAGCGGAGCGATTTCCTTCACTTAAGCTGCCCTGGATTTTACCCACCCTCGCTGAGTCAGTTCTGCACCACCAAGGCGCATCAACGGAGGGCATCTTTAGGTACGTCACATTACCCTGGTTGTGATCAAGAAACGTCATAGCTACTTCCATATACTCGATAAAAAGCGGTAGTCGGAAATAAAATTATCAATAAACGCCGCACACAATCGGAAGAATGCGACGTTTATTCAAGGATTATAAGAAAAAAAAAACCAAAGCAAAATTAAAGTAACAACTACAACAATGACAAATCATGTAAACTACTTCTTCTAAGCCCCCCTTCCCCCCCCCCCCATCTACTTGTAAACAAAAAATTACATCCGATTTTTAGATTGTTAGCCCCTCCCCCCGGATGTAGGCCCCCCTCCAGCTTGTATTAAAATGAATTCGATTTATGAAGTTTTTTTAGCCTAATTTAAAACCACTACTGCTATTGATCAGCACTGCCATAAGTTGTTTGAACGCTTTTTTTAGTCCGATATAAGCTCCTCCGTTTATAACCCTGCCAAAAACCCCTTTCGAGGAAGTATAAGCCCAGGGCTTATCATAAAGTGGCAGTTTACGGTATTCTAAGTGGTGTAACTGTAGTCGTTAATCATTAATGTCCCTCTCTCTTTCAGGGTCCCAGGGGATATCGATGAGGTGAACTGTCAGAAACTTAAACTGGACAGATGGGAAATACCGACAGATTTTGCCGACCCTTTCGTGCCGGCTTCACTTCTCAAACTGTGGTTCAGGGAACTTCACGAACCTCTTATACCGGAACGTTTTTAATATCCTTTTAAAAAACAATTAACATGAAGTTGGGGTGGAGGGCTCAGTAGTAGTCTGGCTTTCAACAGAGTGACTACAGGAAAGGGTTGTTTGACGATCAAGCCATGGCAGGGGTAGCCTACTCGCAGGCTATTGCAGGGTGGGGAGGATATCACCCTTCCCGAGTGTGCACAGACCACAGTTCTGTGGGAGATTGTTATACTTGGTTATAAATGTGACCATCTGGAAAACTCACTATCATTTCCTTAACTCCTCTCCACTGATAAATGTGTTAACAACTGCGACAACCCCACTGTAGCTGTGGCGCTTGTGATGTCTCTTCCTGAAGTCAACAGACTTGTACTCTCTTACCTCATAAGATTTCTACAGGTATGAGTTCATGTATCAGTCATCTGTGAACCGGCTTGTTGCAGAACAGGCGTTACTGTGTTGCGTTGTTCAGGCGAGAAAAAGACCGAATTCTGGTGTCTAAGAAGGAGATATCCAGACTTGCTCTTGCAAAATTTGGAGCATTTTATTTCTGATTATTATCATTATTTTAGTACTTTTTTAACGTTTTGATTTAAGTCATGTAGTGTTTGCACCCAGGGTACATACGGGGATGCTCCCTTGACCCCCTCTAACCCCTTCTCCACTTTATAAACTTTTTTGACAGAAAAAGTACCACGTGCACTTTCGCATACCTTCCATCAAGAAATGTTACCCCTTTAACGTACCTTCTTAATAAAAATAAATCGATAAAAACAGAAGTCTTCTTTTTATTTTCTTTTAACGAGAAATAAATTAAAATGATATAGCCATCTGATTCGGCGAGTCTTTCGAAACATTTTGATCAAAGGACCTTTTGAATACTTGTACTTTCACTTGTGTAATTCCGACTTGAGGCCTGATAAAAGGTACCCCTTTCTGGCAGAGCCTCCCAGTATAGACCATTATATAGGGAGTGCTTCCCTCACGGGTGTTTGTAGAACATGTTCATTAAAAGATGACCAGGCTATGATTAATGATAGTTTATTTTCTCTCTGTTATCACCAGATATTTTCCCTTCCCAACAATAGCACTGTCACGAAGATGGATGTGAATAACTTGTCGATGGTTTGGGCGCCAAATTGTCTTCGCTGTCCGTCGGATGACCCTAAAGAAATTTTTGAGAACACACGAAAAGAAATGACATTTATGCGAACTCTCCTACGAAGCCTGGATACTACGTTCATGGAAGGAGTCCGCTGACCATTGGCTATGACAGGAACAACAGCATCCAGGGGTTGTAATTCCAAGAACACAATCTTCGCTGATGACAAATCGCCCACAGTTGGAATGCCAACATCTTTCCCGCTGTACTCAGTGCAAAAAAATAGCAAAATTTCCCGATTTTGTTACTTATTTGCTTTCAATGTGGAAAGGACAGCAAATGCGTTTAGGTCACATAGGCTGAAGGCTTGCGTTTTCTGTCACTAACCGTGTGTCGTCGTGGTGAAATTAAAGAAATAGAATATTCTATCTGTAATATTGTACATAGCTATAAATAAAGGTTCAATATCAATTGTACACGCTTTGTTTGGTGTATTTTGTAAACTGTTTTCTGCTATATTGTAAAATTTAAATAAGGTTGCTCTGATATTGAAAGACAATTTCGTAAGGTCCTCCCTTCTTAGGTTACTATGAAAACGTTGTACTGCACCCTCCAGTGGATAACGCTATCCACTTGATACTGGAATCTCTATCCAGTGGATAGCACAGCTGGTTTCCCTAAACATCTACCTGCTGGATAGTGATTTATCCGGTGGATAGCTCTGTCCAACGTTTAAACAACCGGGGCCAGTTCTCGTAACCTGTGCGATCTTGTTTTCAGAAAGCCTCGATCTCCCGTTTCCCTGTACTAGGGGAACAGAAGTTCTGGCCGGGATTTGGTTGTAATTGTTTCTACTCGAAAAAGCGACTAGCCAAACACCTTGGTCATGTTGCATTGAAAAGGCACCACAAAAATAATGATTTAAGTGGAAACAACAGAGGTCCTATGAGTCATTGATTGCCAACAGAATACTAGAGGACATTTAGATGAGGTCTTAGTTTTCGTAATTAATTTCGAAGGCTAATTGTAAAAATTATGACCCTACAGGATAAGTGGCAATGGGTCTTGGCTTTTTTGGCTCAGCTAGTCTATCCGCAGTAACTGTTTGCACATTTATTTTTGCGTAAAACGACTGCGTGCAGTTTTTTTGTCCTTCGGATTTAGTGAGAAGAGAGCATTCCTCTCTCGAGCCATCTCGCTCTTCGAACCAAGAAAAAAAGACTCTGAGACTGCTCGTACTCTTTAATCCTTTAAACCCTAACATTAAAATTCAAAATTCTCATTTGTTGTCCCTATACGTTTTCAATAGAAGAAGTGGGCAGAATTTGTTGAAGTATCAGTTAGATTCATCTTGTGTGATCATGTCCTCAATTCTCATGACTACTGTGTTTTATAAAGCAGTGATATTACCAGGAGAAATTTGATACCGATCACTCTTAGGGCTTAAAGGGTTAAAACCTTCACCAAGAGGAGCTACCTGACTGGACGTGTTGCCATTTACATAGACACACCACACCCCACGTGACGTTTTGGTCACTAAACACTATAAAGTCACCTGACTAAAAGTCACAGTTGTTTTCTGGACTGTCAAATGCTCTGTAACTCCAAATGTCTCGCCTACTTCACATATTCTTTTGAACCAATTGCTAACTTTGGACTTGTAATAGCATTCAAGTGCCACTGGAGCTGTGAATGAAAATATAGTGTGATTAAAGCTGTCCTTCTCTTTACATCCAGCTTCAACAAGTTTGTAATAACTCGCAGGTAATCGAGCGTGGAGGGCAGAAGGTGCTATCTTGAATGTCAGCGTGTACCGATTAAGAGGTACCATACTAAGGCAGTTACAAAGGTCGCCAGCTCGATCGCACCAGTAGATCACAGGATACCCAAGAAGAAAACCAAATATGCTTGGTGCGCACCAGTTATCGTCACCGTAATTGCTAAGGTTCATAACTCGTGAATCTAGAACTACCAGTTCTTCACCCCTCTGGGTTAACTCTTTATATTTCTCTTCTAAGTCTTCTACTATTCTGTGAAACTGCCGTTTAACACTGTCCGCTAGTTCTTTTTCCAAAACACGTGGTTCTTGAAGTTTCCCCGAGATGTCGATCAGAGTAAACTCCTCCATGTCGACACTTTCCCTTAATCTTTTGACTAAGAGGCTCAAATCAGCGTAAAATATATCCTCGTCGACTTTCAGAACGTACAAGAGCGGCGAAAAGTCCGATAAGTTTGAAGTTTTCGTTGCGAGTCCCGCTATTAATCTGATCGCATTCTTCCATTCAACGACCGCATAATCAAAGAGTAATGACGGCTTAAGGCCGAGAAATATGGCTACGATATCCAGGAGAAAAGATCTATAACATTTACTTGACAATTTGCCTAGGGATTTCTGGAATATGTTATTCCATTCTTTGACACAGACGTCCGCCATATTGAAATACTGAGTATGGCTCGATCCAGGCTTCCCGTCCAGATTAGGAAAATTCCGGTTCATACCCCTACGGTACTATGGGTAGCAGGGGTTAACGAGGGGGGGGGGGGGGGGGTGGGGGTATGACATTCAGACTGGGAGCGAAATACCAAAAAGCGGTATGGTTTATGGTGCTAATGAGCTGGTACCGATGCATTGGACACAAGAGGACCAAGCTAGTAAGCTACAGTACCAGGAGCCCATCAAATTGATGGGCTCCTGACAGTACCTACAATTTTAACCTTTTCAGAACATCAAGTTTCTCAATACAGAATCAAGAGAAAAGTTTATGAGAATTATTGATATGATCACCCAACGGAAAAATGCTTTGATCTTTTGTCAAATTCCTTCATCAAATTCTTCGCGGAAATGTATTGAGATCACTTTGGAGAATTTGTATCTGGATATTGGACCATGTTATTTGAGCCTTCTGTGAATGTTTTGTTCGTAAATAGTTATAGCACTTAGTCATCAAACTATAATAACATGTTATAGCTTGTTATAGCCTAGAGTGCGAACACAGAGGCTGATTTTCAGTCCAATCAGAAGCACTAACAATATCTGTGTGGTGACGCGTCATCAGTTTGGAGCGTCTGAGCTCATTTCCCAGAAGTCATTTCGCGGGAAAGGGCCAGTGGTGGCGCAGCGAAATGTCGGCTGTTTTTTTTTTTTTTCAGGCTAAACATGTTCGAGACAGCATAATAGGTGCATTTGAAGGGTGGTCTGGATGCGCAAGATTGTGTTGCAAATCGAACCACTCCGCACTCTCCAGCACGATCATTGAAGCGGCATTTAGCCTTCGACACAAGTTTACACCACGCGGCAAGATCTTCAGTGTTTTGTGAACTATATATAGTCGTACGGAGGGTCTTCCGTGGACGGATTTTTCCCCGCCACACTGAAAAATGCCGAGACCGATCAAAATGGTCTTTGACGACATTTGACCTGACTCGCTTTGTCGTTCTTACGGAGAATTTCGACAGCTAGCAAGACAGACGCCCGGGGGGGGGGGGGGGGGGCACTTGGGTATTTTTTGGGTATTTTTTGGCCCGGGACTCCAAATTGGGACCCCGTTCTAAAATAAATTTCCCCTATAATTGATACCCCGTTCTAGAAATGGGCCACTTTTTTATACTCCGTTCTAGAAAGTAAATTGAAATAGCCATGTTTTTTTTAAAAGATATTTCTGTATTTGTTCGACTTATACATCAAATAAATGCTTCTTCATAATCAGCAACATTTTTAAGCAGAAGATAAAGCCGTGATCGACAATTTTTTTTATTTCCCATCTTATTAAATAATTATTATACCCCGTTGTAGAAAACGCCCCTAAAATGGATAAGGAGCTTCAAAATCACGACCCCGTTGGGCGACACATACCCGTATAGGTAATGTTTGGGAGCACCCCCGGGGACAGACGATACACTGACACGACTGACACAGTCGACACACGTGTACATGTCATACTATCTCATTCATGTCCTATGATGTAAGCGACTCGGAAAGGTTTCCAATTTCACAGGAAATAATGCTGTTTTTTTATCCCGACCGGTACCAATTTTCGTTTTTTGATTTTCTCGTGTAAAAAATTTTGCTTTAAGCCTCGAAAAACGTTAAATGGAAGTCAAGAAACGTTGTTGGGTTCGTTCCTTTGACAGGATGTAAGCAGTAACAAATAACGAAAACCTGCCTTTTTGTATTTCTCTTCCGCTTCCCGCCCCTTCTTCTCCCGTTTCCGGCACCCCTTCCGCCCTCTGTTCTCCCAGGCTCCCGCCCCCTGCACCCCGCCTCCCCCACTTATTACCCTAGGCACGTGTTTTTCAATGTTTGTTTACATTCGCGCTCCTTTCTGCTCCGCGCTGATTGGCGGAAATTTAATAGCTCAGTCGACGGGCCACAGGGGAATTGGAGGTGGAATGTAGCTGCAAGCTCTCCAGCTTCCTTTTCCCGCTCCACCACCAGAGCGCCCCAGAGAGCTTGCTCGCAGGCTATAAAGGAAAACAAAAAGGACAAGACAAAAACCACAGCTTGTTGGCCAACACTTTTATTCACACCTAAAATAGTGTTGAAAACTGATTGAAACATTTCTCTTCAAGGGGAAAAATGATAAAAGAACAAAGCATTGAACTAGCTAATTGTTTAAGTGTGGCTCAAAATAAAATTAATCACCATGAAATTTCCAGGGAAAAAAATAATGAAGAGTAGAACAATCAGGTGACCTGTCATAAATCTAGCTACCCATCGACAATCATTGCTAAAATGAATTTGAGGAATACTGTACTAAATGTCATTATTCAAAAGCACCCTTTACCTCAACTGACTGAAGCTGCAAACTTGAAAACAATAACAACAGGTTTAACCTGTCATTATTCCAGGCTGTGTGAACAAGTTTCCGACCAGCAGAAACCGTCACATTATTATTCTAATATTATCATTTTTAAACCACTCAAGCAACAATCAGTTAAAGGATTGAGCGACTCTAAGGAGCATTTAACTTAACCCAGAGGAGTTTCTGTTTAAACTAATTAAAGAGAAACTTCTGACACCTTTATCGAATGTATTTATCTTATCATTTAAACACTCCAAGCCCTATTATTGCATCTATTCAAAAGAATACCGTTTCCACTGTTTTGCACACTGATCCTAAGGTAAAAAAACTTTGACGATCATTTGTTCTATGTCCTTAACCTTTTCAGCCCTAATTTCAGAGATGCCAACCTCTGGAGACGTAAAATCGGGAGACTGTCTTTTTATTTACTACCCCCCGGAATTTCAACCAACCCCCCCCCCCCCGAAAAATTGACCCAGCCCCCAATGGGAATGACTTAGGACATTATATCATTATATGACGTCTTAAATGACGTACATACTATCAAAATTCGAACGCTAGAAATAATCTTTGTCAATGACAAAAATGCCCCAGAAACCGTACTACGAATAAGAAAAATTCAAGTTTTGAGCTAAAAATGGGCTAAATCTCAAACTAAGTCTGTTTTATTTTTGACTAAGTATTCAATATTATGTTATAGTGGACGTAAAAAGCAGGAGATTTATGTACCAAAGCGGGAGAGCGGGAGATGAGGCAAAAAAGCCTAAGTCTCCCGCCAAAAGTGGGAGAGTTGGCATCACTGTAATTTACACATATGAATTCTCCAACCTGAACTCCTAACATTTCTTTCAAAAATTAGTTGAGAAAATTTGATTAAAGATCAAAGCATTTTCTCCTCTGTGATCATTTTATTAATCCTCACTGAACTTGATGATCACAATGTATTGATAATTTTGTTGGGAGAAAACTGATCTACATCACTTTTGGGAATTAACTATAATAGGGCTTAAAGTTTTTTAAACTCTCAAAATCCTATAATACTACAGTAGCTGTTGTATTACTGTTATAACAGGATGCTACTCACTAAGCTGGATAAGATTAAAGAGTTAAGGCTGGAAACTTGTCTTCTTATGTGAACTGAATGAGCATCTGAGTGATCTTGTCCCCAATCTTAATGCACAAATTCAAACCACTTGAATTTCATGCACTATGTTGTGAGGTGCAAACTGTTTTCTCCACAACAGCATTATCGCATAAAACAGTAATGAAACATTGACAGGAATTGTTCTTGCAACATGCCCCCCCCTCCCCTCCCCCTGTATGCCCTGGGGTTAAAACAAAGTTTAACATTATGCTATGTCAACCCAAAATATCTGCAATAGAAGCTAACAGATGGTTACATCAAAGTCAACACTCAAATTAGGCAACTTATTCTACAGTTCTTTTTTTTTTTTTTCAAGCACACCCGTCACTAATGCTAGCATCAATAAATAAATACTGTAAGTTGAGTTAGCATTGAGTAAGCAATAAGAATATTAGTTTGAGTCAATTAGTGATTAAACATTTGATTTGATTCTTCAACGATAATCACAATAATCTTTAACCAAAAAATTAAAATAAAGATGTGAAACAAAATATTGTTTCATAAACTATACACCATCTACAGCCAGAGAATGAAGTGTCTTGTGAAATTTATAGTGTATTATTAATTTTTGTCAATTTCATGTAATATAAGCATTTGACATTTAATGATAATTGAGAAAAGTGATACCTTCAATACATTGCAACAATTTTTTTTTTGGAAGTAAACAACATTACATTGTATTCTAAAGCACACAATGTCCAGAAAAAAAGATGTCATAAAGAATTTGTGTTCTCTACATTTCGGGTATGCTCAGTAATACGATACCTCTGCCACTGTCGTATCATTATTTGACCAATGAGTTAACTCATGGTCAATCTTTCTACAAGGCAATCAAAGCTTCATATCATTCAAGCTACTTTCTTGTCCATAATCTGTAGTAGCATTTCAGTGAGTTAAAATTCGCAACAGGAAGCTCTATATTTTGGTCTTACTACAATAAATTGGAAATTATACTGCCAAAAACCTGCAAGCTTTGTGTATACAAACAAATTAAAGTATGACTGGATTCACTAAATTTAACAGCAGGCAACATAGATTTATTTGATGACAAAACAGAGTTATAAGATTATACATCTCCTCTTCTTCTTGATCTTAGGAACTGGTTTCTTTCCTTTCTATTAAATAAAAGAATAATTAAAGATAAATTGAGAGAGAAAGTAAAGATGTTTTTTTTAACTTTGTTAAGCACTATGATACATTAATATTAGTGTTTTTCATGACTGATTTAACTTCATACTGTTTTACATTTTCCCCGGTAAAAACCACGAAGTAACTCTGAAAACCATAAACACTGGAAATATTTCTCTGGAATGGTATTTTGTTGCAAGAAAAAAGCCAATCAGACATGTCACGTGAAAACTATACCAAAAGCAACAAAGGTAATTAGTTAGCAATTTTGTGGCTTGCTCACAAGTTCTGATCGTTGCTGTGATTAATCACAAATATGTCTTAGGTGGTCAAAGTTTTCTTAGTTTGACAGTAATTACATCATTTGATTTGAAACGCCATGTGTGTAGCACTTAAAATATGAAAAAAAGTAACATTTAACAAGGGGGAATAAAGTAACCACAGTCTTATAAAACCTGTATTCAGGGTTTTCATTAAGAATCCTAGTAGCCGGAGAAAGGTGTAATGTTACAGGAGAATATTATTTTTGAAAGAAGCTCCACCTCTGAATAAAAAATACTGGGATCATTAAGTTTCTGGGAAACTACTCACCTACCCCTCCCCTAGGCTAACCTTAACACTTACTTCTCACTGAGGGCAAAATGTTGGCTTAGGGGAGGGGTAGGTGGGCAGTTTCCCAGTAACCTAAATTGATCTAAATACTGTATGGTAGAACCTTGATAACTCGAACTAAATTTCCTTTCCCTTAATCAAAATTTCATTGCAATTTACTTCAATGACCCGAATTCCCTGCTAACTCGAACTGTTTTTCATTTCCCTTCAGAGTTCAAGTTACTGGAGTTCTACTGTAGTCATAAGCTACCGGACAATAGTCAGAGAATTGTGTGTAGTAAACGGAGAAATCTCCAATCTCCGATGCCTAGTGAACAATCTACCAGTGTTAAGTGGACACCCTCGATTAACCCTCTTTTAAGTGGACAGAAGACCAAGTTACCAAACTTATTTCCCTTACAAAGAATTACTTACATCTTTTCGAATTTCTCTCACAAGGGTATAAAAGGCATCCTCAACACCTTGTCTAGTTTTTGCTGATGTCTCTACAAATGGGATTCCATAACTTGTTGCTAGATCATGAGCCTCCATTGGCATCACTGTCCTCTGAAGATCACACTTGTTTCCAACCACTGGGAGAATTTAAGATAAATCATTCAAATGATCATTTTCACTTCAACCACTTCCCTGCATTACATATACGTATTTCTATCAGTGAGGCACAGAGGAGTTTACAAATACTACAAAGGGCCAGACATTAAGGAAAATTGATAGCCTGTAAACATGACTTGACATGAGCAAAAAATTATATTACAAAGCTTACACAACTTTAGACATTTTTAAATTAACGGATGTGAAACAGAAGTGTGGCATTTTCCCTATTAATATGCCTTTACACCAGCCCTCTTCTACTCTATAGAGATGATTCACCAAAAATTTGAGGGAAAACTGGTATTCTTATGAGAGTTCTCCTATTATTTCCACCTCTATTAAGTGGGCACCACATGCTTAATACACTTAGTTTGGCTTTATTTTAAAAATATAATGAAGGAACATACAGTCCAACTCAAAAGATGCATGTACCGTCATGTAGTAGGTGACGACTGATTGTGGACGACTAATGTTGCTAGCCTCGTGTGTTTGTTTCAAAATACAGCATTGCTTCTGCCAAAGATTATGCTAATTCATGACAAACCTCTACTGATCCCACCCCCTTTAAGTGACCACTTGATGGTACCCCGAAGGTGGCCACTTGGTGGAGGTTCAAATGCATTTTCCTAAGTTGAAAGAGGAGGAAATTTTGTTCTATTTTATTTCTCAACAAGTGGGAATGAAGGTTATTTACAACAGAATATAATGTAGGAATAAAGTTTCCTTACCCCCCAATTTGGCTGTTTTTATTGCAGCGAAAGTAGCTTTCCCAAAGGAATTTGCCCAAACTAATAAAACAGAAAGCTAGTATAAACACTTACAAACCATAGGTACTTCATCAGCATCCTTTACTCGTTTGATCTGACAAATAAGGAAAAAAAAACAGGGACAGAAATACATTGAAAACAATGTTTGTAGCCAAGAAGCTTAAAAACAGTAACCTAATAATTATTACATGTAAGTCTTGAAAATGCACACCTGTACATGTATTACTAGAAGTTCTACCCAAATAATACTGCACAGTCATAAAGGTACATGTACGTGTAGCTTACATCACAGAAATCATGTAGACACTAACAAAAATTTCTACACCTGCATTAACGATGTGAATCCATATGAAGCAACTTCTTTAAAGTTACATGTACCTGTTGTCTAAATGCATGGATTTCTTCAAAAGATCTCTTGTTATTAACAGCAAAGACGCAAAGGAAACCCTCTCCTGTTCTCATGTATTGATCTCTCATGGCACTACAAAGATCATAAATACAATAATAACTTTTATCAAAAATTATCAAATTTAATGAAGACTACATGTATGACCCCCAACACACATGACATTAATTTTTGTAGCTTAATTTATAACAGACTGCAAATCAGTGCTGGAAATAAAATATTTTTGCTACTTGAAAGGACATTTGTCCTTTCGAACCTTTTTTTTTTAAAGGACATAATTTAAAAATTGGTCTGTCATTAATTAGCATTGTCCGTATTAACTCATATAGGAGTCTATGGCGCTTATCAAATTTATGAAATTTTGATCAGACAAACAGTAACTTCCAGTACTGGGAAAAAGCATTAGATGGGTGGGTAATATGGGCCAAAGGCCCATTAGAATGTGCCTTGAGCACTTTCCTCTAGAGAGATCTGGGGGCATGCTCACCCACGAAATTTGAAACTTAGACTCTCACAAATGCATTTTCCTTGATTTTGGAGGACAAAATGGACTTTTTTTAAAAATTAGTGTTTGTTGTTAGTGCTTGGTGAACTAACTTTGGCAGATTTAAAAAAAATTCCTTATACCAGGAATTTCAGAATCACCTTTTCTTGCTCTTTTACTGCTCAAAATGTCAATGAAAAACATCTAGCTGAAGAGATATGTGATTTGGCATACATTATTTTGCATACATGAAGTACAGTTACCACTGCTCAGTGAGCCTTGAGCAAAGTCGATCAATTGATCATTCAAACTGGAGTTTTAACAATCTTTTTATTTCAAGTAAGAATGACAGAAGTGCACGTATCCATGGCCAAAAAAAAATAAACATGTCTTTAAAACATTGAGAAGTAAACAGTTGCCTTTTTGAAAGACTGCACTTTTTTTCAGCCGTCAAAATCATGCTGACAGCTGAGTATTTTCCCTGGTTCCCAGCTTTTATCTACATTGCTACATGATCAGTGTAGATTTTATTGATACCTTTTATCACTGATGAAATTACATGTACTTGAGAGAGCAACACAGAACATGTATCATTTTTTACAAAAAACATGTTTGTGTGGTGCTCATTTCAGAGCAGTGTTACAACTGTAATTCGGGGGTGGATAATATCAATTAACTTTCTATTTGCATGAACATGGAACAGTACAGTCAAACCACACTCTACAGACACCTGCTTAATACACACCCCTCATTATTATGGACAGCTTGCTTTGTCCAGGCAGAAAAAAAAGCTCTTCCTTTTCTTCTTATTCAACCCACTTACAGTGTAACTATAACTGTAACCTGGGCCACTAAGACAAAGTTGACCGATCGGATTACAAGAAAATAACAATGCATTCCAAGAAAGTTGGTTGTGGGCCAATCAGCAGCTCATAAAAAAACAAAAAAAAAAAGTTACTTGAAGCACAAAATTAAATATTGATCGGTAGCAAACATTTTTTAAGAAAATAAAACGTTTCATCAGACAATGTTTTTCTATTTGAAACTTTGCGTATAACCCAGAAGACATATTTGTTTGACACAAGCTGTTATTTTGCCATCTACCAGCAATTCTTCAGTACCGTGCCGTGCTTGCAATACACTGTAACATCTTGGCCTCAAGTAAAAAATTTAACTAACAATTGCACTTTTTTGCCTGCGTCGTTCACTCTACCAGACCTCTCAGGAAACAAGGGCTTTTTTCATCAAGTTTAAAAGGCCATGTCTGTACATTAGTTGATTTCGATCCATGTTGTTTATTTCAATTATGATTAACTACAAACTTTCTCGGAATGTATTGTTATTTTCCTGTAATCTGATTGGTCAAATTTGTCTACATGTGGATGGCACCGGTTATAGCAATTGTGCTGTAATATGGACACTCTGAATTTCTATGGCCCCCTAAGCATCTGTATTAACAGGGTTTGACTGTAGTATCAGACAGCATCAGCATATAAAGACTGACAAAAAATTAGATTTGAAGGTCCATTTCCCTTCCAAGTACACATACAGTGTAAATAACAACAAGAGCATATTATTAATTAGCATCAACAATGTACAAAGCAAACACAAAGTGCCACAGTGTTCGTGGGCAACGCAGTGCTTATTCAGGAGAGTTGCTCTTTGAAACTAACAATGTAGTACATGTAATAAATGGTCGAACTATTCACTAATGCTAGTACTTTTATCATTAAGTGGGTAATGTTTGTTACAAGTAAGAGGGATCAGGATCTTTCCCAATTTTCTTCCCATGTTTTCTTTAACCCTTTGACTCCTGAGTATTTCTGTCATATTGCTTCAGTTTTGACATACATAAACTAAATAACATCTCAAAAGTTCCCTTTGAGGTAAAAGTGCCTATAATCGTACATATTTAGAAAGTAGACATATCAGGGTTTCAAAATATATATATGTATTAACTTAACGTTTCTTTGGAGAGCTGTTTGCCTTTAGCAGTCTCTTACAACTGACACTGTCCATTTTGTGGCCACCGAAGTGCCCGCTTGCTCTCTTTCTTCGATATTTTCTTGACCACCACACCGTGTATCTGCATGCTCAAGCTCTGAATTGTTGCCAGTATCTTCGTCCATTTAATCGGACTAATCTTCACCTAACCTGGATCATCGCAAAAATCTGGTGCTACGAATATAGTTCGATCCACTCCACTCGTGTCTGACGCCATTTTTAAAGGTTATCATTAGCACAGCGAGGAAATATTGCCAAAAAGTTAGTCCAAAATGGCGAAAAACCGATTGAAATGGAATCATAAGATAAACAACTTCATATAAGAATCATAAAGTGTCATTTGACAAAATATGGAGCCTATCGGAGCCTTTTTGGGACAAAATCTACACCTTATTTGGAAGCGCGCGTAAAAGCGCACTCAGGAGTCAAAGGGTTAAATAACAAACCTCCAATGAGGGTCTAAAGGACGTCCAGTTATTAGAGGTTTCACTGTTTAGAACTTATAATACTGAAAGCAGATCCTCACCTGTACTCCTCTTGACCTGCAGTGTCCAGAATATCCTGTTCAAAATATAATAATGCAAGTTGAAATTTACATTTCTTCAGAAGCAGAATCCCAAAAGTTTTTATTGGGATGGTTACACTGTTTAACGTGCACTTCTGGTAGTGCAATGACAAACTCAACAGTCAGTCTTAATGGCCAATTTACATGTATGAAGCTGAAAACAGTCCATTATCTATTGCTGGGAAAAGCACTAAGCTACTTTTGTGTAGCGCCTTTTACAGTAATTTTAAACCCATTTGATGCAGTACCCTGTCTGGCATGAAATTTTGTCTGATCTCGATGGCAGCTACTTACAAAAACTCAATTCTACAATAATGCAGTTTCCGGAGTTGCTTTAATATTAGAGTATTGTACACTTAGAATGAAAACTAGAAACTCTGTTAATTTTTTCTTTATTTGCAAAGCCTGAACAATGCCTGTAAGAACAAACATTTTCCAACTTTGTTTTTTACCAAAGCATGTGCAATGAATACTTTTTCTAATGGGAAATCCATTTTCACATCATACTTACTTGTCAAATGAATTTTTAACCACATGATTTAATATAGCCCTTGATTCTCATTGTTTTTAGCTTGTTTGACGTCTAAAGTGCTATTGCAAAAACCCAGAGAGCAATAAAAAGCATTTCTTTGAAACATGTTCAACTTTAATACTGCACCATCACAATGTACAAAATACAGTACCCCCATTTTCGTTACATCTGACCAAGTTCCTGCTTGTCTTATCAATATATATGTAGCTGCCCAACTATCATGCCTACATCATCACAATCAAATTTGGATGCCCCACGGCTCATACCAAGACAACCAGGGTGAAAAGAGGAATAATAAATTATTGTCTTGAATACGGAGAGTGTAAATAATATTTCTAGGAAAAAAATGTTTATCTCAATTTAATTTTAGATAAAGGAACTTTGTACATATTGGCACACGATCACCCAACACAGGTCACCAAATTGGTGGCGACTTTCGCTGCAAGTTTATATTAGTCGCCAATATTTTTTTCACTCGCCATGGTGACCAAAATGGTTGCTTAATAATAATACAAATTTATGGTATACAGATTTAAACAAAAATCAAAGACATCAATCAAATGAAAAAGTGTTCACATGCAACAGTCAAAGATGTGAAATGCAGGTAAAATATATACACATGTACAAAATTAGTTATCTGTGGTATTTGCTAAACACACAACATACCAGTAAACATGTTTCTCCATCAATAACAACTTGCTTCCTATATGAGTCCTCTGTAATGATTAAAAGCAACATGATTTTTATACCTGGGCAGAATAGGTTTTATTAAAATAATTATTGTAACTTGGCTTAAAAAGTTTAATTACAAATTTTGCTGAACTTTTATTGTCAGATTTAAAACAGTAATTTACGAAAGAAAAGATATGTGAAACTGGAAGAGGACTAAAGAAAAGTCAAGCGCAATACAGTTTTCAGGGAAATTGTACCCTTCAACTATCGAGCCCTACTCTTATATTGAAAAAAGGTTGAAGCCTAAAACACATATGGATATATATCACTGTCTATCAATGGCAAAGTATTGTGATTTCTTTTTTTTTTACCGTAAGATGAGCTCTGCACAAGTCAATTAAACTTTTTGGTACAGGTACATAAATAACTCATAAATGATTCAGACGGACAAAAGAATATTGGTAATTTGCACAAGCAAATACATTTATATATGTACTGACTGTACTCTGTACTGGTCAAACTAAGAGGGATAATCCCACTTCTAGCTAGCAATGTTTTTAACGCAGCATGTAAATTAGCCATAGCCAGTATAGCATTATTTCTATAGGTAGACACTTCTCAAAGAAATGCATTATTTTCACATGTTAAAAGATACTTACCAATGGTTGGGTCATATTCATCCACAAAGCTGAGAATGAAAATGTAAACCCAAAGTTAATGAATTACAAAAATTATACACTTCTAAACAACTTTCATTCTTTCCTATATAAACATCGCCCCACCCCACCCCACCCATGATCCACACCCCTTTGACCACTCCTCACCGGCCTCCACCAGCCCAAAATAGCACAACAACACCCATTTTCTCCAAGAAATCTAAGTGCAACCAAACAAGTTTTAAGACTCAAAAGTCCCTCACATATTTCTAAGTGCAAATACCTTAATAAAATGGCCTATAGCTAAGTCCTAGAACATTCTATGCGGCGTTACTGAGATTTTTCGTTTCAGGAAGACGATCATCGCAGATGCACCGAGGGTGAAATATACAATGCACGTTTCAGTGGAATACTCAGCTTCTTCAAGCGTCATTTACCAAGAAATGTTCTTAGTAAGTTTTGATTGAAATCATTAAGCCTGCGGGTACCATGGGGTACAGGTTTGCAATTACACAAAGCACAAGTTAGATTTGAAAGTGGTTAATCGACCGGCGGCAGGTTACGGGGCGACTGTAATTTTTGACTGCAATTAAAATTAAGCTTGTGTACAAGCAAGGCCATGAACGTTACAAGGGTGAATTCATTGTAAAATGAGTTTAATAGGAAAAGTTACTAAGGATGATTTCAGAGTGATATTTGACAATAATCGGCGATTCCCAACTACTGTATTTTGAGGCGAGGTCAAAATATATGAGCTCAGACGCACGATCGAACGTGATCGACCGTTAAAAGAAGGAAGGAAAACAGTTATTCCGATTGACATAGAAGAGGTTGTTTGTCACTAAACTACTTACTGGTTTTGAATCAACTGTATAGTCAACGCACTCTTTCCAACACCTCCAGCTGAAAAAGTAAAACAAGCAGCAGTTACCGCTTGGCACCAAATAAAATCTGCTTAGCGATCGCACTAAGAAGGGTCTACAGAAGCAATAGTACCACCGAAGCTTAAAGGTACCTCCAACAACCACAAGTTTGTATTCAGTCATGGCTAACAACGTCTTTAATAGACGTGTTCTGCTTGTCCTTCCAAGTCAAATCTGTTATTTTAGAGAATATACCCTTATTATCTTCCACAAGGCTGTGGCCGGTGACTTTGACCGCGCATGCTAAGTTGGTCATGGCAAGGAGTATATACCAAACCTAAATTTATCAACCAATCAGAGTGGAGTAAATCTGGTTGTTACCCAATCAGATCAATTTGATCCTCAGCGGTTTTTAGTCTGCTGTATATAAGAACCCACAGTTTATACGTAAGCAAAAAATAAAGAGAGCCAAAAGTCAGCTCTGCGACAGTCTTTTGAAAACTATATTTTTACCTGTAACTTATCAGTTCAAATTGATCCTGAATGAGCATCTAGGTTCATGTCAAAAACGATATTAAAACTAGAAATTTTGATGTAACAGTCGAACCTACAACGGCTACCTCGGGGACAGAAGCTAAGAAACTGGCCGTTGTGGAGATCGTGGTAGCAGTTATGGGGGAGGTACGGGTGTAATAGGACAATTATTTTTAAGGAGTACAGTATATTAATTGTGATGACTTCATGCTTAGTAAACTTCGCTTTTATCCTGTCGCCGTTGCCAATGCGACAGATTAGACGAGCATCTACCACAGCAAAGCGAGAAAGGGCGGTCATATTAAAAAGACTGAAACAATGGTAAACTTTACTTTACTAAAGTAAAAAAAAGCTCAAGTGTGACCTCAGCCAATGGTACTCCAATTACTGATTATTTAATATATGGAGACAAAAAACACAAAAAACTTGAATAATGTTTTCAATCAACGTGACAAAACGAGCACGTACATGTATTACAACATTCGCTGTAAGTATCGCAGACAATTTACGCTTACTGCAGCAGTATAAGTGGAATACAATCATAATAACATTGCCGCAATTAATCATCAATATACGGATCAAAGTTAACGAAGCCTTCGAGCAGCTCCCCCCCCCCCCCGATTATGACAAACCCGGCGCCGGCGTTCATTTTACACTCCCCCTTCCCCCTATACCAGTGCCCCAGTTGATATAGAGACTAGCCTGTGTAGCAAGCGTTTCTGTGCGGTCTATGAGCAAAGAACGAGGAACGAGAATCAAAGACCGCGCGAAAAATGGCGCAAGTAAAAGAGCGGGGAGGGGGTGGGAAGGAAAGGACCATAAAGAATGCTGACTTTACTGTACCAATACCGAAAGTTACTGATCCTCTCGACGAAAAGGAGTCGAAGTGCTCCGAAGTGTCACTTCTCGGTCCGCCGAATCATTTGTGTGCTACTTTCGCTCTTTTCACTGGGATGCTGTGTGCAGCCGTTCTTTTAAACACAGAGGGTGAAGAAGAGAAAAAATCCGTTGTAGCTCAAATCGATCTCTTTGATTCAAGCACAAAGCGCTTTGTTGTCATGGCATAACCTTTTTAATAACTGAAATCAGAATCAGAAAAGCCTTCACTGATTCCTTGGGTAGTAGTCAGACTTCAAATTTGGAAGATAAATTTTTCTTCCTATAATATAATCAGTTTTACGGCTTCCCTGAGTTGCTGCCTTAGCTGATTGCCATGTTTTGTCTAGAATGATTTTGGAAGGCCAAATTGGCGCGCAACTGATTTTGATTTTTTAGTAGATTTTTTTCACTTTTTTCAATTTCACACTCAAAAAGTTTGGGTTTCGTCCAGTATCTGCAGCTTTTACACTTAGAGAAGCTGATCAGATCTTTCTTTGTATGAACAATCAGGCACCAAGTTACCTGGTTAACATCCATGATGTTTTAAAAGGAGTCTGGAACTCACACTGAGTGTATCACAGTAACTAAAAACAATCTTACAGTACTCTCCATTGCACTCTACTGCGCGGGGCTGGCACAACAATCATTTACCTAAATAGTGTTTGTGGAACTTAGTGCCACACGTCCCGTTTAAAGTTAGTTTGAGAGTTTTTTTTTTTTTCACTCGTTCTCTGGTAATTAAGAAGTTAGTTCGCATACGATAGTTGTGACCTCTTTGTATGACGTCATACGGTTCTTCAAATTTAAATTTTCTAGACTAAGTATAGTTGTTGTTTTTTATCACTTATTGTAAACTAGGTCGGAAGATCCCTGTTGGGAGAGTTAGGACCTATTAACATGGAGGTGGGGGACCCCAGGTAGGTGAGGTGACATGCGGCGGGTCACCTCACCTATCATGCAAACGGATCAAATTGAATAAGAGATTATATGGACGGGCAGGGTCACCCCATCTAAGCGGGTTACCTCACCTATCTGGGGTCCCCACCTCCATGTAAACAGGCCCTTAATAAAGTTTTTGCCATTTGGATTTTATTATTAACATAATTGGCTTCCGCTTTGCTAGCTTTGAAGGTCATGGGAGCACTCGCTACGCAGTTTTAGTACATGTCCAGTGATTTTGAAAATTAAATTAAGAGCATCTTAATTCGAACGCGGGGCTCGCTGTGCATTTGCGTGACTCCGGCCTAAGCGGCTGTGAAGGAAGCTAGCTGTGCTGTGGATAGACATAATATCTGATGAATGATGAATACCTTATATCACTTCACGGGTTGACGTCGGATATTTGAAGCATGTTACAAACACTTAAGTGTAGAAAAATTACTGACAAAGATAAACAATACAAAAACAGCAATTTATTCACTTATTTGTATTAAATTTAGAAGTAGTCTCCAATAAAATTGCCCTGGTAGAGAGACCTCTGCTAGCAGGGAACAATAAAATATGTGATATTTTAAAAGTTAAAATTAGATCAGTTACGTTTTCAGGGTCGTTTCCCCACACAAAATACTGTACCCGTATCAAACGTGTTAATCGTCATTGTTAATGTGCGCACTCTAAGAACGTTGTTCGTAAAGAACACTGAAGGCAAACCCTGATTGTTTCGCTGTTACACAAGTCCAAGTTACGTAACGCTCGCTTATTCAGACTATTCATAACGCTGCCGTTGTACTTCGTATCGTAAGGTTTCGATTCTTAATATAGCTGAAGTTGCTAACGATTGAAACCGGAATCCAAGTTCCAGTGACAAGGGGTATATTTTACTTTATTAAGAGAAGATGTGCCTTTATTTACCATACATTCATTTGTACACTTCTAACCTACTACATTACGACAAGGTAAGCGATCAAGCAAGCTAATGTTTTTGTCTTGGATACCTTACACGGGGCATAGATCACCTCATCGTGTTGCTCGAAGTTGTAGTCTCAAGTGTCAAAAGCGCGGGAGTCACTTTTCCCGGGGGCGGCGGAACTGTCTTGTAAGAGGGTAAGGGGGTAATGCAGTTAGGGAACGCTGCTTTTACCACTTGTCAGACTTGTTTCAACCAAAAAGATTAGAAATAGGGATAACCATGAGGCTAATATTTCGGCAAACACAATTAGCCTTCCTCAGTGCCAGAGCTATATCGAGAGAAAATATCTTTTATCTTTGTTCTGCTTACCTTTCGCATGCGGGATCGATCAAAAATATCGATCTTAATGTTTTGTAACCTTAGAGTGCCAGCACCCCTGCTCGGCATCCACAATCTCTGCCCCATGCCTCGTCTGATAGCTTTTCTGTCGGGGCAGCACTAAAACACGGAATCCGGAAACGGAAACGGAATCAAATATCAATGATAGAAAATTAAAGAATTTCACATTGCATAATTTAGTACAATCCAAAGAGAATTTGTTTTAGTTTTCTTGGCAGTCCCATTAAACATATTCTTGTTATTGTCTCTCGTGTCTTGTTATTGTGTGTTTTAGACATAATTCAACTTTAATTTTTCGCCAAGCTGAATGCTGATGGAATACTGGTGTAATTGAGTTTGCGTTGATGTCCGTATTTTTGTTGACGAGGCTTATTAAACATGGCGCATTATTTTGATGTAATCAGTCGTGGAATCAACAAATGCATGCACAGTTCTCTATTCTCTATGGACTCCAATATACCATGGTTCTCTTGAGCAAGTTGTCTTGATAAATAAAACTGAACACTGTTAAAGACAACCCAGAAAAGACGCCCAGGAAAAACTGGACGACGACGCCTTACAGCTATATAAACGACGCCTCTGTCGACTTAAACCTCTCACTGCCAGAGTCGGTGCTTGATAGAGTTTTGTAAGGTGACTCTACCTTTTGAGTCTGGGGACGAAATCCTATGATGTGAACATTCAAATGCAAGCTCTCTGCCTGTACTTACACATGGTGCTATTTGTTTTTCAGAATTTGAGAAAATGAAATTGTGACATTTGGTTAAAATTTGGTTTTGGCTAAATTTGGAAGTGAGAAGGTTGAACGAAGTTTGTCTCCATATAAGTTACCTCTTTCTAAAGGAACTAGTTATTGTCAGTGATGTTTTTTCTCCTCGCTTTGCTGTCCCATGAGAATTTGCATTCATTGCCAGAAGTGGTATGAAGAGTCTTTTCACTGGAATCGACTCCTCTAGTCATACAGCAGTCTCCTCTGCCCAAGTAATTTATTCATTTTTTTTAAAGCTGTTTATTTATTTTATTGTCATAGCTAACATATTTTTTTACAAATCGATCGCTTGGAGCCTTCTTTAACGGATTCCGTATTCCGTTTCCGTTTCCGGATTCCGGATTCCATGTTTTAGTGCTGCCCTTTCTGTCGTGTCATTTATCTTGCGTGAATTAAGTAAAGCCTTTTTTTGGCAGAGAATTAATGTTGCAAGAGCTGAACACGCAGCAATTATGGCTCTTACGTTGCTTTCTTTTATATTTATTTGCCTCGCATCTTTTCACTGCGCCCTTTCTGCAGATCTGTTCTCGGAGTACGCTCACAATGCAGTTTTGGACACAGCGGAGAAGATAAAACTGTTTTGGACCGTTGATTGGGACGCTGAAACCGTTTCTTTTGCCTTGGAAGCGGCCACCACGGGATGGGTTGGATTTGGGTTCTCTGGTCGCTCTGGGCAAATGGTTGGCAGTGATGTCGTGATCGGCTGGGTGAAAGATAACAAAGGATATCTTACGGTAAGGCGATGGCTTAAATAATGCAAATATCTGTAGGAAACGATTTGTTGTTGTCATATAGGCAAACCTGATTGCTGAGACAGTGAAACTGGAAGAGAAGATCAAGAGAGGGACTTCTCAAACTGTCAATATTTTCATATATCACTATCAAGTCCGCATTAAAAAGTTCTAAAAGGCTGACAATTGAAAGTCTCAGTTCTTTTTCTCAAAACATGATTATAAATAGCTTTCGCAATACTCTATATATGCACTTGTGTAGTCCTGCAAATATAGCTTGTTGTTGTTGTTGTCGGTCAAGTTTCCGGGCCCGAAATCTTAACTAGTCAACTGATGCAAATCAAAACTTCTAAAGAATTTAAAAAGCCGGTTCTTTGCCAGCAAACTAATCTATTTTGTTTTGCTAATTGACAGTTTTATCACATCATGTGCAAAAATATTGAAACCTCGACTTTGAACACAAAAACGAATGGCTTCAGGAGTTAAGGCTGATACCGTCTGGGTGCCACAGGCTTTTCATGCGCGGTTTCCAGTTTCGGTCAAAAAAAAATGATGTATAAAAAAAATAACATAGATATTTCTTTGAATGATTGGTATTTGGTTTATTTGCCCATTTCAAAGCAAGAGAAAATGAGATAACAACTGATCGAAATGCGTTTACAAGACAGCCCTACTAACTCATAATTTCATATGCATCAAAACATTTTTCAGTTCTGATTTTTTACTACGCCGAATACTGACACACATCAAACACTGAACGATAACAGTCCAATAATGCATGCAGGTTTAATCGTTTGTGCATCTCCTTACCCATATCAATGTCACACGCTAAAGATTCTTAACATGCCTTCACAAAACATTGAAACACAATCATGTAACAAACTTTCACGGTTAGGAATTACGCAAGGGGATATTAAATAACTTTGTATTGCATAATTCAGGTGTAGGATTCTAGGTTATCGAGATGTCTCCTGCAGATAGGTACCATACTGCTACAGACACTGACAGTGATGCTGTATTTGTCGTCACTTTCAGTTTCTTTAGGGAGGGAGAAAGTAAAAATTGTTAAGTGAGAAGCAACCAGGAGGGAACCCTGGGAACGAGGTTGAGTGAGAAGCGGATTTTTAGTAGCTCATGTAACTGAATGATTTACTTTTAGAAATAGAGTTTGTTGTAACTTGGAAGTCCGAAACTATTTAATAAAACAAGCGACACTGAACATAACAGCTCTAGTTCGCGGTCACCGTTAAAATTTCCTAATTGGACGACGCGGGCTTATATGTACGAACGACATTTAATTACAGTCAAGAAATTATATATTTTGAGATGAAGTTTAGCAATCATGCCTAGTTTCTTTTCAAATTTATCAGTTGTCTTTCGCCCTATTTTGTGGCAGCCAACACCTTTCTTCTATGACGGCTTGAATCCATGCGGTAACCCCCGGGGGGAGGGGGTAGTCCCTATAATGGCCTCTACAGGCAGGCTCCGCCCGAAAGGGTACCTTCTTCAGGCCTCAGGTATATAATTGTTGAAATATACGAAAGGTTAGCGAAATTTGCCATTTCGGTCTGTAAACTGGCCCAAAAAGGGCTAACAGATTTTTGGCCGTGAGAAAGAAGAAAAACGTTCTGGTTTTGTGATTTATATCTATTTTAAAGACAGTTCATTTACAGCAGTTAAAAAGGGCCGGATGCAAACTTCTGAATGAGGTATTTGAAAGGGGCATCATTTGTCAATTGAAGGTATACGAGAGGGGTACCCTGTCTACTGTCAAGAATGCCCGGTATATAAAAGGTTGGGTGAGGAATTGGACCTCGGGGCAGAGCCTCCCCCGAGTGAAACTCCATTGAGTACCCCCCAGGCCACATACACTAAACGGCAACGAATCATATCTGTAACCCGCTAGGTACGAACATTTACATTATTTTTCCGCAATGGTGTTCTGGGCTAATAAAACGTTTAACTGATCATTTTTTATATCTACTTAAATTTTTGCACTGCTACGAGTTGGTTGCGGGCTAAATTTTAGAAAACCTCTCTCGCAGGATCGTTACGCTGATGAAAAAGCAATGCCACTGGTCGACGAACAGCAAGATTATAAACTTGCAGATTTTCAAGAAAGCGACGGAAAACTCTGTTAAAGTTCACGAGGAAATTTGACACCTGCGATCCACGTGACCGGAAACTTGAGGTATGTGTTTATATTTTGCGCATTGAACGGAAACTGATCCATTCGCCATTAGCACATCTTCTATAACACACCTTGTTTACTCGTCAAAGTGTTTACAGAAAGTTGATCACGTGATCAACTACGTAAAAGGCCTATTCCTGTTCCAATGGGACGATTGTAATACCCAGGAGGAATTATAAGCAAAAGTTATGCAAAATGTTGGGGTGCAAAGAAGTTGTGTTATGGGAGATCGATGTGCAAATGGAGAATTTGTGAATTTGAATCTTGTAAACCCTCTTGCTTGCGTATGCGCGAATTCTCATTGGCTAACTTGAACTTCTCCGGGTCACATTACATCTAAACTTTCCCGTCAAAATTCTCTGAGCTTGCCTTGCATTTTTCCAAACTGGTTAAAAGAACTTACCGAAGTTCTCTTTTAATAGACCCTTCCACGGTTTTAACAACTTCTGACTGGGACCAAACATAACATAACATGATAACATAACATGACTTGACATGACATGACATGACATGACATGACTTTATTTAAGTGTCGATGTCTTTAGCTTAAAGCCAAACCAATTGGCGAAAATGCTTCCATACGGCTGGAAAGAACGCCTTAAAATCACCAAGGTTACCAAGTTTGAAAGTGATTTGAAGATATAGCTCCGCAAAGTCGCCAATTATTTCAGACGTTTGTATGGCGAGGTGAGGGCAAGTTCGTGCCTTCTACCGTCCAAACGTGTGTACAATTTCGCGATTTTGTAGGGCAATAAATTTGCCCTCTCTAGGCGCGCCACCTTAAAAGTTGGCAAGCAGTGTCGATGGATATTGTGTTCTTTATAAACAGTTATAAACAGTTCTTTATAAACAGTTAAAAAAAAACGTGGAAGGATCTGTTATGTTTGAGGTTCGAGATGAAAGTTGCAGGTGAAACTTTAGGGGCTATAATGGGAGTTATTTTAATTTCATGGCATGGCAGTTTGTCCAGTACTTTCAGAAATCATAGAGTCTGACGGATATGTTTTTTGGGCGGGGACTGCACATCTCTGATCAACTGATTCACATCTCTGATCGACTGTTCACCAAATGAGAGAAAAGTTCGATGAATGACTGAAAATTTAAAGAAGATGTTGGATGGTACTATTGGAGTAACTCTCTCCTTTTTTTATAGGACGGTGCTACCAAAGTTGTGTTTGCGTATCATTCTGAAGACCCAGTATCCTCAACAGAGATGAAACATCACGAATTTAGAGGCACTAAAACCATCCTACTATTGAACAGTATGGATAAAAGAAACGTTAATGAGACTGGATGGAAAAAGTTCACTTTTACTGCAAACAACGTAAGTATTTTTAAAGGGGCCGTGTCACGACTTCGCTTAAGCCAATTACGCATTTACTTGCATAAACACAATCACAGCTTTATGTTAAACATACATGTCTCCCAATTATATCAAACATCACAAACAACAAAAATGAAGTTTGAAAAGCTGTTAGCCTAACAAGTTTTCAAAAACCACTATTTTAATTCGTTTGTCCATCTGTGCCTTCTTTTGTATTTGCTGTGTCATTTATACCTAATTCGTTTAATGTTTTGAGCGTGGATTTTTTGTTAATAGGTTTGATGGCAGCTCCCACTGCTTGAATTTTGATAAATTTCGTGAGACAGCTCCTTTAATAATCCTTTAATACTGCATGAATTACATTTGGTACCAACTTTTGCAAAAAATAACTCCAGAAATACAGGACGGAAGGTTAATGGTGGAGGCCATTTTCCGAAAAATTAAACGCAAGGCTAAGGACTACGTAAGTGGTGAGGTGGCCCTTTCAATCCGGCTTATCAATACTAACCAAGTAAAATAGGGTTCCCTACCTGCAATTACCACTTTCTCGATTCCAGAATCACCCCACACATATTCACGCCATTTTTGGATAAACTAACAGAAATTGCAGATCTGCGGTGGGCTAGTAAGTCGCTTAGTATTTTTCAATTGGGCAACCCAACCGGATTTGTCTGTCATGTAGTACGCACCCTCTGTATGCGCCAGAAATCACGTCATTTTTTATGAACATTATCAATGCATTATCTCGTTCGTCAGAACGCATCCTAATCTGGTGTTCCTGTGGCACTAAAGCACAAGTTTTCGAGCTACCACGGGTGACTGGAATTTAGCCGCCCCTATCAATGTTATCAGGGGCATCTTGTCAGGGAAACTGGACGCCTTTCGTCTCGAATTCGTCTCCGTAAGTGACGAACGCGGATCCGTAATCAATGATTACCTCTAGTCTATAACAGACATCAAAAAAGAAAATCGTAGATTTCTACATGCAGGCCACATCTCCGTGGAACAAATTGAAAAAATCTGCAGAATGAACAACATGTAGTGTTGTGACAGATTCTGACGCACCGTATAGTGATGAGTCAACTAATTCTCACATGCATTGTGCTTAAAGGAGACAATTCCAGGAGACGAGAAGACCACCTACATGTGTACCCTGCTGAAAGGCCCGGAACTGAAATCAAAACACCACGTTACGAAGGTAGCTGTTGGAAAAGTAACAATAGAAAATTATAGTGATAATGATAATGACATGAGAATGGGAATTCTAGGTACATGAAGTGGCTAAATTACCAAGGGGATAATGATATTTTGTTCTTTTTTCCTCTTAAATATTGTTGATATACAGTATCGTAAAATCTTTTGTACGCTAAGCTGTCTTTTAAAAATCAGTTATCCTTCTTAAATTGGTTTGGAGCGTAACTTTTAAAATCCATTTCACAAGCCAATTTTAGAAAAAAATTATATGCATTTCTATGTTTTTTTTTCTTATTCTTCCTGGATGTGCCAATTAATCCCATGAGTCACAAAGTTAGTTTCTATGACGATATCACCTCTCTACTTGCCCACGAATATATCATTCTTTTAAAATTTATAGCAAGAGGAAAGTCATATTCATGTACTTAATTGATATCTCTAATTTTTTCAGACTGTTCCTCATATTCAGAAAGGGAACGAAGGTTTCGTACATCACATGCTACTGTTCGAGTGTGAAGGAAACTTTACTGAGGAGCATTTCAACAAGGGCGTGAATTGTTACGATCGAGCCAATATGCCGTTTTTGAAATGCAAGTCTTCATCAATTGTGGCAGGCTGGGCTGTAGGGGCAATGGTAAAAACACGTAAACATCTCAATCTAAATAGGACCTTCACCCGTATTTGTGTTGACTTTATGGTAACCGTTAAATTTAGTCGGAACAAAGACCAAAATGCAGTGTGAGAGATGAGGCCGCCCATGGGAGAAAAGGTCGATAAGAGGCTTGCCGCCATTACCTTCTGAGCGATTTTCCACGAGGGGCTAACTTCAAATAATTACAGTCAAAGCCCGCTTTACAGACGATACCCTCTTAACAAGGAAACCTCATTATTGCGGATAGTTTGCTTTGTCCCTCGGGTAATAGAGTCTTAAAATTCCCCACAGTGTCCGTTTTAACGCGGTTTGACTATTCTAACTTTCCAACGTAGTTTTTACTTGTGATAGTTTCACACTCGAAACGTCTTCCGGAATCGGCGAAGCTGTGACGACAACAGGCGAGCCGAGAACTCGAAAGATTTTTGGGGCTTTGGGGTACGTAGTTCACTGCAATTCTATCCCTGTTTTTGTCCCCACCCAATCACAAAGGCCGGTTTTTACTAAATGGCGTTTTTTATAGTTCTTACTAAAGCGTTTAGTCGTTTAACTGAGTCTGTAATGGTTGCTTGTCACCTTCTGATGTAAGGCTCCTGAACTATATTCTATTGTCATCTCTCTTTTAGGACTTCTACTTTCCTCCACATGTTGGTTTCCCTATCGGAACAAGCGACTCTCCCAAAAATTATCTTCTGGAAGTACATTATGACAATCAAAACTTAGTCAAAGGTCTGCTCATTTTTCAATTCATTCATTCTTTTTTTCATCATTAATGTTTGCGTTGCGTTCGAGGTACGAGAACGCAACCCCTAATTTGTGTTCGGTGTTCTGTGCATTATTGGGTGACCTGTGTAATTTATAAGGGAGGTTTTTTCGAGATTGCATGTTCGTCGTCGTCGACACACATTTGCCTCACTTTGAGGTGCTTGCTCACGTTTTGCCTCACTTTGACGCGCTAACTCAAGTGGTGATTCTTGTGTCCTAGGTGCTCATCTTTCAAAGGTTTGTTGAGGTCTGATATTCTGTCTTCGTAAAGCTTCAGGAGCCCATGGGCTCCTGAAAGCGTACATCGATTTGTGTTTGCTGAATCGTTTAAAGCGTTCAGTAGTTTGCTGTTAAATTTTACTTTGGATAAAGCTTTCTTATTTTTCAGCATGGTTCGTCACTGTCTTTGGAAAATGTCTGCGATTCCTGGTGCATGCATCAAACCGGGTTTAGTTCGGCGGCCGTTGTACCACAAAGTAAATTTACCGAGTTGTGTAGCTCGGCGGTCGTTGTGCCACAAAGTAAATCTACCGAGATGTGAAGCTCGGCGGCGCCATTTGATCATGACTTGTGATATTTTCGGCACCGGACAAACGAACACTTTAAATCTATGTTATTTATTAGGAAAAACTTATAAACCAGCCCACAGTAGCGCCACTCTCGAGTCACTGAAATCAACACGCTCGACTAAATTACTGGCAGGAAAAGTTGTTGACGTGAGCCGCACACACATTCCATTGAAGGCTTTGACAGGGTTAGTGCGAAGTTTGAATTCAGATGTGAAAGCTTTTAAAAACAGTAAATTCAATGTAATTCATTTTGTCAACAAGTTGATGATTGGATGCTCTTAAAAATAACAGAGAAAATTATCCGAAGAAATGTTTTCGAAGAAAGAAAAAGAATCTCGGGTTAAGCACTAATCGGCCTTTGAGCAACTGCGCCCAGTAACTCGCGCCAATATAAAACAAAATGTTCTATTTACACGCCCGACGCACTCTGGCCAATGTATCCTTCGATTACAAACACTTGACACCGAACCATACGATATCTTTTCAAAACCTTCTTATAACGATACACGGTTTAAATAGAAGTTTCGCTGTGCGCAATCCTTACGTTCAAAATATGCCATAATAATAATTTATAATAATAATAATTTAACATTTTACTACCACCACCACCACCACCACCACCACCACCACTACTACTACTACTACTACTGAACTACCCACTTCTAACTTTTTTCAACAGGTCAAAAAGACAGCTCAGGTCTTAGTTTCTACTACACCGACAATTTGCGAACATATGACGCTGGCATTGTATCTGTTGGTGTTAAAGTGAATAGCTGGCACATTATTCCTCCGAAACAGAAAAACTGGTTATCTGTTGGATACTGCATGCACCAGTGCACAAAAGTGAGTGTTTTTTAATTTTGTGTTTTTTTCTGGTAGGGCCTTCCCTTGACAGACTACAGAGATAAAGGAGGATGAATATTTGCTTTTTGCTGCTAAAAATAGTTTAAAACAACTTTATTCTGCAATCAACTCGGACATACTATGCAAAAAGGTACTGTTTTTTTTGTTAGGGTTAGGGTTAGGGTTAGGGTCCTTGAAAAAATACTCGTGGTCAATACCACATCACATGAGAGTCGACTATTGCGGAGAAAAAATTTAAAGCCCAAATCTTACTCTACTGTTTGATTAATAGAGACTGTGTTTAATTTCTGTTTCAGTCTTTGTTCAACAATACGGGACTACCTGGAGGAGGGATCAACATCTCTGCCATTTCACTTCACACCCACCTGGCAGGTCAAGCTCGTTACGATCACCAGTATCAATGACCTCTCCTTCTTTTCTGAAGTTCTAAAAGAGTATCCCGTCTCCTAACCTTCAGTCACGTTTCCTTTATGTGCGTCGGTTGTTCGGGCTGTGGAAACTAAAAAGTGATCATAAACTAGCTGTTAGAGGATATCCAAGGCACATGGAGATCAAATGGCGACAGAATTGTCGCCCAGTCGTTTTCTACGTGAAACTCGTCTTAGCAAAAAAAAGTTATAAAATAATAACCAAATTAGCAAGTGAAAATAAATGGAGCCGTCGATAAGTATGCTTTTTTAGTTTTCCGTTGAATGGTGTGCCTACAATGTTAGTTGCAGATATCTTAACCAGTTTAAACATTGTTAGAAAGAAAAATTTGGAATGCTTTTTGTTATAGTAGAATCGAAGAAAATTACACAACCTTCTTTTATTTCACAGTTAAATTTTTTTTTCTAGGACGCGCTTCCTGGACCAGGCATATCCGTAACGGAAAAGAACTTCCTGAGATTGCCCGAGATAATCATTACGACTTTAATTTCCAGGTATGAAGTTAAAGTTTCATCAAAACAACAACTCCCTTTTTATGTTTTGCTAGTCTAAGAGAAAGCATGTACAGATAAATATTTTCATCACATTTGGGTTAGACTGCTTGCAGTCAGTCTTTTCCCTTAAATCCGTCTAGTTCTTTTCTCAGCCAGCGCGATTGCAAACAACGACGTTTTGTTACAATAAGCGATTGGAACAAGACGAGAAAAGACGAACCTTGTGTATTTGACGCGGGAAAGTGCAGAGTTGATATAATCCTGACCTATTCTTTGGCACCTTCACTGTAACAGGCACTAGGCTCTCCAAACTTTCTATCCTCTATTTTTTTTTCTTCTCTGGCTTAACTACCCCCTCGTTTATCGGGGCTCGCGTGCTTGGGTTTGGCGTGCAGTAACGTTGCAAAAAAAAAAAAAAAAAAAGAGAGAGAGAGAGAGAGAGAGAGAAAGAGAGAGAGAGAAAGAGAGACCGTGCTGCCAGTCTAGATATGGTACACTCGACGCTTACAACGGATGTCCATGTCTTGATTTGCAGGACAGTCAAGCTTTAAGAACAGAGATCAACATTCAACCGGTGAGTAATCAAAACTAAAAAAATAGGTGGCGAGTGTGGCAGTTGTATAGGGCGTGACCGATAGAAATGTGGTGCTGGTTCTAGTTTGAATGTGGTGGAGGGAAAACAATATAAATGTCGTAGTTGTGGCAGCGGTGGTTGTGGTGGTGGTTTAAGTGGTAGAAGGAAAAGACGATAATTGAGGAGGAGCGAAATAGCTGAATTGTGGAGGAAAAGGAATGGAACTGGCGTTAGTGAAAAAAAAAAAATGTTTTTGTGCTAGAAAGAGCTAGTCTGCGCTCGATTTGCGCACCAAGGATCAGTGAACTGGGACAGCATTAATTCGTTGAACAATGAAAGAAGCAGGAAATAGAGTTTTCGTTATAGGGATCGAGCAAATTAGGACTTTTGTTATTTAAACCTCTCTGGAATTACCGAATTTAAGTATGAAAGAAAAACAAAAAGGATTCTGGTCGTAGTAGTAAAATGACGCCACCGTGCGAATGGCCTATTACCTTACGACAAAGTGATTAAAAAGGCCTAATAATGATTTTTGACGGGAAGCTTTCTCACCCGTAGGTGATCTACAGAAAGGTCCTGATCCAAAAGAACATTAAATTATTAAAAAATAAATACACAAATTAAAAAAATATATATATTAAAAATACAAAAGTAATTATAGACTAATAGATTTAAAAAAATTACTTTTAAACTGACATATGGTGTCAGAGTTCTTCAAGCCACTGTCCAAGGCATTCCAGTCTTTAAAGGCATGATAACAAGTTCTCTGATTACCCCAGTTCCGTTATACTGTTGGTCTAAGGCCCATTGCCAACCTTGTTGCATTGCGCTCGGCGAACACGAAGTCCCATAAATTTCCTGTTACACGAAATTACTGATAGCTGTAAAAGGCTTTTCCAAAGATTTGGTATCGATTCGAACTGCTCAAGCTATCCCTTCAAAAAAATTGTCATCCGTTCGAACGGCTCTGGCTAGCCGTTCGAAAAAGAAGTGTCATCCTTTCGAACAACTCAGGCTATCCTTTCGAAAAAAATCGTAATCCGTTCGAACAGCACTGGCTATCCGTTGGAAAAAATTGTCATTCGTTCGAACGGCTCGAGCTATCCGTGCAAAACAATTGACAGTCGCGCCACTTTAAATCCCTTTCACCCGAGCCGTTTGCGACGAACCTGTCAAAAAATGTACTATATATAATTCTTCTAAGCGGAAAAACAATTAAAAGCTATTGCTACCGCACAGATCTGAAAAATAAAAACGGTTCCTTGCACCTTCACAGCGGCTTACATGTAAAACAGAAACTTGTTTGGGAGAAAGCCTCACAAATCAAAGTTATCCAATCAGAACGCGCCATTTAAAAAAGTGCGATTTCAAAACAAAAACAGACGACCACGTGACATCAAGGTTGGTAATGGGCCTTAAAGTCACAGGTGAATTAGCGCATTTTCCTTCGACAACATGAATCAACCAATGAATACTTTATTTCTTAGTTAGCTTTTAGTCAACAAATAAAAAACAAAGGCATTTATCTACATGGGAGTAACAGGCCACTTGCACTAAGAGGTCACGTGACCAATGCTTCCCTTAAACAATGAGTTGGAATCTTGCTGATGCCAAAAATTGTTAGAGCACACAAAAATTATCTTACACGCGAAATTTGAGAGGAAACGCATTTAAGGGAGATATTTTATGGCACTTTGATTTTTCAGCCAAGTAGTATGGTTTGTATTGGCCACCATGTTGGAGGGCATGCTCTTGCCCTCCAACATGGCGGCCAAAATTACTTCTTGCTTATATCTTGTTCAACGTTTCATAGTTACGCTCAGATGTGCTGAAAACGTTATCACATCATCTTTTCAACATTTTCCTTGAAGTTAAAGTGCAAAATTTGTGTTCAGAGAGAGGTAATTCATAATTTCAAAAATCACATTTTGGTCACGTGACCATTTACGAACTTATTCATTTTAACAAAATGGTGCGGGTTTGAGAAACCAAATCACCATTATTTTGTTTAAGATGTGACCCACTACTCGTTTTTCGAAGGCAAAATCATATAACTTTCATTTTCATAAAAACGATGTCACATGCCTCTTATTGCAAATGGCCTATTTATAAGGTAATTACAAAACCTGTCCAACAGGTTGAACCACCTTAAAATAGCACATGAACCTGTGTTAATGAAATCTGTGGTATAGAAAACCGCAACAGAGGTTTGTGAAATTAACGCACTTTAATCATGGCTGCTCTAACAGTCAGTAACACAAAGCAACAACACTCTTGGAGCACTCTCTCACTTTAATACGTCCTGGATGCAAGTCCCAGATGTGAGTCACGGAAGACTCAGCTGCACATTACAGATTCCTAAGCATTTTATTCTATTGATGTTAATGTATTTCCCCCTACTACCGTGAACATCAGTACATCGACACGATAGGACTTACATCCGAACCCTCTAGACGGTCATGTGACATTTTTCGGCAGATGCTTGATTATTTTGGCAGTTTTCGATTTATCTTCATTTGATATCTGCTTACATGTAGGGGTGATGAATGGTCCATTAAAATTTTTAACTGCTCCCAAAATTTTACCTTTGCTTGATTTGCTCGCAAAATTTAAACGAGTGCTCGCTTGCTCGTGTTCTCCAAATTTTTGCGTTGCTCGCAAGCTCGCAAAGCAAATTTTTTATTTCTGCTCGTGCTCGCAAAAAAATCGCAGTGCTCGGCATGCTCGCGAATGCTCGCAAAGACCATTCGTCACCCCTCCACACGTATGTGGTGGACGCACGGACGGTGACTTAAGTAGTAAAATTCCTCGCTTTCTTAGGTTCCCTCCTAGGTCCTAGACTTTTTGCAACTTATGCAAATGATTTACCCAACTCGTCCGCAACTGGATTCATTCATATGTTTGCCGACGACACCACCGTGTATTACATTAGGAAGGAGGTTGAAGAAATAGTAGATGCGTTAAACCGAATATTAATTGATTTTAAAAGCTGGTGCGACCAAAATCGCTTGACTGTTCACACTGGTAAGACGGAAGCAGTGCTAATCTGCAAACACGCATTTGTCGGCCCTATGAGACCACTGATATTTGGCAACTCATACATATATTTCACCTCCAAATCTACCTGCTTGGGTGTAGTAATCGACCACAACTTGAACTGGAAACCTCAAATTAAAATGCTCCACTCCAAATTTGGAGGAAAACTTAAATTCCTAAAGTCTATGAAAGGACTGCCTACCTGTGTTCTTGAAGAAGTCTATTACAAAGGCATTGTTCCAAGCTTAACTTACTGCATTGCTGTATGGGGATCCTGTTCATTGTCTTTATTCAATGACCTAGAGCATTTACACATAAAAGCTGCAAAACTAATCCATAAACTCCCCAGTGGGACTTCTGATTGTGACGCCCTCAAAAGGGCTAAATGGAAGCCACTGAGTTACATCTACAAGCGGAGGCTCGCATCGATAGTGTTCAGGTGCATAATGATATTCTACCGGTTCAGCTTACGGCCGTAGTTGGAACTCGCTCAAATGAGAGTAGTTACAAATTAAGGCGCTCGAACGACTTTTCGCTAGTACGTTATCATAGTGAACTCGGAAGAAATAGCATAAGGTATAGAGGCCCTATAGTGTGGAATTCCATCCCAAAATTCATAAGGAACGTTACTTCTCTTCAGCTTTTTAAAGAAAAACTTAAACTAGCCTCAAAAACATTGGACCAAATACAGTTCGAGAAAGAGGCGTGCCTTATTAAATCTAAGGATAGTGCATTTTTATATTTTTAAAACACTCTTTTTATACTTAATTTTAATAGAAATGTAAATTTTAATTCATCTTAGATTATCTTTTAGTAGTTCTTGAATCCTAAGGATGCATTTCTGATAATTTTAGATTTTAGCTTTGGGTATATATTTTATGGTAGGTCCACACCGGCCCTTTGGGTTGCCAGACTCTTACCTGCCTCATCAAAAATACATGTATGTATGTATGTATGTCACCCATGGGCTCTGCTTCGCGCGAACTCCTCTATAAAATATTTCTTTGATATTTGGTTTTAGGGAGATGACCTTATTCACTACTGTGTGTATGATTCCATGGACAGAGATAAGCTGATCCAAGTAAGTTCCTTGTAATTTTCAAAGACAAAAACGCATTACTTTCTTTAATCGTTCGGTTTAAGGGTCTGACGAGTTCTATACATTTTTGTATTTTTTTTTGGTGAGCTGAAATTTTTAGTTTTCACAGCTTGTTGTCTTATCTAATACGCGCAACTCTCAAAAGAAGGATATCAAATGATTAAATGAAAAGGACATTATGGTTCGGTACTGGTCATATTTGACAACTTAGGGGCTCAACTTGAAAAAAGTTTTCACGCTGCAATCTCTAGCCCGGCTAACGAACACCAAAGACACATATGCATTCACTTATATATAGTAGTTAAAATAAGTAGTTTTCAGCAAAACTAAGTCGTTAATTAGTTGAGGGTTTTCTTTGATTTCAATGTGTTTTCGGGTTTTTATAGTCACACCAAAAATTCGTTACATAACTCTTTTAAACTCTTCCCGCCGGGGTTCCTTGGAATCACTCTCAGAGAATTTGACTTAAAGTCCGTCCAGTGAAGCTTTAATATCCACTCACAGTACTTGCGGGATTTTTTGAATCCATTTAACGCATTATTATTTTATTAACAACTGTTGACTAGAAAGCTGCTGTAACAGGACAAACTGATCGGAAAAGTGGCACTAGCGGAACCATCTGTTTCAAGAAATGTTACGCCAGAATTACTAAAATTACTGTGGTGTCGATCTGGGAAATCGTGGCGTACGGAATTAGCAATTTCGCTTTTGGGGTACCTCGAACGTTTGTCTAAATGTTTGCCAGCTAATTTAACTGGTGCGAAATTTTCATTAGACATCCTTGCTCAAATCCCTTTTGTGTATAGATCTACTGCCTTTTCGAACTAACGCCCTCGCAAAATTCGCAACTCGCCCTACGGCTCTCTTTCACACGGTTTAAATCGTCAATAAAACATTTTTTATTGGAAGAGCGGCTTGAGGGTTGACAAATCTTACATTTTTTTATTTACATGTGATTAAGTCTTATTGAAATTTTAATACTGAGTTTGTATTTATATTCAAGACCTGTGTTACAAACTTTAAAATCTTCAAAACGATCAAGAATTACTTTATTTTTAGGGAGGCTTAGAGACAAGAGATGAAATGTGCTTGGACTTTCTGTTTTACTATCCACGAATTAAAGGTTTCCGATACTGTACCAGCACCCTGTATGAACCTTCACTGAAGCTCATGGAAAAATACTTGTAAGTATTTCAATATTTTGTTCCAACAGTTGGTACGAAAACAGTAGCCTTAAAAGTTTTCCAACATCGTAAATCATTTCGAGTTTTTCCTTAAAAAATGGCCTCTTGTTTCAACTGGCAAAATGGGACGCAACTCCAAATCAATTTTTTGAACAGCTTTTTTGGAGGTGTTAAAATATCACCGATCTTCTTACGCCCGGTTCAGACGCCGGACTTTTCATGAGCCGTACCCAATACATTGAATTAAGTGCACGAAAGGTGCGACGTCTGAATCAATTAGGAGCACCTATTTCAATTTGGAACGGCTCAGCCGTTTGTTCTGCCGACCCGACCGGGAATTTCGGCTTTGGAGCGACTTTGGAACGGCTCTGATTCAGACGCCGAACTTTTTATTGTGCCAAACTAATGCATAAATAATAATTTTACAAGCAGTTTGACCGAAATGAGCATTTTTCTCCTTTTGAATTTGTTTTTGGGTGGAATTAAGATGGGCTCCTGAATCAATTCAGCCGATCTAAATGATGTGGGTCGGCCTTATAGGCAATTAGGCTCGGCTCGTGAACTGAACTACAACATTTTAAAATAGTGTGAATTTTACAATCACCCTTGTCCTTAAATCCCAATAGTTTCGAAAACAGTTTAGAAGGAAACAAAATACAAAACAACTTGCCCTTCGTTCACACTGTTTGAAGGCCAAATCTGGGCAATCGAGCATCCTTTAACTTTTGATCGTGAACCAATCGCTTTATATACATCTTTTTTTTTTATCTTTGTATACGTGTCCAGAAAGCTTGGTTTATTTCAAATTTTTCGTGATCAATTTCAGTTTACAGTATAAAAAAATCCGCCCACAAATCGTTCGATGCATTAGGATGCTCATTTCTTTTTTAAAGCCGCTCTGAAAATCTTGAGGTTTACTTTGTCGAAACTTTAACTTTCATCTTCACTCCTCATTTCTCGTTCACAAGAGCGCCTACGCCCTCATCGCGGCTCCTCCTTTTCCACGTCCTGCGTAGCCTCCCCCGCAGACATTCTTAGTGGTTCGTCACGCAATCATTCCTAGAATGATTGCGTGACGAACCACTAAGAATGTCTGCGGGGGAGGCTACGTCCTGCGTGAACAGAAGACCATTTTCGCTTATATCAGTGCATCTGAATTTTAAGCTTTTGGTGTTGTCTTAAATAGGGTCTTACAATACTATTTGTCTGTCTTTTCAAGCCCACAGGTGAAGGTCACCAACCGCTACCGGAACCCAATTGCCAGTATGAACGTTGATTGGACGGATGAAATGGTGTATGATTTGAAAAAGTATGAAAGTGAGGCTGAAACGTTTATTCCTAGATGTTTGAGCAAAAACATAACCTCTATCAAGGTGAGTGCATCATGTAAACCTGCATTTCCCGAGGACTCATATCATAGGCACGGGAATCATGCTCATCGCGAAATTTTAATTCCTCCCCCTATGGGAGACCTATCTGGGCGAAGACCAGGGTTAGCAATTTCGTCTAGTCGGAACCGCTTTCTTCGGCGATTGCCGCAAGCCAGATTGAAGGCAGATTTTTCCACGCAAAAAATTTTGGACTCGTCGACGAAAAATATATAGTGATTCTAAGTTCGCTCGTCACGTTGGTTGCTGTGTGGTCGGCAGTGAAATTGCTTGCGAGCAAGCTCTCCCGGAGTTCTCGGGGATACGACCAGAGTGCCAGAGGGCCCTTGGAGAGCTTGCTCGCAGGCTAGCAGTGACATGAATTAATTTATCCACCAAGTCTAAAATTACATGTCTCCGTTCTAACCGCCCAATAAGGTGGCGACCTTAAAATAACCACGTGGTATGACTCAGAACCAATAGGAAGAAGGCTATGTACGGAGGATTCGCTCTCTTAGCTAATTCTCTCTTGGCATGAATAAATGTGCCCAATTACAATAAATGGTTCTCCTCCACCAAGAGTACTGTGCTGATGAGGTGTCCAACGTGAGCATGGATATCCACTTCACTAACCGATGTGGAAAACTTTGAGTGACATTTTGCGTAGTCGCTTTGTTCTCTTTTCGACGAAATCCTCATACACCATTTGTCGTCTCTTTCAATGTGGTTATTTTTGCAGGACATAATTGGTCCAAGGTTCAGACTTTCAGTACCGGAAATCAAAGAGCCGCTACCCCCTTCAAAGACCTGCCCTGCTCAGTTATCTGACGCTTACAAGATCACAGTGCCCTGTATTCTCTTCACTGGAGTCCTGAGTGTTGTGATTCACGCTCTAATCTGATTGAAGCGATATAAAGAGAATAAAGACGAAGTTCACTTTCTTTTTTGCTATCCTACATACTCCGAGATTAGGAATGCGTCAAGACTCTGATTCCAAATATTACCCAGTTACCTGTAAACGTGTTGATCAATGAAATGATGAACTTCTCTAATTACTTTATCAATAAACAATTCATAATAAACTATATTTCAGCCTGCTTTGATCTTCGTGACAAATTATTACCAAAGTAACGTAATTGCCCTTTGATGTAATTTTGGCTCTTAAAATTGCTTTTGCAACACCTTATTTACTTGTAAGGCCATGCAAATAAGGGCCGTTGTTGTTGTACCGCTGAAAGTGGCAGGGCAGCCCGGATAGAAAGCCATGGGGCTTATTACATTCAGGCTACCCATTTACAACAAATTTCATATTTAAGTATACTAAATGACAAGAGTTAGCTAAGTATAAGTACTAAGGTTAAGAGGTATAAATTATCAATCAATAATATCAAATTAATTTAGGGTATCTAATTATTGATTCAAATTAATAGTACAGGAAAAAGAAAATTCTAAATACATGTAATAGTCTAAAAATTAAGTAGAAAAAGAGAAAAATAACCCACACACAAACAGAAGAAAAACTAGGCTACAAGAAATTATTAATCAACAACATGGAAATAATTAGGACAGATCAACTTGTTGAACTAAAAATCTATGTAAGTTCCTTCTAAAGACATTTTTTGAAGATTCGTCTTTGAGTTTAGGAAACCTTACTATGTTCATGGGCAAACTGGACATTCCGGTTGGAAAATCGCGCCGTTCCGTTTGGGAAGCTACAGAAAAAATGGGCTGTGATTTGAGGCGGATGAATTTCCCGCTTTTTTAGTCTGTTCTGCTGATCTGGACATAATTTTTAGCGGGCCGATCTCTCACCTCGTCAAATTTAAATACATTTATGTTTATGCTGCAGCTTTCGGATTCTGCATCGGATTCTGTTCGAATTTGTCAATTGAAATAATTCACGTAGGAGAACCTTCAATTGCAAGTTCCTTTTCGATTATCAATTTTAAAATCATCTTAATCTGGATATTTCCTAATCGGGTTTTAAAATATATAATTATGATAAGGGGGAGTAGATAGTCATAGACCTGTACAAGAGAATAAGAGACTTAGTTTAGTTAAATGATTGCTAGGCCAGCCTTTCGCGGCTAACCTTTTCCAGGCTCCTAGATAACTGCAAACCTTTGGCATGACGAGGAAGACTAAGACGAGTTTTCTCAATCCTAAGTGGTGCGCGCGCGCGCGTGAACCAGAGTCATTTTGGCTGGAAAGCGTGATAGCCGTCGTCAACGGCGCTTAAGCAACGACGACGGCGACGGCTACGAAAACGTCACTTAAAAAGTGAATTCGCGCTGCCTCAAACTTTATCGCGCATATTCCATCTCGTATAATTCGTCAAATGTTAGCAAATTTCTTTGGAGTTGAATTCTAAAGTATTCTATCAAAAGTTGAGGAAAAGAAAAAGAAATTGTTGTTTTGTGTTCCCGTGCTCGACAAAAAGTGAAGTTAGGCACTTTCACGTTGTAGTCGTGCAACGACGGCTAAGAAATGTACAAAAGAGCGTGATGCACGTTCAAAGTTGTTATTTTGCCAACTGAATCTAAACCTATTGTTTTTTGCCGTTCCCTTTGCCGTCGTCGTCGTCTTTGCTTAAGCTCCCTAATACGGGTTTTAACGAAAATGTCGTGGTAACGGAAAGAAGTTACTTATCAAATGTTTGAAGTTTCATCATTTCGGGAAACATGGCTTAAACTCCTTGAAGAATGATAACTATAGTGCTAATTTTTCAGGTGAAAAAAAATACAGTTAAACTTTCCGAAGTATCTATTTTTGAGAATATCTCAAAACTCTTAAAGTCAAATCTTGTCTTCGTAGTTGAACTCTTCCTCGAAACTAAAGGCCTCTAATAGGTTAAACGGCTGATCAACGGGAAAAATTGCCCGATAACCGCGTGGGGGTTCGGGACAGACGGAAGTTTTCGCTCGTCGTCTACAGTGGCCTAGAGCCCAGGCTCGTTCGGGCGCATCTTTCGTCCCCAGGGGGGAGGGTACTCCCTTATATAAGCCATATAGGTATGTGCCGCCTCATCGGGTAGTGTTTTTGTGTCGTTTTGGTCTGAAAACGAGTCTGATACACTTTGCCCATTTTGGTCTGGAATCGGGTATGGTTTTCGAGGGAACCTACGGAGTGTATGAACTCATTTATCGTTTCAATTCCAAAGGATTAAGAAGAGAAATATGCGAATTAGAAATGGGTTTGAATAATTTTTTGTTTGTGCTCTGACGGTTAAGTAATGATAACATAATTTCTGCCTAAAGGCCAGGTCTGAAAACGGGTATGGATTTTAGAGGTCTAGTCTGAAAACGGGTGTGGAAAACGGTGTGTTTTTGGTCTGAAAGGGCCAGGATTTGAACGTCCGGGCGGCACACCTCCACCGTGAATTCCCAGCAGTACCCCCCCGGGCTTTCGTTATTCATGATTTCCAAGTGAAATGCTTGCCCGCATGCTACTTTGAAGATCCTTAGGCTAGAAGTTCTTACCTCTAAACTCAAAATCTTGTCAAGCTGCTCTTACCAACCTGTTTAGTTTATAATCAAAGAAAGCAGGTTGTGGCGGTTAGGCTTTTTTCCTATTGTATGAGTAACAGCTTTGAGCATATTTTGGGATTGCTTTTTCTTGAGACTGGTGGAGGCTGGGGTGCTCTTCGTACACCACGTCGAATGTACAGCCTGTACTGAGGCCCCTTCTCAAATAGCACAGTTCTTCAAAACGTAGCCTGGGTGGCATACAACTGTGTAGTAACTCGTTCACACTGCTCAGAAGAACTCTCAATTACTTGCAGATTATTAGCACTGATAGCTCAGCTAACTTTATAACTCCGTCAATGTAAAAGCCATCAAGGTTGGTGACATCAATGTCCGCCTGTTCGGCTCTTTATACAGTAAAAGCAGGTGAATAGGATTTCAAATAAATTTTGTCACCTTTTTTCAGTCTTATATTCATTTAGTCAGTGTAGTGTGAGGATGATCGAGGAATACAATCATTACTTGGAGTTTGCCAAGTTGTCGATTTTAAAACAATTTTGTATACATGTACCTTTGTTTAAATAAGTTTTATACTTTTAAGTATAAAACTTGTTTTAAAAAACAAACTTTCAGATAACCATGACATGTACTGCCAAAAAAAAAGGTGAAATACAAATAAAATACTAACACTTGTCATTTCATTCGGCGACCTTTCGACCTTCCATACGCTAGAACACCACAATACCCGACCCCCCCCTCCCCGTCGTGGCTGATAGCGTGACTTACTCAGTCGTTCTCGTTCACAGTTAATCAACACGTCATTATAATGGCATGTATGGGTGTTAAACATTGCACTTATGACCCTTACTAGGTCTATATCTCCCATTGGTTACACCTGACTCTTCAAGTGTAAGTAAGCTGAATTTCAATACTGGCGTCCGAAGTTGGGAAAGTTTTCTTCCGTAGTTTTATATCTCTCACCTCCTGTCATGTAGTAGGCAAATCAGAAAACCGTACAGATGAAACATGTAGAAAAGGAAATGTAACACTAGAAATACAATTAGTCACACAAATGACATATTAGGCCACACTCCCGGGGGAGGGGTAGTTACTTTTTCGTTGGGAATGTCCCGTAGGTGGACATTTTGAAGGCTCAGTCTTAAATATTGCAGTAAGGTAAAGTATTCATTTGAGCGATTGGAAAAGGGTTGAATTGACACGGTTTAGATTCAAATTTGGAACATGAATAGACATCCACAAAATGATTGTGCATAACTTCAGTAGAAATCGTTACGAGTGTAGAAAAATAAAATAAAAGTAAAAAAACAAGGCTGAGAAGCACAATATATACGTAAGCACTCCAATAATCCAAGCTGGCATAAGTAAGCCGCTAACTCCCTCTCCCCCACCCCCTCGCCACCATACACTCCGAATGATAAATGACAAGCACATTTATTGGGTAGCTTTGGGTGGAGTGCTTGCGCATAGTTTAGATTGAGATTAGTAGCAGGACAAGCAATGAAGATGCCTATTGCGCTGTTCTTTCTTCTGTATCAAACGGCTTTCCACTGCACCGTTTCCGCAGATCTCCTGTCGGAATACGCTCACCATGCGGTTTTGGACACAGCAGAGAAAATGAAGCTCTTCTGGACCATTGACTGGGACGCTGAAACCGTTTCTTTTGCCTTGGAGGCGGCGACCAGGGGATGGGTTGGAGTTGGGTTCTCTGGTCGCTCTGGGCAAATGGTTGGCAGTGATGTCGTGATCGGATGGGTCAAAGATAACAAGGGATATCTTACGGTGAGTGAAAATAATCTGAATTAAGAGCGATCTGCAGTCGACTCTCTTTCGTATCTCTGTTTGCCACAGTGAAATAAATGAACAAAGGATGCATTCCATGAACGCTACGTTGCTAAGACAGCTTCTTTTAGTGCGAAGTCGCGGAAAAGTGAAAATTGTGCTTCAAGATGTCAAGCTCCGCGGTATCTTTAGGAGCACCTGTTTTGAAATGATTACCTGCTGTCTTCCTTTTTGTGAATCGAGAGAGATTTGGTTTATAAAATATTATATAACATGTTTTTCATTACAACCAAAGATAAACAAACTCAATCTTGTTAATCCGCCAAGTTTTGCAACAGCAACAAAAAATTCAGTGGAATTTAGCCTGTAAGCAAAAGTGTGCAAGGTTTATTATACTCTGTTAACGTTTGATTTGGTTGAGAGATATCGAAAACGCACGTACCGGCCGTTAAGTGATTTTAATAGTAAGATTTATCTTTTGTTGGAATCTGTATTTTGTGCGTATCAATTGGACACGCTGGTAAAACAAAGGATACGTTCCGTTGGCCTTGACTGACAGATTCACTTGACCAAATAAAAGCTTTCCAGAAAAACAAAGCTTCTCCTGAAACATACTGTTTTTGTTAATCTTCTACATGTTAGGGTTAGGGTTAGGGTTAGGGTTAAGGTTATGTACGTTCTCAAGATCTTATTTGTCTACGAGTTGGCTTGCGTTTTTAGTGACATTAGACCCCAGGGGGGGGGGGGGGGGGGTTACTTCCTTATAAGAGGCTAATGGGGATGTGCCGCTGGATGGGGTCGCATTTTCACGACTGGACTGACTATAATGGGGTTGCATTTTCAAAAGAATTATTAGAGTGGGGTCGCACATTTTCGGATTTTTGGGGTAGAGAGTTGTTCATATTTACGGTTAGCAAACGTACCAGGATATTTGTACAGTAGGTGAAAAGTAAAGTGTTCTTCATTCAATTTATTAAAAAATGAGTCAATTCATTTTTTGACTGGACCTATTTAAAGGATTGATAAGGTAGATACATAAATAGAAAGTGACTAAGCTGGGATCGCAAAAATTACATATTTGCCCAAGAGTGACTAATATGGGGTCTACAATTGGCCAGAGAATAGACTCTAATGGGGTAGGGGCTCTGAGAGGCGAGCGGCACATACCCAGCAAAAATTAACCCAAGTAACCCCCCCGGGCATTAGACCCTTTCCATCGGTATCTCCTGATCAAATCATTTAGTTATGCTTCATTAAGTAGAATCTGTAACAACTGATTGAGGCTGGTTGCCAAGTAAACACTTTTTGTTAGACTGATATCTGTGTAATTACATTTGTACGCTAATTAGTTTTATTGCAAAACCCGTAAACAACTTTGAGTTAATATATTGAATAGACGGGACAAATTAGTATAATTGTTAATTAATCCTACAAGAAGACTTTAAACGACAACTTGTGTAATATTCCAAAGTTGACCAGTTGTACTTTTTGAAGTAGCAGAGCCGTTTCAAATTTATTTATTTATAACAGCAAACAATGGCATGTACAAAGCAAACAATGCGGATATAATAAGAAAAAAAAAAAATGTTTATTAAAAAAAGCATGAACATGACCGGAGGGGGGGGTCCCATATGAAAGCCACGGTGAGATACAATCTTGGACAAAATAAATGGAAAACCTTAGCCCCCCTCCCCCCAAATCAAAGATGGGAAAATGGCGCGTTTTGGCTTTTGCGCGACTTCATCCTTGATTTGGGGGGGGGGGGGGGGGGGGGATGGGGGTTTGCTGTACCATTTTATTTCGTCCAAGATTGTACAATCTTGGACAAAATAAATGGAAAACCTTAGCCCCCCCTCCCCAAATCAAAGATGGGAGAATGGCGCGTTTTGGCTTTTGCGCGACTTCATCCTTGATTTGGGGGGATGGGGGTTTGCTGTTCCGTTTTACTGCGTCCAAGATTGTAGCTTGCTCGCTTGTGGGTACAAATTACAGGTTTTGATGTCCTGCGTATTCAGGACAGAAAGTCCGACATGTTTATCTGTGGTACAAACAATAATGGAAAGTAATTGGTAATGATCGATTGAACCCATTCTGGGAGATTTTGGCCCTTCGAAGAGTGCTAGCCCGGGGGAGGGGTACTCCCATACATTACCTATACGGGTATGTGCCGCCCAACGGGGTCGTGATTTTGAAGCTCCTGATTTAGAACGGGGTATCCATTTCAGAGGCGTTTTGTAGACCGAGGTATAATATTTCGAACGCACGAAAGCTCCAGTTTTGTAAGCAGCCATTTGAAATTATTCAAGGACAGATTGCTTTTAAAAATACTCTTCAATGCGTTAACAAGCAAACTGTTGTAGTCTTGTTGCACCTTGTGTTTTAGCGTGCAGGGCGGGCTTTTTTTTTGTATTTCTAGAACGGGGTATCAGTTTTAGGGCGAATTCTAGAACGGGGTATAAAAAATTGGCCCATTTCTAAAACGGGGTATCAATTTTAGGCGGTTTTTTTTTTAGAACGGGGTGCCAATTTAGAATCCTGGGTGGCACATACCCACAGAAAAAATACCTAAGTGCCTCCCCGGGAGTGCTAGCCAGCGAAAACAGCCGTTTCTCCTCGCTCTTCGCCGCTGGGGAGTTTTCGTTTCGTTTGGTCGATTTTGGAAACTAAAGTGTTTTGTTCCTCTGCGAACAAGCTCCAGCAAAACTCAATTGCTTCTTCTAAAGGAGAATATATTCCACAAATATTGACTGTTCCGTTACAGATTCATCGCGTTTGCATTTGACCTTTGAAGCCTTTTGTCTTTTTTCTGTCATTCGTCGACTCCCGATAACTCGAACTTTCAAGGGAAATCGAAAAAGGGTCGAGTTATCGGGAGCTCGAAGAAAATAGCCGGGAGTAAAGGAAAAAAACAGTTTTTTACTGCAAAGTGAACATTTTAATCACATTTAATTGTAGAAATGTCAAGTAAAGATTAAAAGATACTTCTAGATTATAAATCGGAAAGTAACGTAGTAACAAAACATTGCCTAAATAGAGCATGCGTTTTACTGTTTTGAGAAGTACTTAAAAGCTGTTTCACGTTAGATTTATAGATTTGTGACATACAACATTAGCCTCTAATAGTAAACTATATGCCTAAAACACGTCAATGGGAAATTCAAAATTCAATGTTTGGGACGCCAGTAGACTGTTATAGAAAAGATTTGAGCGGAAACAAAAACTACTTCAAGTAACTACTCCGTCGTCCAATCAGCTCTTATGACCGGATTCCGGACAGATTGTACTTCATCAATATATGGAATTTCTGTGGCTGGGTCGCGGATGTCCTCCTCGCGGAAAGTCCCCAGCACCGAGGAGCGACGAGAAACGGCTATTTTCTCAGGCTAGAAGGCTGCATAATCCCCTCTTACGTGCACATGTAGGGCTTATATAGGCTGATTCATCTTGACGTCATTATTTACATTTTTGCTTATTAGCATATGTGTTAACCCATAGAAGATATAGCCATGTATACTAATTAAGTACAAAAATTAAAAGAGCTGGTTAAGTTATGCAGTTTGTGCAGGTTTCAGCTCTTTGACATCAGTAACAAAGAAAATAGCAGCAATTTTACAAAAACTGCAAAATTTCTGGGTGGCAAAACGTCAATGAGCTCATACATTCTTTGTAAATTTTGAGGTTTTTCAAAACGAATTTCTCCGAAACTATTTGGTATATTGGGCTCAAATTTTCAGAGATACCCGAAACTGTTATGTTTTTTCAATATTCAGAAATTTCATTTTATTAGATTCATTAGATAATGATAAACCTGTGCTAATGAGGCAAAACAATGTAAACAAGGATTCGCCTATACACAATTAAGCCTACGCGATCCTAAAATGACAAGGAAGAAGTGAAATAATGCCCTCTTTACCAGTTGTCGCTGTTTTTGTTTGTTTGTTTTTGTAGGCGGGGTGGAGGGAGGGGTGAAGTCATGCCCTGGTAAGCAATAAGTCTAACGAAAGCTAAAATGTTACTCATTTTCTTTCTCTATGTTATCTCTATTAGAAAAAATGTTGGTAAACGAATGTATTCCATCTCTTATTCTTACCCCGTTGTTCCGAGGGAAATAGCTAGGCTAAGCTTGTTTTTCAACAGTTTCGACCAGAAGTCGAAGGTCAACTAAACTTGCTCACCATAGTTCGCATAGTATCGTCGTTTGCTAGCGTAAGGCGTTGGTGTTTTGTTTCTTTCACCCCGCCTTTGACGTTCATCGGGTTACTATCGAGGTACCCCAATTTAGCCCGACAAAAACCTGCCCTATACCAGCCTGCTTGTAGATATTTCCTGATTCTTTACTGGAAACAGCAGATGTGTCCAGGCGTCTTCACACAGGCTAACGCCGAAAGAATCGAAAATTTATCAGTTACGAATTTCAATTACTTCCACATGGTGAGGTGCACTTTTCTGAGCATATGATGCATATATGTAATTTCTGTTAATGGCAAATTGCACTGAAAATACCTTTTTCTGCAGGATCGTTATGCTGACGAAAAAGCAATTCCACCAATCGACGAGCAGCAAGATTATAAACTTGAAGGTTTCCAAGAAAGCGACGGGAAGACGTTGCTGAAATTTACCAGAAAATTTGACACGTGCGATCCACGTGACAGAAAACTTGAGGTATGTGTTTTATTTTTACGCAATACTTTCATTGGTGTGGACATTATGCATAGACTGGACCGTGGTCAGAAATCATCGGCCAGATCACTAAGCACTGACGCACTTTTTATTTGTGCAATTAACTGGAACAGCCTTTTTTCTTTGTCTGACCGACATTTTATGTCAATAGGCCTTTTTCAAAAATACCATAGTTCTCTTTGTTGTCCCTCCAAAATTTTGCATTAAGGTTGGCTTTCCATTTTTTCGTGGGACTTACGTACCATCGCTACAACAGAAATTGTAAACAAGTAAGTATCATCGATAAAGAAGTACGACAACGATGAGTGAAAATTTGATTGAGCTTTACAGACGACGCCCTATCGTCCTATGGGGGACGTGGGGGGGGGGGGGGGTGGGGTAACGAACTTCTATATCAGTAACGACGTCCTCGGTACAAGGAACGATTTTCTTTACTCTGGTAATAGTAAAATATATGAAAAAGAACCTCGATTTCACGAAACTTCGTTATAGTGAAAAATTTTGCCAGTCCCTTAGCCCTTCGTTGCATCGAGGTTCCACTGTATTCTGGGAGGCTTTAGAAGCTGTTAATTGTCCGATTCTAATTCGCATTGCTCGCTTGTTGTAGGTCGGTGCTACCAAAGTTGTGTTCGCGTATCATTCTGAAGACCCAGTATCAACAACAGAGATGAAACATCACGAATTCAGAGGCACTAGAACCATCCTACTGCTGAACAGTATGGATAAAAGAAATATCAACGAGGATGGATGGAAGAAGTTCAGTTTGACTACAAGAAATGTAAGAATTAGTCAAAATGACCGCTTTTGATGAATTACACGTTTGCGGCGGAGCTACTCCTCTTCCCTTTATTTGTACACTCGAAAATGCCCCCATATCAATGTGTTTTAAACACAATAGAGCCATTTATACGTGAAAAAATAAGACGCGAACGGTACCATGAGGATACCATGAGCATGTTTTACCTAAGACAAAAACAGCTCGTATAAATGGTTCGCGTCTTATTTCTGTCCTGGACTCGCTTTGATGTGAATGTTGCCTATAGCAATGGCAACCTCATTTCAAGTTTATTTGCAAGTTTTATTTTGAGTTTATAATACGAATATAACAATTTAATTATTTATTAATTGTGATTGCTAGCGCCGGCTTTAAAAAGCTTCTAATTACACCAGCAGGTGTAACATTTTGTCGAGGAGGTCTGCAATTTGCTTTTCTTAGCACAGCTACAAAAAAGCCTTCGACATTTCTATTGCCTTTTGTCGGAATGCTCATATTGATTTCTCGAACGAAGAAAGAAGTTGAAAGTCGTAGATGGCAGCCCGGGGAAACAAAAACGCGTTGTAATTTGCTATAAACATCTTTTCCTCTGCTGGTCCGCGGCGAGGCACGCGAAAGTGTTCCCGCCAAAAATTAAAGCGTGAGCACCAAAGCGTGCGTACGATCCGTTCGGGTCTTAAATAATACAAGAAGGTCATTTATGCGAAGTTTTTCTCTTGTTAGCTCGTCTTTGCTAAAACGCGTCTTATCTAAGAACAAGTATTCAGGGCTGTTCTTTGATAACATAAGACGCGTCTTATTTCAGACGAAATGTGTCATTTATAAATGGCCCTAATATTATTTGTTAAGGATAACGCTAATTTTTGTTTTGCATAGCTGAAAATGCTGACTTACTCGGAAGAACCTGAAGTCCTGAAGACTATGCTAAATGTTTTTCGTAGAAACTCATTCTAATATTTATTATTATTGTTTCTTAAGATGACTATTCCAGGAAACTCTTCAACTACCTATTGGTGTACTCTACTGAAAGGCCCTGAGCTGAAATCAAAACACCACATCACTAAGGTACTCAACTGCAAAGTATCAGTTCATACAAACTTACGGACTTAAGCGGGTTGAAGGTTGGCCTGGCACCACGGCGGAGAGGAAGGTGGGTGGGTGGGTGGAAAGGGGAAGGGAGCGGTGGCGCAAAAGCCACAACAACAACAACAGACGTCTCAGACGGATAATCCCTCTCTAGAGTTAAAATGGCCAGTCATGCAACATGACGTGTAAATCAGCCTTGTTAGTTTCCAGTTACCCTCCTTCTTAATGAGGTTAGTAGTTGGGACGAAAGGTTTTATCTGTTACAGTTGGGTCGCGAATGATTTTTTTTTGTAGTTCTGTGATGTAGATTATTGATTTTAGTGGTTTGTTTAAGGTCGTTCCTTACATTCAAAAAGGAAACGAAGGTTTCGTTCATCACATGATCATGTACGAATGCGATGGCAATTTTACTGAGGAACACTTTGATGAGGGAGTGGATTGTGACAGTCGAGCCAATATGCCTTATCAGAAGTGCAGACGTTATGCAATGGTCGCTGCTTGGGCTGTGGGAGGGCAGGTAAAATCTCTAAATTAACCTCTCTAGTAGTCTAATTTGTCCGTAACAGAATAACGCCATCGCTTGACCTAAGCCATTGATCCCATGGAAAAGTGTATGATGTATTAAGCAGGAGCGTGGCGATGGTGGCCCCCGTTGTTCAAACGTTGGACTGCGCTATCCACCTGATAAATCAAGTATTATGGAAACGAATTCCGCTATCCAGTGGATAGAGATTTATCTAGTGGGTACCATTCAGTCAGCCTTTTGAGCAACTGGCGGTGGCCTGTACTTCAGTACGTAGGTGCGTAACTGATTAATGTCGAATACGTTTGATAAAAACAGAAAGATGAAGGTTATCGTCTCCCGTAATCTTTGGTATTCACAAAGAAAATTGAGATAAGTGTCGCCAGTGGTTGCTTGCACGTTTGTAGGAAATCTTTGTACAGCTGGCTATCGACAGCTGCTGGTCGACCACCCTCGATCGAGGAAAACTTACAATCACGCTACTGAAACGACTCGCCACGCCCCTATATTAACTTAGAGCGGATTCTCGAAAGGTAAAAGTTGGGTAACAAGCAATTTGTACGTCTTCTTATCCATTTTTCTCGTTCAAATTTTTGTTTTGCATTCCTTCTGTTTCGATCTTTTAGGCTTTTTACTATCCGGCACACGTAGGTTTAGCGATTGGAGCAAACTACTCGTCCAAGTACTTCCTGCTAGAAACGCATTATGACAATCCAAGTCTCACTAAAGGTCGGTCCATATTTCTATTAATTTTTTATTTTCATTAAAGCGCTGCCTTAGGTGTGCCCGTTCTTTCTACAGTATACTTATTACGTTACCTTACGTGTAGTAAAAAAAGAGGAGATAAGGAGAATAAACCGTTGCCGCTGCAAAAGATTTGATCTTGTTAACTTTTAGACAATTTATCTTGTTGTTAAATCTGGCTAAGCGTTATTCTTTTAACTATTGATGTGAAGTCATGATTTGCTCGTTTAAGATCGGTAATGAAGAGTTGGTCATCATTATTTACCACAGGGGCTACCCAACGGATCCCACTAGGTCCGCTACCCCTTAAATAACGAACGCCCCCTTATTTGTGAGTTCTCCACAAAAAAGGTAACCAATCACTCGTTATATACGTTGGAATATAAACGTATGAATATAAACGATCGATGACGTTATGATGGTAAATATCATCTTTAATCAGGCCAAAAAGACAGCTCAGGTCTCACTTTCTACTACACCGACAAGTTGCGAAAATATGATGCCGGGATTGCAGGTGTTGGTGTTGGAGTGAATAGCTGGCACATTGTTCCTCCCAAACAGAAGAACTGGCTTTCTGTTGGATACTGCGTGCACCAGTGCACAGAGGTTAGTTTAAAAAAGGATCTGCATGCATGCTGATCTGTGTTAGTTTTAGAAGACAAATGACGAACAGAAGTAACATATCAGGCAACAGATGGAGTTGGAGTGACGCGCAAGTTATGGGCTTCATATCAGGACCGTTGAAAATCGAAAAAATATTTTTCAATTGATCTCGATGGGCCTAGTGAGTCCAGCAAGGTCCTGGGCTGTCGGGGTGACAGCAGCAAAAAGTAGTAATAATAAAAAAAAAACCCAAAACGGTTGAGCAGTAGTACAAGGAACAGGAATGCTTGGCCAGTTATTTAAACGGAGTTTATCCAGTGTTTAACAAAACCACGTCCTACGCTATTTTCAGTTTATCGAACGCTTTCATTTAAACGCCATTTTTCATGAACAGTTTCATAGTGAAAGCTTATGGCGTAGACTTGAAAAGCATTTTTCTTTTTGAAATAACGCACTAAGGAAGAGATCTGGAGGTCCAAAGATTTCCTAAACCTCGGTCTAAGTTAGACTTCGTTTAAATAACCGACCCAATGGGTTTTGGAAGCGGATCATCTGTGATCTGGCACGACGCTGGATAAAATGTAAAAGAGGTATGCTTTTCGCATTCTGCATTCACCGGGAATGTGTATGTGTCATTTCCTGTTTCAGTCTTTGTTCAAGAATGAGGGATTGCCTGGAGGAAGAGGAATCAACGTATTTGCCGCTATACTACACACCCACTTGGCAGGTAATCCGCAGTCGAATTTAATGCGTGCATTTCTCAGAATTTTTCACCCGTGCTTTTTCTTAAAATATATGTACACAAAATAAAACAAAACGTAACACAAGCCCGCGGTATGGTGAGGACTTCACCTTTCTTGGCAGTTAGGGCCTGTTTGTAAAATGAAGGACGCTTCTTGGCTTCCTTAGGCAACTGGTTGTTGCCTGGAGTCAATGAAAACCCAATTTAACACCTTTTCCTGATAGTATTAGCAACAACAACAACAACAATAACAATAATAATAGTAATAATTATAATTCTACTTAATGCTTGATAGCCACAGTCAGGAGCCCGGCTTTTTTGAGTTGTTAAATTTGGGCGCGTTTATCAAATTAAATCTTCAATTGGTGAAGACAAAATACTGCTTGAATTTGACTCGCTTGGAGACAAACAAATCTTGTCATACTAGTGTGGAAGGATCCGTTGACAAAACTGTACCATGGCTTTCTCTCGCAACACTAGCTCATGGTAGAGTCATTTACTGCTGAACAGGTCAGGTCTCGGGTTCGATCCACACGGGACTGAACCAAAACTTCAAAAATAAGCGAAGCTAGGATGAAGGTACAGCCTTAACCTTGCAAACGGCTAGACCTTCGCGTGGCTCGGACGGCGGTCCCGTCTTTAGCAGGACGCTTAAAAACAGTGTTAAATTTTTTCGTGCTAAATACTTTGACAGTTAAAGTGTTTTTTCTTCGTTAGGACGCGCTACGTGGACGAAACATATTCGCAACGGAAAAGAACTTCCCGAGATTGCTCGAGATAATCATTACGACTTTAATTTTCAGGTATAAGATTTTACTGTAATTACAACTCTTTAGACTTTCATGGTAATTAAAATCTTATGGTTATGCTGAATGATTAAGAGTAACCCATATTTTCTTCAGGACACACAAGTTTTCAGAAAAGAAATAAACATTCAGCCGGTGAGTAATGATAAACGAAAAACAAATCAATTTGTATCTGGTAGGTGTAGTTCGCTGGGGTAGCTTGAACGATTCATTTGGTTTCTCGATTAATCGTGGAACACGGGGATTGCCTATTCCCTAATAAGCTGTGCCTTCTTACGCGGCCTGTGCGTTTCGGTTCACGTGGCCCGAGTGAGTTTTCCTGCCATTCCTCCCGGCTTACGTCACTGAAATGTACTGACCGAACGCCGGACAGGCACTAGGTAGGGATGAGGGTAGATTTCTTAGGTAGCCCTCTGAAGGCTTGTTCTCAGGTTACTGAAAATAACAACAACTAAGCCGATTTGTTGTCGTTGTAGTACAATCAAAAAACAAAGGCGAGATTCTGTCCATCCTTCATGGGTGTTGATCCTTTTTTAAGTTTAGAAAATGCAACCATTTGATTTGTTTGCAATCATAATAGCTTATCGTAACATTAGAAGCTGCTAAAGTAGTTGCTTCCATGTGGCTTCTTTTACAAACCGATTAATTTAAATGAGAACATTAAGGAACAACGTCTGTATTCAGCAGTTTTAAAAGAGGGATTTTGATTAATCGCTCCTTATACTGACAGGAACTTTAAATTTCAACCCTGTGATATATTTTTTTTAGGGAGATGACCTTGTTCACTACTGTAAATATGATTCCATGGACAGAAATCAACTGATCCAGGTGAGTATTTACAGGCGCGGATCCAGGGGAAGTGAAATGGGTGAATTTTCACCCCCCTTTTTCCGAGAAATCCGCAAATGAGTTTACAAATCTAAAATAATATAATTGGCATTTGCGTTCGGCTAAAATTCGAAAATGTTAATTATTCATCGGAAATCAATCATGCTGATGCACAGACCTCAAACACCTCAACCAGGCTTTGGTTCTATTACATTATTACAAAACTAAGTAAAAGTGAGATGGACGAAGCTGGTGATTAGTACCTGCAAATACAGGCGCGGATCCAGGATTTTGAAATGGGGGGTGAATTTATACATGTGTATTCACTTTCTTTAAACGCAACTCTTGAGTATATTGATCAGCTTTGCCTTCTACGAAGGACATGCTCATTTGGGCATTTCATAGTACAGTCAAAGATCTCAAAAGTGCCGGACCATCTCGGTACCCATAAAATTAATTGCAACTAGAGCTGGTCGGTTGACGAGAATGGGCTCTAGTACTGAGAGCGACCACGTACTAAACATCGAAGGTGGTCGGTTTAAGAGAGCCTTATAGCAGAAAGCTAAAAAATGGTATATGTTGATTATTGCCAACACATCATCCAGCCAAAATAATACTAGCATTTTCTTAGTCTTACTTAACACATTCAATGTTAAAAAAAAAAAAACAAAAAAACATTAGCAGGGCTTTTGCGCCCAAGAAGTTACTCGCAGTGATCGTTTACGACAAGTTAAAAACAAAGATGAAAACCAACCAGTATTTCACAAAAGTGGTCGCAGATGCTCAAGGGAGCAGTCAATCGCTTTTAAAAAGGGCTTTTCATTACAGTGCTCAAGTTACAGTTAAACCAACGTTTTACAGTGCTAAACTGATCGCTTACGAGAGCGAAAGTAAGGAAAGCGTCCAATGTACTTAGCTACAACTGCATGCAGTTGTAGCTCAGCTTTTGTTCTTATTTTAACCTCATGCACCTTTTCGTGCTAACAGTTTACGATCGTACAAAATTACCTGAGTAGTCGACCACGCTACGGATATCGATTGATATAATTGATATTAATCGATATAATCCTACGATTTTAATTTGATTGATATCCGAATCGATAAACTGGGATCGAAGTCACCGAAAAATAATTTATCGATTATTATCGATTTAGCAAATCGATAGTAATTGATAATAATCGATAACAAGCAATAGTCTTGATGAATATATGCTTCAGATATTCTAGCCAATACCAATTGAAAGCATAGGAGCACACCCACCAACTCCGCGGTTTCACCGGCGAAAAATGTCTACGCATGCTCTGCAAAAAATGGCACGTGATCGATTTCGGGCAATGCCATTGGCTCCGAGGCAAAAATGCCCGCGAAATGTTGTTGAGATGAAAGAAGCAATGGCAGCTTTTTTTGGCAGTGACAACGTTGCAATTTCTTGCCACTGTAAGAGATCAAAAATTATTTTGATCGAAGTTTTGACGGAGATGTGTTCTCTAGAGAGTATAGCGTCCTGGAACTGGCGAAAAATCGCAGTGGCGTGGTCTGATTCAGTTTTGTTGACGTTGAGATCGCTGGTTTGCATGTGGAAGACAGGCCGAAAAGGTGGGTAATTTTTACTCTCTTTGTTTACTGCATGTTCCGTGCCACTCGGTACAAAAGGAAATTATAAAGTGGTGGAAGAAAAATTATTGGGCTTTGTTTTGGTATATAAATAAGCTTGTACCGAGGGGCACGGAAGCGACAGTTTTGTTAAATGTGTATCCGTTTTTGTGTCAAAATTCGACTTTAACATTCGACAACATTCGACTGTTGATCGAAGAGCGTATTACAACGCTACCCAAAATGTTTTTGTTGTTTAGTTCGAGTTTCCTATCACAGATTCAACAAAAAAAAGTAGACGGACAGACATTTTTGGGCTTTGTTTTGTTAATATGACTTAGCTTGTACTTTGTTGCTCGAAAGACTATATTTAGATGCTAAATCTCCGTGTGTTTACACTGTTTATGGCAGAAAAATAAAGCTTACGCTTGTTTCAACTTAATCTCGTGTCACTCAGTACAAAAGAAATATTCTTAGCCATTGTCTTGCTGTGTAAATTGTCTTGTGGCTAGTGGATCGAAAGCGGCAGGGTTGCGGTAGTTTTCTAAAGTGCGTAGTTTGTAACGTGATTTTGTTGATCGGTGCACACTTCATTGTTGTTGCACATTATTACAAGTTTGTATGTTACAGAAATTTGAGTTTTATCCGGACTGTCGAATGAGAAAATGTGAGAGTGTTTTCATTAAAATGCTTAGACCGTCTTGGAGCTACAGTTCGATAGGTCCAGCAACATTTTGATTTGTAAAAAAAATCTGTTTACAATGTGCACAACTGCTTGCAATTTTATAATGGAAGGATCGAAGTTTAGATTATTTTGCTCATAAATTTGGCTTGGGATTATACACAGAACGAGTTACTTGTTACTTTTCTCGTTAGGAACCGTACTTAGGAAGGAACCGTACTTGGAATCCTGGGAGGAGAAGAACAGGGTATTATTTTTCTGTGAATGCTTTTGTTTTTATATGCATCGTTTTTGGCTTAAATTTTTTGGGAGCTAAGTTATAAAATGAATGACAGGGTTAACATGCTACTAAGTATTCAAAAGTTCTTTCCAAGAAAAAAAAAATCATCATAAATTAAGCTTACAGGAGTTTAAAGCTTGGAGTAAACTTTGAGTCTTAATGAAATTTTCGTTGGATCATGTTGATGAATGCAGTTGTGTAGGATGTGCAGTTTCCAATTTTGATCTTCTGTCAGAATTATGAGAGAACATTCACAGATCTCATTCAAAAATTATAGTTTCATTGTAATTATCGTTTGTTTCTATTCCTATAAACTTCTCATCAGGTCTACATTTTGCATGAATTTAATGTGATATGTATTTGAAGTGGCTGTTTTTTGATTTGAAGTTCAGTTTCTTCTTTACTTTTCATTTCTCTTCAGAAAATAAACATTGATTGATCCTGCATCAAGCAAAGTGCAGCCTCACAAACAAGATTTTTTTAACGAAAAAATGTGTACTCAAGGAAAGCACATGTCCCTGACAGTGTCAATAAAATCTATTTATGGATAGACCAGTGTTTTTACTCCTTTGTAGCACTTTAGACTATATGCATCACTTATTTAACCTTCATATACTAAAAAATATAATCAGTATTTTTTCCAACTAACACTTGAATCAAAGTTCTCTTCTTTTAAAGCATAGTATTTAGTATTGCCCTTGTTTTAAAAATTTCATTATCTTTTGTAGATCAAGCACAATAACCATTGAAAAGAAAAAAGCCTTGCTCGGTCAAAGACGGCTTTAAAGTTTTGATATTAAAATTGCACCTGTTCTCAATGAAAAGACTGAATGCAGACACTAAAGTTCATTTAGCTCATGTTCAAGCTGTTTTTGTAAATTGGAAAGTGTTGCTGGAGAAAAAGTATTTTTGCTTTACCTTTTAGGGAAAAAAATAATAATAAAATAACTACCAGGTGTCTAAGAAATTTCAAAGGACCCATAGTGTCTTATATATCTGCTGCATTGAGCTGTAAACAAAGGCCGTTCTTTCTGGTGATCCTGCTTTTTTTCAGAAACATTGTTGTCCTTCGTGATCCGAAGTTGAATCCCGAAAACCGGCCAAATCGCGAGCATCGCAGGAAACGAATCCCATAGGAATAGGTGAAAAAGGGTAGCCGTCGGGTCAATGAGCAGGATTACCTCGCGTATCAAAGACCCTTTACTGCCGAGGCGAGTGACTTCAGCAACTATTCCAGACCAGGTCTTCTTCGCGTTCTAAATATTGTTTTTCTTTGGTTTTAATAGATTCAGTCACATGCTCATTCAATTCAGCGCCATAAATCGACTGCATCTTGCATTTGGTTCCTTGCGATCTCGCTCAGATTGGAATCCAATTCAGTGATATATGAATTAAAAGAACTGCATTCTATCATGACTGAATGACTCAATAATATCCCACAGACAACATCATGTTAATATTGAACTTACTTTTCCGATAATGAAACTGCAATAAGCGTAAAAAGTCTCTTTGGCCTTTAATAAACAACTCCACAAATCAAAACGGCGTGGTACAAAGAGTGTGCATTCGAGCAGCGTAGATACGAACAGCGTGGATACAAACAGCGTGGGTTGAAAATTGTTTCGGCCAGAGAAAACTGTTGTGAAACGGACTGCGAATAACGCGAAGAGACTGGCACGAAAACTAAATAGAACTGCGCTAAGCGCGGACCAAAACGAACTGCCCCAAAAACTGTATGCGAAGCTATAAGATGAAAAATACGTTAGAAGATGTGGAAAATAAAACTATAGAAACTTAAAAAGGCGCTAATGAAGATGAAACAGCAAAGAAACGCTAACGAGGGGGTGAAAACTGACAAAAAGGAATAAACACCTAAATTCACGCAAAAAAAGACTAAACAAAAGCACGAAAAGAAGTATAAACTAATTAGCGTACGCAAAGGAAAAACAAATTACGCAAGAACGAATAATAGAAAAAATGTTACACTTAGATCTTACAGATAATAATATAAAGTAATCTATACCAATCGATAAATTTAGTATTATCGATTCGTAATCGATATTAATCCAAGTCACAACCTTTTTATGTTATCGTTTTCTATCGATTGATATCGGAAATCGATATCCATAGAAAATATTAATATCGATTGCTAACGATTGTTATCGATTATTGGTTCATCGAGTAACGACGCCTGGTATACACCCTTTTAATAAGTCTGGGCACCATGTTGAATTTTCAAGGAATGACGTCATTCGCGGAAAGATCATACACGTGGCCAAAATGGCTACCAAAAATGAAAGCTCTGTTGACGTTGATTTTGCAGTATGTTCATGTAAAAAGAAATGTTTTTACTTTATATCAAGAGGAACATTTTCTTTATACAATGTCTTTATGTCTTTATGGGTATGTTATCGTAACTTTAAAGCTTTCGTGCAAAGATATTCCTGGATCGATGATATCGAGGGGAAACGAGAGCTGATTTAATGCCAAACAAAAATGCGAATTAAAGTTTTTGCTTAATCGTCGTGGCTTAAGTCAACAGACAAGAGCTGAACTTCTCCCCAGGTAATCTTTTTTATGGACGAATGGTTTTGATACTTTTCATATTCTTATGTGGGCGTTTATTTAAAAAGCTGAAAGCGATTACCGTTCTTGGGATACTTAGAATATCTATAAGATATTAATAAAATCTAATTGAGAGGATTTTTCATGTTGCTATTCTGATCCTTTCAAAATGTACGATAATGCTATCTCGATAAAAAGTTTCGCTTTTCATCATCAGATTTTTATGTTATTGTGTATAGGTTTTAGGGTAAGAAAGAAATAGGATAAAAACGTTTATACTCCAGTCGACCCTTGCACAGAATAATTTTTCGCTATGGGGAGGCGTAGCTCAGTAATCCAGAAAGCTATCAGCTCGAATCCTGGCTAGAGATGTAGCCACTAAAGAGAGCTGGAGCAGGGATACATCAATTCTTCCAAAGCACTTTAATTACATTTACATTGTTGAACAAGCAACGAAAAAATCCGGAGGAGAAGCAAAGAGCTATCTGAAAGCTATACTAGAAAAGGGATACAAATATTTATTTGAAAATGACTGTCAAGACAATTACTGTAGGCTTATATGGACAATAAATTCATGAAGAGGGAAGTGCTTTAAATTAAATCACTGAGGAAGAATGAAAGGCCTCACAATGTTAACAGTTGTAATAAATGCTCTTGTACAGCAGGAGGAAAAGGTTACTGTAATGACATGTTTTTATAATGTGTTTGAATTCACTGGATTCCCAAGAACTGGAACGTGCTCAACGTGCACAACCCCCAACAGTAGCACAGACCAAGGACATTGGGTACAAACCCTAATTCAAGTAATGTACGGTATATAAGGCATATAATGTCATCAATCAATATTACAGGGACTGAATGCTCAGGGGTGTCCCTTGTAGACTCCTTGTATGCAGCCAGGTAACACACTGTCCAAAATGGGGAGAGGGCAAATTAGTTCTTTCATTCACTTAAGACAATGATCTGTCCTGCAATAGTTTCAACTAATAAACTGGACACAAGGTTCCGCGTGTAGTTAAACATCTCTCTCTAATGGAGGCAAACGTCAGTGATATGACAACTATTCCAATTTGCCAAGACCTAGAGCTGTTGATGGCTCCTTTCCTGAATTCCCAATTGACACGGACACATCAGCTTGAGTGGGATTGCAAATGCCCTTTTTTCTCAGGAGGACCAATTTATAAGTTGTTTCAAAATTGCTAATCCATCCTTAATTGAGAATCAAAAGGTCTGAGTAAAAATACGTTGGGGTTTCAAAGTAAAAGGTTCAAGTTAACTAGCTATAATTTGCTCTTGTTTGCGAATGGAAACTCAACTTCTCTCACTCTCTCAAGGTTTGTTCAAAATAATCTCGTGTCACAGAATAATGTTTCTAATAATATTGAACGGCAAATTGGTTTTAATTATAAGCAGCAACTAAATATGCTGAGTACATGAAAAATGTTGGTTTAGCATGTACATTTATATGTACATATACATTCATGTAATTTCAGGTCTTATAGTGTGATGTTGTCATATCAAGCACAATGCCATGGTTAGCTGCTTTACCAAACCGAAGGATGATAGATAATAAATATTAATTTATGGTTCATTAGAAATCAAATGTCCTTTTGAAACTTGACACCTGAGAGGGCATGTTCCGATCCAAGGTTTTACTATCACAGACAGGGCTTAAAAACAGCTGGACATGCGCATTATAACTCTGGCGTTCTTCCCGCCATTCCATTTTCAAAATGGCGGACGACGAATGAAAATTCTACACGTCATTGGGACGGCTATTTGCGACATCTTGCTCGCCCAGGGCCTTCAAATTCTGCGTTACTGAAAGCAACGAGGACTGTTGCTTGGATTTGAGCCACGATGGCAGACATCGGAACGGTGTAGTGATTTTAAAGCGATCAACGCAACGTCCTCAAAAGCAATATTTCACCTTTTCAGAATTCAGTCAAGGTACAGTTTTGCCGTAATATAAGGTGGTCTCAGCTTGTATAAGGTTTTAAGAGTGATTGTCTGTAAAATTCGAACTTCGGCCTGACACGGTACCTCATCGATTTGGCTGATTTTTGGCATGTAGTCTTAGAATGGTGTCCTAAATACTGAATGCATATTCTAAGGTTCGAATTCTCTTTGGTTTCAAAGATACAGGAATGACAGTTTTGACGAGGCCTCGAGGGGCCGCCATGTTGGTGAACTGAACGAGGTTTGCTATAATTAATTCTAGCCTTATCATTGAAATAACTTAATCGTGACTCATACAGTCACAAAGAACTATCCTTCCTCCTTTCATTTACCTACTCTTATCTGAAAATGGTTAAGCCTGAGCTACGAACGGCTATAGCTTCTCACGGCACTTTTTCGGTACTTAAAAGGTACACAAATTTGGTAGAAATTGGAAGGTCAATATCACCCATGCCACATCGATTTAGACTAAGCCATTTTAACTAAACATAGTTTGTTTATAGATAAGTTAGACTGCTGAATAAAATAATTGGGCAAATGTAATGTAGCAGAACTATAATTGCATGAATGCGCAATGGTTCAGCCATTTGGCCGCTAAAACTCCCAAACGAAATTCGGTGAATATTTGAAAAGAAAATTCTTAAAAATTGATCGTGCCTCTTAAAGCCTATCTATCGCTTAAAAAACCTTCACTTGTAATGTAAAAAGATGATCTTTTGTTTCTGATCTTGCGAAGAGCTTGAAATATGCGCTAAAATGAAAATTATACATTTTGTTACACACAGTACTAGCTCAAGTTCGCTCTTCGATTTGCCAGTCCAATCGGGAGCCGCTCGTGTGCACAGTTACAATTTTCTCTGTAGTATTTCGCTGTATAAAGCTACAACTTACATATTTTCTCAGGCAAAGATAACGTAAACTTTGTCAATTTTTATCAAAAGGCTAGAAAAACAAACCGTGCACTGCGGCTTTACGCGAATTATAATTATGGTATTCGATATTACACGTGTAAACAGGAACCTACCTTTGCTTCTATGCACATTTGGCAGATCTTTCCGGCGTAAGATATAAAACTAGTACATGAAATGAAGTTAAAGAACTCATCAAGTCAAATTACGCGATCGTACCGTCATTACTGAATAAAAGTCGGAAAAATATGACCTGGAATGATCGGTGGGAAACGAAGCTATTTTTAGGAGGTCAAGCGCAACTGCACGCTGGAACGGAAGTGAAATGAACAACCTTAATCCCATTCAGTCTTCTTGACGCTATTAAACGTTTCACCCGACTTTGAACAGAAAGTTTTTTTTATTCTCTTTCTCCGTCTTGCGTGTATTCTGCATTTCGCCCAGTTTTTTCTCGTACCTTTTAATTTTCTAGCAAACTAGAACTGTTAAGAATTCCTTCCCCCACCCCCTCGCCCCCCTATTTGAGTGAACTTTCACTCAGTCTGATTCCCAATAATTTTTGAACGGTCACAAAGTGAAATTTGAAATGAAATTTTATTTTGGTATATTAAGCTCCTTTTTTTTTCCCGATAGCCAGAAATGTTTTGAACGTAAAGGCTAAAGTGTCGGTGTTTTTCACGTCTCGGCTTGTAGACTGACCTCACCACCAGTAATACACCACACGGACATAAATTCTGATTCCGGAGAGGGTCAAAAAGTAACTGATTGGTCTCTGAAAAGCAAAATGCAATCACCTTGGGGCGAGCAGGCTACATAGGGGGTATTTACATGACACCGGGGCCACTTTCGCGCCGCGACGAGTTCACTCCGGTTCCCTCTCATGGCTTTACATTTGTTTACATGATACCACCACAAAAAGTCATGCCGGCGCGAGTCGCCCCGGCGTGAGTTCACTCCGGTTGTCGCACCGGGGCGAGAATTTCACTCCAGTACGAAATCTCGCAACGGTATCATGTAAACATGAAGCGACCACCCGTTTCGGTGTGAAATCGGTCTAATGTTTGCGAATCATACGTGCATTTTATCAACATGAAGTGTACCTTCAAATAACGAGATCATATGTGAAATAACCCAGTCATCATGTAAACGCGATACGAAATCAAAAAGTCATGTCGGTATGAAACTCGCGCCGGTGCGAGTTTTCTCATGTAAACACCCCCTAAGATGATGAACTCATTGTTTATATTAAACTCTATGACCGTACCCCAAAAGTCGAGCCAGCCCGGGGCGAGCGAACACAATTTTGGCGCCACTCCACGCCAGTATGTTTGGCGGGAAATTGGCTGATTAGTCAAATCTCCTAAACTCCATGACCATGCACCTTTCCAAATATTGCCCTTCTAATCATTGTATAGTTAGGGCCTCCCTTAAGCATTTGCAACTATTCTGATTTGTATATAGAAGACTGTTTAACAGTTTCCATATCTTTCATGTCTCGTAAACAACACGTGGTGCATGTTCTGATCTCTGCCCCCACTCCCTCCCCCATCCATATAACAAAAAATTTTCGGATCATCACTGAAGGTACAAACAAAAAATGACCATCTCAAGGCAAAGTTCATCACTGTAACTTACCACATAAAAGTATTTTCGTTGTTTGCCATCGACTGATTCTGTTCCAAATACTAAGGTCCCATAAACAACGGCAGCGTTTAGAAAGAGCCCGCCCTTTTCAATCCAAGAAAACCCAAGTAGCAATTTCGCCAACGGACATAAGCCGTAAAAGGAGGACCGCGTCAAATAGTTCATAGAAACACAAACGCCTCATGACACCTTTACTTCAGCCTTTCTTCAATAAACTAATTTTTTAAGGATAAATGACGCCAGAATGCGCGCGCGATTACAACCATAGTAGGCCTATGAATAGAAAATTTAACCAATGCACATGAAAGCGCTTAAGACAGGGACTATGGGGAATTGGGAACAACGTGCGTACCGCTGGAAAAATATTAGCTAGTTCCCTGAATAGACACAATTAAAACCGTTTTTGTTCAGTGAGGAGCTGTTAGATCGGGGAAAGCGACATAAAGTAGATCTCATCAGAATACGGCACAGGACTAAGCCTTAAAAATCGCAGGATAAGCATGCAAGATCAATCATTATGTAAAACAAAGAAAAATTCCTTGAGGGAAAAACTTATGGCTAGGGAAAAGGTCGAGACTCGAAGGTAGAAAGTTAGGATCGTAGCTTCTTTTCAGGTAACATTTCCTCAGGCCCGTACATGCGTAAAAAAATCTATAAAGGTTAACAAAAAACGATCTTCTCCTTGACTAAAAAAAACTTGATTGACTGGACAGTGCTCTAAAAATAGAAACTGAGCAACGTTTTTTTTTCTCTAGTATATATTTGAAAGAAAAGCTATAATGAATTCAGCCGAGCTCACATAAAGACCAAAGAAGCATATACCACTAAGGCACCAAGCCAAGGGAAAATAGAGCAAAAATTTCCAATTTTTCAAATGACGAAAGCACTACGTTACCTGTTTGACACCAACGAACCTATGAAATCAAGGTTATCTTCCCAAGTGACAGAATATATCTTTCATTTTTTCTTTTTTTTCCAAGCAGTTACCGTAAATGATCGATTAAGCACTGCTTCTCGAATAAACGCCGCTACGGAATAGGCGCCGTAGCGCTAATTTCATTCACAAATAAACGTCCTACCTTTGTTACGGCGCTTGATATAAAAAGATACCAAAACCATATCGCTTGACAAACAAGACCACGACCTACTAGTGAGTTCTAAAGTTTTAATGTACGGGAACTTTCGAAACCAGGTTCATATAGCAGTTCGAGGTGTGCATATTTGTCCTTTTTCTTGCCGAAGTCTGAGTTCTCTCTATATTCCCCTTAGTGTTTTTACCCGTAGTTGAAATAAGCGCCGCTCCCTAATAAGCGACGCACTTTTAACATGGAAAATGCAATAGGTTATGTACGATGGGCACAGCTTGGTGGACGTCTTACTAACAAGCACATTACTACTACTTGTCTTTAGAGGCGCTTTGAGTTTACGAGCAGAGAAAATTAGTTTTGGACCGTTAGAAAATGAGGATGCCTTTTGTATGATGACGTCATCGTCCTATAGTAAAAAGCGTTCGTTTTTTACCACTGATATTATCAATCGATACACTTATATTGTCGAAAGGTCCGTGAGCATGGTGAATTATTTTACATTAAACTGCAGACACATCTTCAGTCACTCCGTGAAAGAACACCCTTACTATTCGCGATATCGGATAAACACTCTGGTCGCTAACTGAATTTTCTTTGCTGTTTCCTTTATTTAGAATTAGGACTCTCTTGAGTTATCCATACATGGACTAGCGATTTTAAGCTTTTTCAAGAAAACTGAAGTCTGGAATTGTCCCTAGGGTGGGGCATTTGCGCACAGCTTTGAAGCCCCTCGGTGGGGTGACTGGGGACTTTTCTTATCTCCTGTGATCATCCCTCATTCTTCTCAACCTCTTCCAAACCAATTTTCCTGTTTATCACAAAACACTTTATGGAAAGACCAAGAATCTCCTCAAAACGAGTTGCGTGATTGAAACAAAATAACTGAAACTGTTGTTAATGGTGTACAAGACAGAATGAGTCTATTTATTACTTTGCTACGCCCAATTTGCAAAACCGGAAGTAATGATGTTTATTTCAAGGGCTCATGTCTCATGAGTTTGACTGAATCTTCAAACGCTGTAAATACATGTAGCTGGAACTATCATCGCATCCTCGCTCACAAATAATGATAACTTATATCAATGCCATTATTTATTGCCTGGCTACGATTTTCACGGATTCTTCAGTTTAGTTGTTTGAAACCAGGCGGTTTCACATGAGTTGTAACGCCATGCAAGGAACGTGACGATTGACCCGCAATATGCGTGGGAAAATATTACTTTTTTTCGATCAAGGTGGAAATTGGCATCTTTGTCGTCGAGTAAGGTAATACATTTCAATTTTCATTATTATGGTTAATTTTAAAAGCTCTGTTTTCGATAAAGGAACTGGAGGAAAATCAGGAAAATTCCAGTTTGACTGTGATGGCTGCATTTTGCTTACGCGTCGTAGCATAAATATAACAAATTCATTTTCCTTTTCCTCATACAATCTGCCTTTTTATACTGTTTTTCGCAGCAGAGCTATCGCTTATATTACAGAGGCTAATTTTTTGTATAGATCACTCAGATTTAGTGACAGAATTTCTATGATCGATTGTAATTTTGACAACACCTGGCGAGTAATCGGTGTAAAGCCCATTGACAAAGTCGCTAGAACACTCTTCCATTCATTACTTTTGTTTCTGCTCCATTAAATTTGCCCAATTTTTTTATTAACGAACTAGATTTAACTACAAACGATGAGTATTCAGGTTGAGTGGCAACCTTCAAAGCGATGTGGCAAGAGAGATATACGCCTTTGAATTTCTGTTAATTTTACGGGTGTAAAAAATTCAAAATATATACCCACCAAAAGTTTAATCGATCGTTGCGAAAATGTTGTCAATTTCGAAGTAGTTTCTAAAAATACAATGAAGAAGGATAGTGCTTTCAATGTGTATCGGCAAAGGAAGATAAGCTTTGAAGACAGGGTTGTAGTCGAAGGCTCAAAAACATCTTCTATTAACCAATATGGCGCCGGTCCGAAGCACCCCAAAACCGGCCGTGTCGGTAATTTCCGAAATAGGAGGAATTAGAACCTAAAGTTGCCTATTCCTTATTAAAGACCCCAAATCAAGTCTACATGCCAATTTTAAGCCAATTCGGTGAGATAGTGTGGCAGCGACTTTTCAATATAGTTCGAATCTTACAGACAACTGCTCTTAAAGTGCATTTTCTTGTAGCTTATTTATTATTGTACAAAATATCAAATATGACTTTTTTTTCGTTCTGATGAAAATTTTTTATCGCTTCTTGTTTGTGGAAGTCGTTGACATTGCATATGGAAGGAAAGAAGGCGCACCTCGTGAGTAGAGAGCATTGTATTTTTCTGTGTTTTATGTCTTTAGCGTCTCCTCTTACGGCTGAATAGTAAGCGAAACGGAAATAGGAGTCCGCCGACAGTTGAAAGATTAGTTCATCTTTACTGTATATTTAAAGTGGGCGAAAAAAGTCTTGTATACACGGCTGTTAAGCATAATTTTGTTTTGTAAGTGTTGGCGTTCGGAAAACTTGAAATTAATAAACTTCATGCGACTTCAATGTGTACCTTGTTGTTTTAATTTTCTGTCACCGCGAGCTACACTCTGCTGCTGGCCGCGTGTGTCTCCCTCCAGTGTTAAAGTTATGACGTTGTTTGAGTTTATAACCAGCCTGTCCTCGGCCTATTTTTACTCTTTTTCGTGATGTTTTGTTTTCATGAGAAAAGGCTAGCTTCCGGCCTTTTGGGGACGTGTTTGTATATAAGGGTGTAGAGGGACGATTTTGTGGTTTTGTTTAGAAATTTATCTGTTTGCAAAAGTACCATTTGGAGAAAACTAAAGACGTCACTAAAGAAAACAAAAGAAACTGCTGCCCATGAACGTCCACAGAGCAGAGCTCAAAGTATGAAGAACTGAGGCGGAGAAAGGATTGGAACCCTGGAGAAGGAAAGGGACCTTGAAAGAGAAAGAAAAATGATTTAAATAACACTTAATAAAGGTGGCCACTTTAGTTTTCGTACACTATAGCAAACAAATCACATGCATGTGCAGTTTGTACCAAGAATGATCAATAATAAATGTAAAATTTACACCATTACTGATGTATACAAAAAGGCATCCAATCACTGTATCGAGACTCTGTTATGTATAAGTTCACATGCAACAGGCATTTCTCAGCAAAATTGGTCAAATCCAGAGGAAAAATGAGGACCTTCTGGACAAAATTATAATATTCTAAAAGAGAAAATTGAAAGGTAAACACTACTAAAAGTCCTTTTAACAGTGCCGAGCAAATATACCAATTGACTGTAAGTTTATCTCTGTAATACATCGGGAATAGTCACAAGTAAAATGAAAATGCCAACAGTTATTGTAAAATTCTCTTCCACAAGAGGACACATTATTTAGCACACTGTTTCTACAATTCCACAAGGCTCTGATCAGACACTACAACAATGGAGGAGAAACTCCATAACCCATTTACGGTGGAACATTTTTGTAACAAGCATGTACCTGCAACTTAACAAGTCATTTCTGATGCAAGATTCATTGATGAAAATCACACCCTTTCAGAGAAAAGAAGAAAGCCACAAAAATCAAGGGTTGCAGCAGTCTTGAATAGTTTGAGTTTCTTCCAAAACCAGGTAGTTTACTACAAGAAATGGCCAAATATTTCAATAGAGCCAAGAGGTTTTTCTAAAATAGGGCTATATGTAAAAAATGCAAACTGTACATGAAGTACAAAACTACAGCAATTATGTCTTTACTGAGTAGTCAGGGCTAAAATAATTTTTTGACTGTTGTTGGTCATGCTGGCTGGCCAAAGAAATTTCAGCTCAGTTAAGTCTATTGTTTGACAGGTCATGTCCAAAATATTAAAAACAAACAATAATTTTTTAAACCAGGAGCATAATTTTAACATAGTAGCTAAACAAGCAAAAATATAACTAAATTCAAATGCAAATACATTCAAATCCATTTACAATGTAAATGTACTGTTAAAATGACTGGCAAACCAAAAGTTAATCCAGACAAAATGGTCATCTTGGCCAGTGATTGTTTATTTACCGGTGGCTATTTTGAGCCTTGGTGGTAACCATTGAAACTAAACAAGACATTAAACAAGCAGTCATTGAAGCCAAGAGAGTGGTTGGCCAACTACAAGTAATGGCTGGGCAGCTAGACCACTTGGCCGACCAACTCTTAAGACAAGCCAGAAAATAATTTTTTAATGTGAAAATAACAATAATTCAATTTATTGAGCAGTACTAATGATCTACCAAAAGACAGAAAAGGACATTAGCAGTGTACATTTAGGTGAAAACTGCAAGACAAGGTACATTGTGTATTACAGAATAATTTTTTTCTTTGGTCTTTTGGATCATTGCGTTCTACTTCTCCTGCTTTGCCTCTCTTTTCGTTATCAACTGCTCCTCTTTATTATGCACAAAGGGACATCTCTTCTCCACTACTGTGTCTTTATTGAACTATGGAAGAGAAAAATTCCCTATATCTGCTGCTCTTCAAAGCCGTGTACTCTTGGACTTTTCTTCTATCTTCTTCATAACTTTCTGTCAAAGCATAAATAAATGTTAATCAGCCATAATAATTTTTAAACAGCTATGCAAATAAAGACCACTGCCTCCATGCCCCATCCCCTCCACATCCTTCCCAAAAGAATTAAATAGATGATTTAAATTCCTTGAATTATTGCCTGTAGCACTGGGCTGCTGTATGGTTTGTGAACTATTGTGATTATTGAACTGGTATGTGGTTATTGGACTATTATTTTTCCAGGACTTATCAAGATAAATGCCATATACAAGACTATAGATGGCCATTCACCTAGAATGGAATGTCATTAGCTTGTGTATGACTGAACTTGTGATGTTGTTGCTGAACTACTTGTCTTCATTGAACTACAACAAAAGTAAGGAATGTTCCTGTGTAGGCACTGCCCAACTGAAATAAGAACAACAGTCCATGCACTCAGTGGTAGAACAATCGACAATACATTTATTGAATGGTCCCTGATCAGTACACAAGTGCAAGAGGAAGGAAAAATTTGGCTGCACTGGTATTTTTGGCAGCAGAATTTTTTACAAACATCTTCAGTGACGTATGGACAAAGCAGATTGAAAACATAAAACATTCCCAAAGTAAGAAAAAAGTATCAGGTATTGAAAAGATAGATTATAATATTTATGCTGGTATTATTTAAAATCTACAGTCGCTGTATCTGTCCCTCAAGAAATTTCTTGTCAAGTAAACAAAGAACTTAAGTCAAAATTGATTCTGTCTAAATAAACTGGCCAAGCCTTGCAGATAATTTTTTCATTTTCATTACTTTTTCAGCCCTAGGCTACCATTTTCCAGTTTTTCATGCTAATTTAGACCAACATTGCCTTCCCCTTGGCTATGCTTTTCCTGGCCATGAGCCTAATCTTTGCCTGAAATGTAACATGCAAACCTGTGTACGCAACAGGAGCTTTGAAAACATAATTCGATTGTGCATAACACAAACCAACAATCCACAGGCAACAGTTATTTCCGGATTGAGGAAGTAAACTGCCGCACATGTTACCCTTTGTTGGTACAACGGATGAAAGAACTGGCTCAGTCATTAATAAAAAGAAATGTATTATTGAACAGTGTTTCCCAACTATCTGATCTTGAGACTGATTGTTGTAACAATGAAAATAAAAAAATCGTTACATAAATTTTGTATAAACTTACTATTCATGGACAATTTGAGTTTTTTAACTTGTAAAAGAGAAAGCAATAACTTGAACAACTTCAATCGGCGCGTGATCATTGGCACAAACATTTAACATAACCTAACCAAAAAAATTATTTCCAGATACCTCGCATAACAATGACGATCATGGCGATGAAGATGATGACGAAGGGGATTTGTTCAACCAGAAAGCAGACGATGATACAGAAGACTTCGACGAGGACTGTTTAATATCCCACTTCGCGCACCTTTAACCGTATAGTACGAAAATCAAATGTCAAGCTTGAGGGGCCGTCATCAATCCATGGAAGAGGCCTCTGCGACACAAAATGGCTCTTCTAGAAGCCACTCAATTCAAAAAAGGCAATGACCAAAAGTCGCAGACCACTTGTGTTGAACGTTAAGTTGTTGACAGTTTATTCCCTTCAAGACGTCTGCTTGCATCAAAACATGTTTCTCTTTTATCTATTGATTAAGTAGCCGAAGCACTATGTTTTGGGTATCAAAAATTACAAACTGAAAAATATCATTTAACAACACGTCCTGATATAGTAAGAACTTTGAAAAATGCGCCGAAATACAGCTCCGAATCGGCCACCGATCGTCCGCCATATTGACAACAAGATCATTCATTCTTAACTTTCCGCATGTGCAGTAACTGCGAGATCACTTTTTTACGTCACAACGTCTCGACCAATCAGCCGTTTTTAAGCCCTGTCACTATCACATAGTTAATGGTAAGCCTGAGCTCAAAAGGGACCACCTCTTTTAGGGTCATTGGGGTTGGGAAGGATTAAAGTGGTGCTGTCTTTAATACTCTTAAAAAAAGACTCGTTAAATTTCACTTCTTATTAGCAGTTTTTGACCTTCTAGCTTTAGTGATAAATTTCAGATTCTAGTTCAGAAATTTCAGCGTCAGATTCGTGTGAGCTGTCTCACTCAGCATCATTTGTCTCAACATACACCTCCCTCCTGTGGTGTTTACCATATCTGGTTTCCTTCGAATCAGATTCCTGTTCGACTTCACCTTATTTTGGCTTGTGTACAGAGCATTTAAACTGACACCGATGAGGGGAGGCTGCACGTTTTCAAAAGCTACCGACCACTATACTATTACAAGACAATACAATACTCCCGAACTCATCATCCCTAAACTGAAAAGAATAGACAATTGTATGTTTCTGCACCTAGCAAAAGAGCAATATTTGGGAGATGAAGATAGCGGTACGAATTAGAACCCACACACAAAAAGACTAAGTTCCACACCTTAAATGTCGAGTACTCCTCCCTTTAGATTTGCTGCAGCCGTGCTTGCTTTTAATACATGCTGATCGCTTGGTATCTTACGTCACACTTCTTAGTGTTATCGAATATATTACCGTATGTTTTGCAAAAACTAACCGCACAACTACGAATATTTTAGCCTGGGAAAAGGAATCGCCGGTATTTGTTAATGTTAAAACAGGAAAAGAATGGAATAAAGCGATTCATAATGGCCTGACTTTGCCTCTCGTCCTGACAAGGTACTCTCACGCGAGTCAAAACTCAAAGATGGCGGCTGAAGTCTTTCCGCGAATGACGTCATAAATTAATAATTCAAGATGGCGCCCAGTCTTATTAAAAGCGTGTATACATACTGTTGTGGGTTTTGCCGTGGATAAAGTATCATTCTTTATTATATATGTCCTGAGATTTACCCACTCAAAAAGCGCGAAATAAATTTGGTTCACAAGCTGGTCTAAGAACCCGACAGCCAATCAAATGACGCGTATCGCTTTTTCCACGTGTGAAGAAAACGATACGTCCAATCAGGTGCTCCGTATCATGTTTTTTGACGTGTGAGCCGTAACAAGGTGATTTTCATTCAGCTGGCAGCATTTCACTTTTTTAAAGGAATCTTTCGCAAGTGTTGAAGCTTAAAAACATGAACGAGAAAAGGTTTGTTGATCACGATACTAGTCGAGGATTACGTGGAAAGTCTTGAAAACAGGAATACGAAAGAGAAAACGAAACGAGATGTAAAATTGCTGGAAACGTTTTTGAGAAACTAAAAGAACGACGAGCGAGAAGTGCAAGACATAGAGCCCGCAGAATTAAACAAGCATCTTGCGGAGTTCATTCAATCTATGAGACGTAAAGACGGAGAGGATTATGAGCCTTCAAGTGTAAGATGCCTTGTTTCGAGTATTGAAAGACATTTGGAGAAAAATAATTATATTAATAGTATCATTAACGATAAAGAGTTTGAATCGTTTAGAAAGTGTTTACAGGCTAAACAAAAAGAGCTGAAGACAGCAGACCGAGGGAACAAGGGCAAAGCTGCTGTGGCAATCACTGACGAGGAAGTCGATAAACTTTACGAAAATAATATGCTTGGAGTTTCCTCTGCTGAATCATTGTTGAATACTGTTTGGCTGAACAACACCATTCACTTTGGAATGCGTGGTTGTCAAGAGCATAGGGATTTGTGCTAGGGAGATGTAAGCTTTGTAAGGACACACAAGGTAACGAATATCTAGTTTACAATGAAAGACACAAAAACAAGGTCTGGAGTAGACGCCTCAAAAGTTCGAAAAGTTTCCCCGAAAATGTTTTCAACTAGTGATGAACGAGAACCTGTGGTGGCGTACAAAATTTACCGGGAAAAGCAACCGGAAAAAAAGATGGCTGACGATGCGCCATTCTACTTGGAAATAAACCACACGAAAACAGACGGCTCCAAAAAACACTGGTTCAAGTCGGCACCTATGGGTGTAAATGAATTAAACACTTTGATGAAAACAATGACTTCAAAAGCAAACATCAACAACGAGCGACTCATCAACCATAGTGCTCGTAGACACATGATTCAAAAACTTAATGACAGTGAAATTCCGCCAACGCACATAATGCAGTTAAGTGGGCACAAAAACGTGCAAAGCATAACAAACTATAGTAGCTTGAACCTAAATCAACAAAAAAAGATATCGGGCATCTTAAGCCGAGCATCGTCGCAAACACAAGTAACTACTGTAACTAACGAAACTGCTGCTGCGAGCACTTGCACTAGTAAAACCCCGATGAATTTTTTCGATGGAGCAATAATAAGTGGAGGACAATTTACGATTTTCATTAATGCACTTACTACCTCGCCGACCATTCAAACCAGGAGTTCCGTCACCGAAACCACCGAAAAAAGGTGGAAGAGAATCCGAATTGAGGAGTCGGACTCGGATTAAAGTTTATAAATAATATTTTAACATTATTTGCTTGCTGTAGTGTTAAATTTCTGGCAGAAATTCAAGCTTATGTTATAATACTTGCATGAGTTTTTAACTTGAATTCGTGTAACAGAGTTTTGTCTTGGTCTGTCATTAAAGACGATAAACAAGAATTTAAATCTCAGTATTATATATAATAAACACAATACCACATGGAAAGTGCTTTTGTACAGTATTTACGCACTCGTTGTTTTTGTATCAGAAATCTCACTAGTTCGATTTCTGATACGTCAACAACTCTTGCGTAATACCGTACGCCCGCACTTACCATGAAGTATTCTCTATATGATTTACGGAGCCATGAATATAACGAATGACTGGCTAGAATCACTCCACCAATCGGATTGCCTCATTTGTTTTAAGTAACACTTTAGCAATGATTCAATTGTAAAACATGTATTCCGGTTTTTTCAAACCAATTATACGTCATGCACACTGTAATAAGCCCTTATTTTAAATTTTGAACAGAACACGAACTTTGAATAGTTATTTTGTGACATTATTTTCAGGGAGGCGAGGCAACAAAAGATGAAATGTGCTTGGACTTCTTCTTTTACTATCCGAATATTAAAGAATTCCAGTTCTGTCAAAATTGGTTTTATGAACCGTCGTATAAGTTCATCAAAAAGTACTTGTAAGTATGTGTCCATTTTGTCATTTCCCACCCTCATAATCTATATCCAGTATGGTATACTTTCTTACGATCAGTCCTGCCTCTTATTTTATTTGCTAAATGTAACGCATCGCTGCAAAAATTTGATGTTAAATTAATAATAATAATAATAACGATATTGATAATTTTAATGGTAATGCTAATGATAATGATAATAATGATAAGAAAGGTTAAGTCTCACCTTTAGTCTAAACATTGTCGTCTGCACATGTTCCGACAAAGAAGACTGTAGCTTGTTTTTAGGAACAAAAAGGAGCGTATAGTGCGGCTTGTTAACAACGCCTGTTAACAACGTTGATTTCTTTGGACCAATGTTGACAAGATAAACAGCTCGAATAGCTCCAAGCAGTGTTTTGCTTCTTCGTCAATCTCTCTAGGGTCGAATGGGTGAGACGGGATCTTACCATAGTCATTATTTATTTTTTTCGCACTTTTTTCAGCCCAAATGTGAATGTCACAAGACTTTTTTGGAATCCTCTTGTCGAAATGGAAATTGGATGGACGGATGAAATGGCCAATGATTTTCGAAAGTACCTTAGCGAGGTTGAAACTTTGATACCTAGATGTTGGTTGAAAAACTTAACTTCAGTGGCGGTGAGATTTTATTAGAAATTACCAATAATCCTGTACGTTCACGAGATGGAGGCATGCGTCAGACATGAGTGGTTCAACTCCTCCGTCAGCCCTCATTTTACTTAGACGATATTCCGTTAAACACCATTAATAAAAACATTACTTCTTCATTTCGCGGGGAAACCGTTTGATGGCGTTGCGAAATGACGACTGATTTTCTCAGGCTATGGAGGGAGGACGGGTAAAAAATAATGACAGGTCTCTGGTCTTTTTCGTGGGATGTCCTTATTGGGTCATATTTCTAGTGACTGTGCATATTATGTTTTACGTATTACATATGCCTGATGGTGGATGGTTGCATATCAAATACTTTTAAAAGGCTACAGAGGCGCTTATTTGAAGCTTGGGATTAATTCTATCATTTCCGGTATCAGATAATTCCTCAAATTACCTGGTCTTGTTTTACAGGACATAAAGAATCCAACGTTCAGAATTCCTGTACCGAAAATCACAGAACCACTGCCTCCTCAAAAGACGTGTCCTGCTCCTCCAGTATCTGTAGCTGACATGACTGCGTCCCGCGCTCTTTTTGTTGCAGTCCTTTGTGTTGTGATTCAAGCCTTATTCTGATCTAAGGCCTCTTAGTATAGAAAGAGAGAGAAAAACAAACAAACAAACAAACAAACCTTATATCCAAGTGTATCATCGTATGTCTATTATTCAAGATACCTATTATTAAAACTTTTGTTGACGAAACTGAAGGTATTGTAAGTTCGTTCCCGCTACTTTAATTTATACATACTTTCAGTGTTTCATTTCCCAAAAACCACGATTTGAGTTTCAATATCAAGCACAGTTTGGATTTTAAGTTAGAACTTGCATTTTGATATCTGCGTCGGAAAGGAAATTCATGTGAACTCGAGTTTCTTTAAAAAATCTGTAAACTGGATTTCAAATCTTGATCTCCGTATATCTCTGTCGATAACACCCTCTGTGTTCTCAGCTTTTGGTACTTTGGGATAAACGATTGTCAATAAGCAATGGTAGCCCTCTTTATTTGTATATTTGTTATCGTCTACAGCTCTTCAAAAGAAGCTTTACATAACAAAGAAAGGGCCATATACAGAAAGGTGGGAGTGTTTCCAAACAAATCGCTGGTTGAGCCTTTTCCTAAATGCATGCGAAGATCTTACCCGTTTCATATGTGTCGTCAAGAAACGAAATCGAATTTTCAGTGTTGCTTTCGAGAATCATGAGCTGGACAGGGTATGTGCTTTGCTCTCTGTTCTGAAAGTGCATTTCTTGTTCCCGCCGAAGTTTCTCAAACAGATTCTGATGCCCTCCTAGTGGATTCTTTCCATTTTTGTTGTAAACCGAATAAGAGTTCAAATCTTTCGCTGCACCAATTTTATGCAACAATTTTTCATCACGCGGAGGCTCCATCCTATGGTGCAACCCTTTAGCTTTTTTGCCATTATAGTTTTGCCGAAATGGTACCCCTTTCGTTTACTTCCCTGTTAAAGAAATAATTGTTAAAAAATAATAGTAGCCCTTTCCATACCCACTTTAAGAAATATCACGAAAAAGCATCAAGCATCGGAAGAGATGTCAGCCACGAAATATTTCAATCAAAGTTCTTTTTAAATAAAAGATGTTTTCTCTTTCTTTTCATATACATGCATGTCTGAAATTCTGTCGGACGTCGTTCTTTGTCTTCTTTGTGCCGTCAACTAACGCTTTTCCCCACAAATAGTTGCTGGGAATCGAACCAAATTCCTTTCTCAGTTTTTTTTTATGCTCCAACTAATGAAACCATCAATTTACAGAAACATGACAAGACATCAGAAACGAAAGGGTACAAAATTTATTTTTCAAGGAGGTAGGGGAGAGGGGGGGGGGGGGGGGGGCGGCTCTGACGATACTGCCGCGGCATTCGACATGACATCAGTGAAAATTTCGACAATGGGGAATAGTACTTGCCATTAATGTGTGAACGTCCAAGAAAACTAGAAAAAAATACATTATTAAAAAAAATAAGAACTAATATCGAAATGATATAAGGCGCTTATGTCACCGCGGTGGTACCAAGTGAGGGTTCGAACAGAGAGGTATGCAAGATATATAGTGTATATGCTTGCCCTCAAAGACCCCTTCCGGCCCCCAAATTATTTGCCGAGTCATGCACACTAGCACCGAAATAGTATTATATTGGGTCATGTAGCCCTAACCCCAAACAATACTAAAACAATGGGAAGAATGACATGCCACTGTTTCCAGCGACCAGTTAGGAGAGACCTTACGAGCAGCTCCTACAAAACTGATTATATTCGGTGTTTGCATAAGGGTCTACTGGGTTGTGTTTGTGTTTACTAGAAAAACACGATAACAAAAATGTCTGTCGCGCTATACCTTGTTCAGCTGTATTACTAATAGTCCTCGAGTAGCGAAATTGGCCAGTGTTGAAAACCTACCAAAACATTGGTGACCGCTTCGCGTTTTGTGGAATGCCACAGTCTTTTAGCTTTCATGGCTGCTCTGTTTCCATCGTAAACAACAACTACATGCGATGAAATAAACAAACTGTTGAAAACTTGGCCCAATTATCAATCGCCAACTTGATCTAGTTCACTTGAGCTTTCCTTGCAGCCATTCATAAAAGTATTGTGGGTCACTGCACTATTTTAAAGATGTTGATTTTCTTCTCAGAACAGTTTTTCCCCAACTTCACAGCTGAATGAATGAATGAATTTTCACAAGCTGCACTTTTGTATCATGTGTTTCAAAAACGTGACAGTTATGTAAAGTTATGCAAATTTGGCGCAGTTGAGCGTGGCGCTTTCTTTCCTTTTATTCCCAAATAAATATTTCTTCAACTTGCGTTTGCTAACTTTATTATTACTTTTTCTGTCCGACTAGTTGGGTGATACTAAAACAATTAGACCCTTCGCCCTCAAGGGCACGGGACAACAGCCCATTCGGCTTCGCCTCATGGGCTATTGACCAGTAGCCCTTGCGGGCTACGGGTCTAATTGTTAATTAGACAAATCCAGGAGGGGGGGGGGGGGGGGGGAAGAGACGAGGTCTGGGACCGAGAAACGATGTTCTCACAACTTGCAAAGCGGTCAACCTGCATGATGGTCAGCGGATAATTGAAGTATTTTTCCCACAGTAAATATTTTAAGACTTCTTAAAAGCAAGAAGCGAACCGGCAGAGGAAATCAGAAATGCTTAAAAAATTGAAAAAAATAATGTCATGTATCTTTGTTTTTCTTGCATATCGTATTTGTCTCTCGGTACTGAAATTGCGGGGGAAACTAAAACGCAACCGTGTTAGATCTTAACCAAAACAACACACTTGATCGATTTATAGGTTACATCGTTTTTGCCGGGCAAGTATAACTTGATGCTGATGAAAATTACTGGAGAAAGTGCCAAATTTATCGGAAGCAAGTATATTCACAGAGCTTTATAAATATGAGCTTACAGCTCTACATATCATAACTGAATAAACATTCACACTTCATAACATTTCACTTAGTTTTTGACGATCAGTCAACACCTTGAATCCAAAGTTAAAATTCAAAACGATCCTAATAAACAAATCACAACTACTACTGAAAGCTCTGTACCTTGAAGCGACTTTAACTTTCCTAAGGTTTGCTGCAAAACACAGCTCGATAGCTCAACTCTTCGGCGGTTCTTATCAGTACGGAGCTATATCTTGTATATTCCAAACTCTGCAGAGGGAAATTGTTTAACAGAAAAAGAAAACCACACACTATGTCTGAAAAGCGACATCAAATCAATAAATTTGCGAATTACCAAAATGTAATAGTGAGAAACAGTCCCGCCTTTGACCGCCATGCTTTTGTTTCTTCTCAAGACCGTTGATCTATGGATTCTGACGTAATGCGCATGATCATTACACAAATCCGCTGGCAAGACCCTTGCTGATCGCTTTGCAAGTTGTGAGAACATCGTTTGGATTTCATTTAAGAGAATGTATGGGAAGTAGCTTACCCCCCCGGTCAAATCTTACCTAGTCCCGTCTTTCCAGGCCCTCTCGGTCAATGCATTTCGGTGACGTATCCGAGACGAACGGCCGGGAGACGCCTAGACAATCTCGGAGTGCGCATGCGTGAGCATTTTTGAAAAGTTCACACGTTCAACTGAAATAATCTATAAACAAGACGCTGTGGTAGCGTATATTTGGGCGTGGTTTTACAAACATACTGTTTACCATCAAAGGAAGACTGTGCACTGTACTGTTCAATGCAAAAATCTATACCCCAATCTGCCTGTTTTTCTTTTCTACTTGTAACTAAATGTTCTTTTTAAGAGGTTCCATCTCAATACTGAAATGAACTATACCTGTGTTTCCTCGCAAACTTTTTCCTTACACTGCTTTCAGTTTTGCATGAGCATAATACAAAGTGTATTTCATCTTGTAGTCTGACAATTTAACTTACTTCATGTAATTTTACAAATTTTTTCAACTTTTAACAAGTCTTACTTCACCTAACTTTCATCATAGTAAAAGGTAAATCCTTTACTCTACTTCTTTGCTGAACCACACAGCATATACAGTATGTTCCAGTCCACGACAAAAATCCTGTCACTTTATGACAATGTTTTAAAGCACATCTTTAACACAGATTTGCTCTCAGCCAAATTCCAACATAGGACACCAATGTTTACAGCGCAAACAGTAAGGTTTATCTCAGCTCCACTGATACTCTCACTTTTAGGAAGATCAACTGGCATAATATGTCTTTTCACCCCCATCACATTGTACAGTGTATTCCCAGTACTAGCAAGGGCGAATAAAGTTCCTTAAGTCCAGTATCCACATGGATTAATAACAGAGTAACACATTGCATAAATTGCTATAGCACAGCACTGCTTACAAAAACATTGTAAAAACTATTAACATATTAACATTTGATATACTACAGTATTCAACACTGCTTGTACAAAGATCAACTTCAAAGTTGACAATATGTACACCCTTACAAGCTCATTATATGTCCTCATTCCTACATGTATCCGCATATAGACTCTGAAAATATTGTACTAATTTCTACATGGATGGTATTTCCAACAATACACATGTACCTTGACTATGACTGCTACCATACATATCTCTAGCAAGAGAATCAACACCAATAATTCCCACAGTTAAAATGAATGAGTTGTAGTTCAGAGCCAAGAGTTTTTTAAATGCTTTACCCAGTGACTTTCACCGTATTCAAGCTAGAAAAATCGCCCAAATACTGTAACAATTTCTGGCAATTCTGTTAACATTAACATAGAATAGACCTATTCTTGGTTTGCAACCACGTGACAAGGCGGCCATATTGGGGGTCAATACAATAGAAATTTTGCGCCAAAAATTTTAATATATATGAAAATAGAGTTTAGTTCCTCTTGTTCCCAGAGGAGAAATATGCTTTTGGTTCTTGACCACCAACATGGCCGCCGTAACGTCACGTGCAAACGAGCAATAGATTGTCTTGCAAGCTATGACAGACTAGAATATCATTGATAACCAACAATCATTATTTCAATCATATCATCAACTGAAGCAATCCTTCTTTATTAATAGTGCTGTAAATTAAAGCGTACAAACGCATTGCAACACATTTTCGTTCCGCATTTCCCCCCAATACTACAACGTTTCCTTGACAGTACGGAGCATGAATCGTTTTTGTAGCGTCGACATAAAATGAAGGTTCTGGATTTTTCTCGACATCAGTTGAAAGCTTAAATTGGCCAAAATAAACCCGGTGAATCAGAGGGACAAATTCTTACTTAAAACCCTATTTTGATACCTCACCCCATCTAAATAGCCTCTTCTTTTTTGCTTAGACGACATGTTTTCGAACAAATTTTGGACTTGCACTTAGTAAAAACCTCACACTCTTACAGTTACTTAGAACTGTACCGGTTTAAGTATAAACTATTTCTATTTTTAAAGTAACAATGAATTTTAGGTGACAATGGTGTATTTTTCGGAATTCCCTTCCATACAGAAGAGAAAATCTCACTATCCGTGTTTTCTGTAAGAAAGATTTTAATTTCTTCATCGGTAGTCCGCTAGGTGCACGACCGCCTCGTGAAAATTGATTAACCTTATATTTAACCCAACTGGATTGTAAGTTTTGTTATAAATAAATTTCCCACGACGAGATCTCAATTCAACTTTTATTTCCTCCACAAAACAATTTTCCTCCCGTACAATTTACTCATTACCTTTTCTTGTCGTCACCTCACTGGAATCAAAACACTCTAAACACAAAACTTGCTGATAATGCAAAATCCCGACGCCCGGCACATTACCGTACCTTACCGCATCACAATATACACATGAAAAATACAAGGCACATGTATAAAACAAAACTGACCGAATAAGGAGAATTGTTACCGCTATCAGTAGTTCCCAAACAAGCCTGAGTCCCTTTTGGTTTCAATTGTTGACAATCTTCTCAGTCTCAGCTTCCTTCATCGGAAGAGATTTTTATCAAAGGCAACTCCTTGTGTTCCGCATTGTGAAAATCAAAATCATTATTGTCACACTAATTACCAGCTACACAAATCTTGCGACTCTCAAACCTGATACACATGCTCCTGTTCAAACTCGATTTTTCACGTACACTTTTCAGTGATATTCCGATTGTCATTGCGTCTATGAGGTCCATGCATGTGGTCTTTGAATGTCTTGACAATTTCCTTGATTTTTCTTTGAGTTCGCGGACCAGCCCATTATGAAAACACTCGGTGTTATTTTAGTGTGGGCCTACCGCGAACAGTGTGTGCATTTGTAAGTTTAACCCTCGATAACATACTTCAACATTTTATCCAAACTGCTTCTTCCTGCTGCTTTCAAATTATACCATTCTGTGCGTAGTTTCACATTTCAATCTGTCAGTTTTGGCCAATGAAACATTATCGGTTAATCTTTGTTGTGAAATTGGCAACATTATTTACATATTTTTGGCGCCGTACGAACATGTTTTGACCACGTTTTGTCTAAGTTTTGAGGTTTTTCGTGGGAACGTATTCTATTTTTAAACTCTGCATGTGTCAACATGGTAGAAAAGTTTTTTTTTTTTATGATTCGGCCAGAGAGTGTTGAGGATTTTTTTAAAAAAACTACATTTTGCATGATTTGCGCTTACATGATTCCGAAGGTATGTTTTATGGATTTTGGTCTACTTTACGAAAACGATCAAGGAGAATATGTCTTCGCTTGTTTACTTGCTTTGTTTACCTTAGCACATATTGCGTACCTATTCATTCTTTCACTTTCATCTATGACCGCAGTTCAAAAAATGAATTATTTCATTACTTCCCATTATTGCACATTTGTGATAAAATAAACAAGTTTGCATTACTCTATTTGGGGCCCCGCCCAAATAATAATTTGCGCGTGAATATCCTTCGCTTAAGGATCGGCACTATTGACCGCCTATTACAAAAATAACTAACCTGGGCCCTGTTATTAAGGAACAAAAATGTTACTTTGAGTCGGAAAGAATACTACTGTACAACGTGCAAGTTCATTTTCAAATGAACCATTAAAATGATATTTCTTTATTGATAAAAAGATTTGAAGCAGTAGTTTGTTAATATTCTACTAATTTTAGAGACCAAATTAAACAGCCTGTCCGATTAGTTTGATAAGCTTCCAAATCCAAAAGTTAAACAGTACATAAAATATTTCGAAGTGAAATGATAACGAGAAATTTTTAGGAGCAAGCGGAAACAGAGAAACGAAAGATAGCTTTTCACATCCAAAAATAAATAATTTATAAACTTATTTCTTTAGCTTACCTTCCGATTCTTGATCAAACAGTTTTTTCGCGACGCTGTTTTACTTAGCATACAAATAGTTTTTGAGATGAAATAAAGTTCAAATTAGTTTAATGAGATAAATGAAAAAGAAAGGCCCAAGGACTTTCAACAATGAAAATGTGCAAAGAATAAAATACTCGGTTTACCTCTTTATCCTCTGTACTCTCCATGGCTGCTGGACATCTTTCATCAGCGCGGAAAAGTTATTGACAGCTCGCCCGCTTCCAAAAGCTCCGCCCTAAGTGAGACAAAATGTCTCACTTCTCCGAGTTTGTCTAGGCCTCAAAAACGTTCTCGGACCACGTGACCCGAAACGCATCGGCCGTGCATAATAATGAGGCCTAGGGACTACGCAAAGTCAAATCCAACTAGTGGTCTATTATCAATGTTGCCGCGGTTCTGATTGGTTGAGCTAATACAAGGCTATATGTTATAGTTCACTAGTAGCGAAAAGCGCCGGCTTTTTAACTAGCTAAAGTTATTTTGTCTCGAAATTTTTCACCAACTAGTTGGTCACCGCCGCCCCGAACTGCCTTCCGCCGCATGGCCTATTGTCTCAGAGCCCATTCGGGCTTGAGGAATAATTGTTAATAAATAATACATTTATGAATATATGAAAATCATATATGAGAACTGCGGAGTGAAGAATTATATGAAAGAAGATCATCACTGTTATAGACTCAACTCTTGCAGTTGCGAAAAGAAAGCCTGAAAAAATTTCAGTCTTGACTAGCATGTGTTACTGCTTTAAATTTTATGATGAAGAAATGAAATCGGCCTTAAAATCACATTTTTGTCTTTCTTTATTATCCAATCTGAATTCGGGCTTTCATGTGAGCCTCAAGGGAAAAATGAAAGTAAAAATTCCGCCATACTAAATATATAACTTCGTATTGAATTCTTCTGTAAGTCAGTTGTGTAGTTTGAAAGCATGATTGCGAAGAATTTAAGAAATAAGAAATATTCAGTGCCATAATTTAACGTACATTTGTAACATCAGTTCTAACAGCTCCAAATAACTTTAAAATTAACTCATGTAAATGTACAAATAATTCGCGAAAAAGATTGGTGAGAAATCCCGAATTTGACAATATATTTCTGTAATCGTTTATGCAGCAGCTTGTATCTTGACAAATCACTCCTCAAATAACGTCTAGGATTAGGGTTTAGTGTTGCGTACATTTGCTCCAAGAGAAATTAAACTCAATGCTTATGCCAAATGTTTTAATTTGGGGGAAATCAAGGTGTACCAGAGGACACCCAAGCTCAGTGTATAAATTACCGCGTGTTTCGAATATTACGAATGATTTATAGACTTTGTATAAAAGATTTAATATAGTTGTTAAAACGCACATATATAGGCATATGGAAATAAATTTACCTTTAATTTCGTAAACTTGAGTTTAGCTTTTTTGCCATTATAGTTTTGCTGAAATGGTACCCCTTTCGTTTACTTTCCTGTTTAAAAAAACAAAATTAAAAAATAATAGTAAAAAACATAATAATAGTAGCCCTTTCCACACGAGGAGTATTTGTATACGTACCTCCTTTCATTTCCCAGATTCTGGACTTTATCTATTGAACGGTTTTGATTTTGATTTTGATCTATTTTGAATGGCGTGACACTGAAAACCAGCAATAGTTGCGGTGAATCGAACCAAATTCTTAATTTTCATATGGTTAGGTCAGGAAGGTAGGGGAGGGGGAGGGAGGGGGGCTCTGACGATACTGCCGCGGCATTCGACATGACGTATCAGTGAAAATTTCGACAATGGGGAATAGTACTTGCCATTAATGCGTGAATGTCCGAGAAAACTAGAAAAAATACATGATTAAAAAAATAAGAACTAATACCGAAATGATATAGGGCGCTTATGTCACCGCAGTGGCACCAACTACCAAGTGAAGGTTCGAACAGAGAGGTATGCAGGATATGTGGTGTATATGCTTGCTCTCAAAGACCCCTTCCGGCCCCCAAATTATTTGCCGAGTCATGCACACTAGCACCGAATCGCGGCCGAAACAATTAGTATTATATTAGGTGTTTGCATAAGGGTCTACCCGGTTGTGTTTGTTTGAGTTTACTAGAAAAACTCGATAACAAAAATGTCTCTCGGGCTATACCTTGTTCTTTGTCTCTCGGCTTTCCACTTCACTGTTTCCGCAGATCTGTTCTCGGAGTACGCTCATCATGCAGTTTTGGACACAGCGGAGAAGATGAAGTTGTTTTGGACCGTTGATTGGGACTCTGAAAGCGTCTCTTTTGCATTGGAGGCGGCCACCACGGGATGGGTTGGAGTTGGGTTCTCCGGTCGTTCTGGGCAAATGGTTGGTAGTGATCTCGTGATCGGATGGGTCAAAGACAACAAGGGATATCTCACGGTAAGAGCAACGATTTGAATAAGCAGTCGTCCATTGTCTACTAGGTTATAAATTTAATTAAGTAGACATCTAATAACAAATATTTCCTCACACAGTTAAGCTTCCCATTTGATTATTTTGTTTTCCGCGTATAATGAACAACTGGGTGTCAGTCTGCGAGCAGATGTTATTTCATCGAAGGTAGTCTAGCTTAAGCCAACGGTGAAGAAACCACTGTTCGAAGGATCAGTAGTCTAAGATTACATAAATACTAATACAGGAAATTTGAAAAACTTCAACGTTTTATTTTTCATATATGTACACCAATAAGAGTAAGTAAAAGGTGTTTACATGCCGTGCTCATAAAAGTGAAATACCGGAATTTAAAAATTCCGATTGGCACGTTCCTCCAAGATAATGAAGGGTATTTAGGTCAGGAGTGGAAGAAATGCAAAAACATTTCAATGCATAGCTAGGTAGTTATGCTTGAAACAAACCTGCAAAGGTCACAAGGTGACGTACATATACGATTGCTGTTGCTACCTTAATTTGATTGTTTGTCAGTTTTTTTTTACGCTGTGATTAGGGTCGGGGGGCCTCTGGGGTGAAATTTGTCGGGACACAAAACGTGACTATTGTGTTTCATTTTTTCGGAACTTCGGGAGTGTATGGACATATTTGTCCTTTCAATTCTAAATAAATATGAAGGAAAGAGTAATATGGGAATTGGTATAGACATCAAGAATTCTTTTTGATAGCGTGTTAATGTAAATAATGATGACAGAATTTTTTTAAAAACCAGGTCTGAAAATGGGTGTGGACAGTCAAGGTTTTCAAAGCACTAAATGGCCGACAGTCCTATGGCATTTTTCGATTTTTTGAAATTTACTGAGAATATAGGACTTCCGGCCATTTAGTGTTTGAAAACCTTGACCGGCAGTCGAGCTGAAAAGTCTCACAAAACATGGTTTATTGTAAACCAAACACTAGACTTGAGATCTGTAAAAAAAGCATTTCAGGATCGCTTGACTTTTCTAAATAGACATATAATAGTTTACGTTAGCTGGAATCTTTCGATTTTGTGAAATTTACTGAGAATATAGAACTGCCGGCCATTTAGTGTTTTGAAAACCTTGACCGGCAGTCGAGCTGAAAAAAATTCTAAGTGTCACAAACATGATTTCCTCCTCTGAGCCCAGTGCAAACCAAACACTATACTGCTGGGGCGGATCCAGGAGTGGACGAAGGGGGGTTCGGATAAACGGCCGCCGAAGGCGGTAGCCCCTACGGGGGTTCGGGGGCATGCCCCCCGGAAATATTTTAATTTTATGGCCTCTGAAATGCGATTTCCAGCGTTTTCAGGGGCGTTGAGGAACGTTTAAGTAAATTTTCTCTTTAAAATACTCCCGGCGCAATCTTTGACTCACTGAGAGAACGACCCACAACTCTGATTTCCAAAGAACGGCGTGGCTTTACGCAATGCCGTAATTGGAATGATTGACAGATTTGGCATAAACTGTCAGTTTTGGCGGGACGTGTAAGCGTTAATAAGCAGTAATTTTGTAGCTTAAGCGGACGTACTAGAGGCCATTTTCAACTAGGCCAAATTTGTCTTGTTTTTATTGCTGTTTTCGCGTACAAAGACACAAAGAAATATCATTTTCAAAAGATACATTTATTAGCTTACGTTCAGTTTAGGGGGTTCGCCTGAACCACCCGAACCACCCCTAGATCCGCCCCAGAATTACTTGAGATCTGTAAAGCATTTCAGGATCGCTTGACTTTTCTAAATCGACATATGATAGTTTAGATTAGCTGGAATCTTTCGATTTTGTGAAATTTACTGAGAATAACGGACTGCCGGCCATTTAGTGTTTTGAAAACCTTGACCGTTAGTCGAGCTGAAAAGTGTCACAAAACATGGTTCAGCGTAAGCCAAACTTTAGACTTGAGATTTGAAAAGCATTTCAGGATCGCTTGACTTTTCAAATCGACGTATGATAGTTTACATTAGCTGAAACTTTCTATTTTGTGAAATTTACCAAGAATATTATAAGTACTGCCGGGCATTTAGTGTTTTGAAACCTTGACCGGCAGTCGAGCTGAAAAAATTTCTAAGTGTCACAAAATATGATTTCCTCCTCTGAGCCCAGCGCAAACCAAACACTAGACCAAAGATCTGTAAAGCATTTCAGGATCGCTTAACTTTTCTAAATCGACATATGATAGTTTAGATTAGCTAGAATCTTTCGATTTTGTGAAATTTACTGAGAATATAGAACTGCCGGCCATTTAGTATTTTGAAAACCTTGACCGGTTACCGGCCATATAGCCACAGCGATAAAATAACGCGTTATTGGGTTTTGAAGCTCGAAAGCAATAAAATATCATGAAATCGATAATATCGTTAAAATTGCGGATAAAATCGATTGCGCTGACAACGAAAAAAGTTGTTCCTATTGATTTTTATAGATTGACCGATATAATCGATAACAACAAAAAAGCGATTATAGACAATTATCGATTTGTCGATTGGTTTTCCGATATCCGTTTTAACCGATTGCACTAGTCGGGTCAGAAAACATTTTAAAGTCGTTGAGACGGTACGTCAACATTGACCATTACATGGCAAGCGAGTTTGAACTGCCATTTTTTTGTTTCTATTTGAAGGGTGTATCCAATTGCAACATACGCGTATAGCTCTCGGATTTGCCTGCTGGAATTTTTTATTGCTTTGAGCCCTAAAAACAATTAAAAATTTCGACAGGCAAATGCGACAGCTATACGCATATGTTACAAATGAATCCGCCCTTGTTCATTGAAATATTATATGAAGCTTAATTTAGCATTACTTGATCAAGCATATGTCAACTGCTAATGTAATTCAGGTTTTTTACTGACTCACTTGTTTCAACAGCATTTATTTCTCTCTCGCCGGAATTTCATCAAATTGCAGTTTTTTTCTTACTTTCTAAGCATCCTCTTCTATTAACAACAGGTCAAATTTTCTACCACCATTCATTACCTGGTTTTAAACCAGACTGCGAGCAGTCCCTCTTCAGTCTAGATTTATACGGGTTTTACGAAGAAAAATACATTTAATTAATTCCAAATGGTAGATTCGTGGGAAAGCGAATGGCTGCAGATCCTTCTTTAATAATAAATGACGGTATCATGACATCATTGCTGTTCTTAAAGATTATTAATAAGTTGGCCAGCAAAAGTTCTTATGATTTCATTAGAAATTTCACTGTTTAGGTTTTTTTTTCGGTTTTTGGTTGCCTTAATTCGACAATATGACGTCATTTATGATGACTTCCAATTTGTCATTGTGTTAATCAAGTTATGTTGGAAATGATGACACCATTATTCCCTGTAATATTAGTGGCCATATCATGTTTTGTTTTTAACTTACAGAGGGGGCCTCCTTTGTTGTCAGGCAATTATTTATTGGCCCTACTGGCCCTTGTGGCGCCGCAGAATGCATTGACACATAAACTCTTCATCTTGCAGGACCGTTATGCAGATTCAAAAGCAGTGCCGCCTGTCGATGATCAGCAGGATTATGAGCTCACTGATTTCCAAGAAAGCGACGGAAAGACTTTACTGAAGTTCAAGAGAAAATTTGACACGTGTGATCCACGTGACAGGAAACTCGAGGTGAGTATTTCTGCTGACCATTTCCTTTTGACTGAAATGCCTCCTCAGGTCTACAGATGTTACAGTAGCGCATTACAGTTTCCACCCTCTTTTCAACCTTTCTTACCGCACTCACACCATTCATAATGCTGGGATACCTGCAACAAGGTACATTTTATGTTGGGATACCTGTGTACCGTCTTAGTCTAAAACGGTCTGTACAGGAACGGGCTCAGATTAGTTAAGCATTTTAATTTTCTAAATTTCGAACAAGTGGCCGTATTAATGGGTGAATTAAATCGTAAGAGAATCTACTGTTTGAGATTTTCAGATGTGGTCGTTGGCCGTATTAACGGTTTTTTTTATAAGTAAATGTATGGCCGTTTTGCGGTGCCGAAAAAAAAAGTGTCCATAATAGCGAGGTGACCGTATTACCGAGGTGGCTGTAGGGCGGGGTTTCACTGTGTTTAAAACACGAACCACCTGGGTGGAAATCTTGTGCATAAACTTGAAACTATTTTTACTGGGGAAAACACGCCCAAAAGCCTAAATTAGCATCAATGCAGTTCCTAACATTCTCAGCGTGGTCTGGGAAAATACACCGCATACCCACAGAACTTGTCCCTCAGTCTAAAGAGCAGTCTGCAGTTCTAGTAATGTTTAGGTCTCAGCACCCTCGATAGCAGTTCTCGCCCCACTCTCCTCTCCGCAGAAATGGGGCATACCTCATATTCTCTTCTGGTCCACTGACTCGCAAAGCCTCGGGCTGATTTTCCCACAGTTTGTGCAAGTGGATGACCTCTGATCAGCAAAAATCAGTACTACTTACGGGGCTCCTCAGGGATCAATTCTAGGACCCGTTTTGTTCAACTTTTACGTGAATTGACTCGAAGATCTCCAGCTGCTACGCTACACTAGCTGTAATTAGAAAATTAAAGGACTTAAGTCCCTTCCATGTCCGGAAGCAACTGGCGGAATGCCTGATTTTATGAAAAATTGACTGCAATAACATTGTTAGTCATCCAATCCCAGAATACCTAATAATGCACCTGCAACGTGTCCAGTTGGCCTCTGCAGGTTTCGTTCATATGCCGGATGTAATCAAACTAGGATGGATACCAATAAAGGAACGAAGAGAGAATCATTTACTTAACACTGTTTTTTTAATGCAAGGCCTTTAAAGGCCTTGCATTATAATGACTGGTAACCCAACACGGACGTGTAAGCTAGATCTCATAACCCAACACGGACACTGAGATCTTCAAAAGAAACGATGTTAAATGTACCCCTTTCTCGGTTTCTTTCCAGGACAGTGCTTCTAATGTTCTTAATTCATTACCCTCTGCTACAAGGTACTCTGTGGTTTTTAGTGATTTTAAAACTCAAGTGAGGAAGTATCTGATAAATAGGGCAAACGTGCATTTGATTTCTTGATTTGTACATATTCTAGATTACTTAAAGGACCAATCACGTACTTATTACAGTACTAGACATTAATTTCGCCCATAAATGCAGTAGAGTGGGGAATAGATCAAATTCTTGATAAAGTGAGATATACAAGTGTTGGTGATCATGATTTTCTACTAACAAATTACTGTCATTACAGGTCGGTTCTGCAAAGGTTGTGTTTGCATATCATTCTGAGGATCCCGTATCACCAACGGATATTAAACATCATGAGTTTAGAGGCGTTAAAAGCATCCTTTTACTGAGCAGTGTGGACACAAGAAACGTCAAGGAAACGGGATGGATGAAGTTCGATTTGACTGCTAGAAATGTAAGAAAAAAATGAAACGAAAAAAAAAAAAAACAAACAACAACAACAAAAACTGTTAACTATAAACATTAATTTGTTTGTTAAGAATTACGATGAATTACACTTTTGCCATCAGGTGAGTCTAGTTGCCTTTTTTTTTTTGGGGCGGGGGGGAATTAACTCCCACATGAAAATTACGGGAAAGTTCGTCGTATCACTTTGTGAAAACTCAGCTAGGGTGGTGTCAGCTTGGGTGTTCAGGAAGGAGAGCAGTTTATGACACATAAACATTTGAAAATTTGTACAATCAAAGTTCTCTTAAAGGAGAACTGAAGTAAAAAATCCTTCCATTTTTGTATTTTTTTTTAGGTGGCCCTAGGTGTAAGAAATCGAGTTTTGCTCTTTCTTTTGGTTCGTTTATTATTTTTTGCTCCAAAAATTGGTTTGAAGTCTTGGTTTTCGCGCCTTTTGGGCCTGATCATCGTGGGCTCATTCTTATTGTCAGCGGCACGTTATGACGTAAGGTATGGGGAAGGCTCGCATTCGCACAACAAAGCGCGTACTTTACCATCAAGTTTTCGATCTCTTCGCAGCATCTGTTTGAATAGAAAAAATCGATTTAGCGAAGTGAACGGAGTTCAGCCATTTCAGTTTGAACCCACATATCCTCCTGGCCAAGAACCAGTCGATCTTGAGGATGAAAGTGAGTCAGGTGATAGAAATCAACGAGATTCGAGAGGAAGAATCGGCAGCACCAAATGGTGCTCTTGCGAAGAGTGCGAGTCAATGACAACGGAGGAAGAGTGTTTTTGTTGCCAAGAACTTGTGGAATTGAATGAAAAGTTCGATGAATCAGGTTTGTTTTTCTTTTAGGTTGCTTCTTTTTCCTCGATGTATACACCAAGAATACTGAGAATGAAATCGCGCTCAAAAGGATTATTAGCGGAGCTCCTCGCGCGCGCTTCGCGCGCGCGTGGACGTAGCCCCATAGCTAAGTAATCTACCCATCCCAGAAAATTTGGTAATCACGTGACCGTACACCGACCGCCCGCCCACCCGCCCGCCCGCCGTCCGTCCGCACCACAGGGAAACCAATGTTCAATCTCACACTTTCTAGCTAGTTTGGGAGCCCAGGGAGCCTAGATAGGAGACAACTATCAATGTTGTGATCAATTGACAGCTGTCAAGACAAGGTATCCGCTGACCAGTATCACCTGGCCGTATCGCGGGCTCAGGTGTCGACCCATCCAGGGCGAGTATTTTTTTGAAGTTATCCGCTGACAAGTTACTAGTTTTCAGATGATCGCAGGCTCAATTTTTTTTTAAAAAATTCATATGAAATATATTGTGTTTATGTCATTATGGCCCAGCAC
>JBBMOI010000006.1:5965000-6085000 GCA_038088405.1 Porites divaricata
CCTGTCCCTCAAAAGTCACACGAATGTGCCCTTAATTTAACTGATTTGTGGATTACAAGTTTATTGTTTGTTTTAAATTATAAATTAATTCTATTAATGGAGCTTCGCTTTTAGCCCTGGCTAAATCTATATATTATTTGTTTTTGTCTGTTAGGAGTTGGATGTATTACGGAGCACGCCAAATTCAGGATTGTTTGCCTTGATACTGACGTGTTAAATACCGCTCTCGTGGCAATTCACAACATACGCTGTAATCCCTTGCCGGATCTCATTGAGAACTGGTGAGTTGTAGGTTTTGTCTTTTGGGGGGGCACGAAGCATCGTACCAGCAAGCATGTACTCTGTAATTAAGCTTATTGTGTTTACTTTTCCTAGAACTTGGCGCTTAGCAGCTTATCGCCAGTTTACATGGTGGGCACATGGCGCCTTAGGAAAAAAAAAATCGGCGAGTGATTCCAGCGTGTGTTGTGAAAGCCATTCGACACGAGTTTCCTGAGGAAACTGGGCAATATGCCGGGTTCAAGGAAGCAGAACTCGAGCTAAGTTAGTTTCAAGGTAAATAATCCTGGTCTTGGCGTGCAAACATTGTTTGACCTTATGACAACTGGACATAAAAATCCTTGTAGATCGTTTCATCCTTCACAAATGCATGTACATTGTCTAACTAACAAAATAAAAATTAAGCTTATTTGTTTCAAAAGTGTGATGTTTTGCTTCAATCCATTTTGTTGCATCTCCTTTTACATTTAAAGTAATTGATTATTGAATAATTACAATGTTGCAAAATAGTAATTGAAATATTTCAGGGAGTTTTAACAATAACATTCAGTATTTTTCGAAAAGAAAATCTTGACCGGACAAGCAGCAAATTTCTCCAGGTACAACTGTTTACTGGTGAAAATAAGTCCTTTTTTGTGAATTGACATATTTGAGTTTGAAAATTTTTGGAGTAGAATTTGGCCACTCCCAGGAGGGTAAGGATTAAGATTGACAGGAAAACCAAATAATATGATTGAATTCAATCAAAACACTTAAAGCTAACCTGTATAATACATACATTGTACTTTGTGATATTACAACAATAAAATATATATTTCTGTGTTTATATAGAATCAGGAAATCTCGATGTATGCTTTGGAATGACATCTGCTTTGGCAGGCCGAGGTTTTGTAGCAATGTTGCTTGGGATGTGAGGTGCTGTGAGTATTGCGCTCCGATCAGCAGCATCTTGCAACTTCCTTTCCACTATTGAATCAAGTATGGGTTTTAAGTGTTCTCTTGTTGTCTTCTCCATGATAGGTTTTGCAACCCATTCCTTCGTTTGCTTTGGGAACACTACCTTGTACCTCAGTTCCCCCTCATTCTCACCCCTTGAAACAGTAGCTTGCTGCTTCCCAGTGTTAGCATTGTGATCGAGGGCTGCTAACTGTGTGCGAGCAACCATGCCCTTGTATGAGAAGTGCTGCCTCTTGGAAAGGTATTTCAGTTGTACGCTGTGGTACACTTCCAGTGTTCCAGTGTGGCAGTTTAATGTTAATTGCTCAATGTCCTTAAGGAGGGTTTTGTCAAAAACAACCTCCTTAAGAGCCTCATGTGCAGGGGAACCAGGGCGAAGCCACTGCTTTGTTCTTGCCTCCTCCCTAGGGATGGGTGGGTGGGGACATTCATGGTACAAGTCAGCACTGTCCCATGAGTGGATGTTGGCTGAGTGGTGGACAATGGAGATCCACTTCTCACGTAAGAGATTCTTATCCCCCTCACAAGTGTCTGCACACCACCAAAGATGGTTAGAGACTGACTTGATCCAGGGGAAAAGTTCACTACATTCTTTCCTCTTTGCCTTTTCTGTTAATTTTTTGGTGACACTTTTTGCCACATGCCAAACATCAAACTGGTGTTGCACATGTGGAAAATTCTTTCTCATGTCAGACCGTATACTGACATGATGATCTGTGGCAACAACTTTAACATTGGCTCCTCGTTCATGAATAGTCTCCATACACCTTTTGAACCCCTCCCTTTCCATTGCGTTGCTGCTGGTCACCTCTCTAACCTGAACAATTTGAAAATCAACTATCTTGTCACTGAGTTGACCAATCATGGTGTATGTCCCATATTAAGCACTGTGTCTGGGACTGTCACATCGACCATCTCCAGACAACCACAGGTCTTCAATGTCAAGCTCACTTAAAACAGAATTTTGTTCCACCTCCCAAGCCTCATTAATTACAGGAAATAAGTACGTGTTTTGAATGTTGTAAAAGGTCTTTTCACTAAAAATTTTCCAGTTCAAAATTTCAGATAAAGATGCTATTTTTGTGTATGTTGCTCGACTTAGTAAAATTGCTGAAGCCAGTAATAAGTTTCCAGCAGCCATCCCTTTGAGCATCGGTTGACTCTTCCAAATTTTTATGTGCCCATCTTTACATTTTAAGGTAATACATAGTTGACTTCCCCGAGTGGACGTTTCTCTTTTGCTTACTACTGCCCCACATGTAGGGCATCGATGCAAAAGTTCATCCAATTGTTCCATAATACAAGAAATTTGCCATCATTTTGGGGAGTTTGAGGTTTCAACTTTGATGGTACTGCCATTGAAACTTCTTCCTCCTCATCATCATCACTTTCATCACTTTTAGAGGGGATATAAGATGGGTCTTTGTGAGGGGATAAATTTTCAACACTCTCATTTTCACTGCCTGGTTCTTCCTCAGTGTTAAAGAACCAGGCTTCCCCATCAAAAAGGTCTGGTTCGGTCTGAGTGTACTGGTCACAAAGACCAAAGGAGTCAGGTGTTTGGGTCCCTACTGATTTCAGCAGAAGTCTCTCTCCTCGAGTGTTAACTTGACATCCAAACTCATGCGTCTCTATAGGCGAGCTAGTAGGAACCGATGCCATTTCTACATTCTCAGGTTCCTCAAGAACTTGTTCACTGGGGCTGGCAGTTTAGTCACATGCACTTGAAGTACTAGGGTCTCCAACAGCAACAGGTAGGGCAGGGTGAGAGGATAACACAGAGCTAATCAACTGCAATAGAAGGAATTAGCCTCTGTTACCACCCCAGATTTAGAAAATGATTAATATTCCAATGAGAAAATACAGCAAAGGGCCTTTTCATTATTGCAGGTTTTGACATTGCGTGACCGTGTTTATGAACATCCGCGGATGTACCATAAGATCTGCACGCAACTTTTTTTTCAATATGAATTGACAATCCTTACCTCTTGTTTGCATCTTTCCTGGAGGCGCCTCTCAGATGATAGTCTCGGCTTCTTTTTCGGACGATGGTCGAAAATTGTTGGCACTGCATCTACCTTCAACTTACGTTTGGTAGATGTAAGTCCAAGAAGTTCAGCTTTTAGGTCACGCTCAAAGCAGTCAGGTTCGAAGTGAAGCGAACATACCCTGGAATCTTTTGTAACATCAAGATCTAGCCGGGATAATTTCGCCAGCCACTCTTCCAAGAGCTTACCATCAGTGGGAAATTTGTGGTAGCTTACCCCTTGCTTACTACCAACATATCGAGAATCATTATTGCAACCCACAGCGCTACAATACACCATGATCGAGGAATTAGAATATCCCGACAACAGGCTAACTACGAAAGACACACGAACACTTCGATAGAAAGTAAACCTTGTGCAAGGAATTGCTTTATTTGTACGGTTGGCGTTATGCAATACCGGAAAGTTTCTCCTAGTTACTCACAGAAATTGCGAAAGGTTGGACTCCTTTATCGCCAAGTTGCGCCATGTCCAAACAAACGTGCTCTGTATAATAGCGCCCCGTCATCGTGCCCTTTGAGCTGATCGAAAATAACACAGAGTACCGTAGTCAAAACGATCCAGTTTCATACTAAATACCCTCTGTTAAAAAGTTCCTTTATCGCAACTTCTGCCGGTGCGTCTAGAAATAATAAATAAATGCTACCAGCGTGTAAGTTTGTAAGCTGTACAGCTTGTAACAGCTTGTAATGAAGGGAACACTTTAATTGACCAAAGTCAGAAAGGAAGAGACTGTTTAATTACAAAATAAATCGATGCTTACAAGTTGCTGCAACTAATTAAAATCCTTGATGTACAAATGTCATATTTTTTTACTTTGTTAATATTTCTGCTACACGTATGTCTTTCAAACAGATGTACAGTAAACCTAAGTTACCTACGCGGTTCTTGTTTACAGTGTCGCGCTAACGCCGCGTCATCCACATTTTTATCCGAAGGAGATCTCCGAATTTAAAGATTAAGCCTATACAGTAAAGAGTGTGGCAAACTGTAAGAATAGGTCATCTGTGGCATTTTCGGTACAATTTCCCCTTGAAGACACCTGGACATCGTGCTTGGGTTCTTCAGCATAAAAGACTTTCAGTAAGCTTTTCGTGGAACATCGCCTTTCTTCCCCATACGTGACGTCACACGCTTCGAAAACAACCGCTGACGGGCCGATTCTGAGCCGCAATGCTAAAGGCCCATAACGGCGAGCAAAACAATTTTTTCGAGTGGGAAAAAAGGCAAAAAAGCATAAAAAGAAAGTCAAACATTGATGTTCGGGTCTTAAGCATTAACTAAAAAAATGGTTATTTTTTTTACTTCAGTTCTCCTTTAAGAGTAACACTTGAGCGCACGCTGAGATTATGAATAAAACATAATAAATTTCAACATAAACAAATTTGGTGTTTTTGACAGGTTGTCCTTATTTTTCACTTATGCATTTATTATTCTTTTTAAAATAGCGTAAATTCCGAAAATAAACGCCGGGGCTTGTATTTTTCAAAGGCTATTTTTGAGGGGCTTATGTTCGGAGGGGCTTATGTACGGAGGGAAATTTGCGTTTAAAAATCGATTGGGCCAGCCTTCTTCTTGGAAGGGAATGTACCGTTTTTCTTTGTTTTACTTTGTATTTGACGGAAATTTCCAAGTACAAGCCCCTCGGGCGGCTTATATTTGGAGTGGCCATTTAACGGAGGGTTTTTGTTTATATTTGGAGGGGCTTATTTTCGGAATTTTATGGTACATAACTTGTTTTGTTAGAGACCAGTTGGCCCCACTAGCGGCATATCTCTTTCTTTTCTTTAATTCCAGAGTACAGGACTGAGTTGTTCAAAGCTGGGTTAAGATAACCCAGGGTTAGTGCGAGATTTGAATTCAGATTTGAAAGCTTAACAAGCATTTCAGTTTTAATTCTTCTTGTCTACAAGTTGATGATTGGAAACTCTAAAAATAGCAGAGAAATTATCCGAGAAATGCCTTTGAACATAAGAAAAAGAAACCCGGGTTAAATTTAACCCCGGGTTAAGCGCTAATCGGCCTTCGAACAACTGGGCCCAGAACTCCTCGTTATATTTCAAGTGCATTCTTTCGTAGTTTCTAATTTTGACATATTTATTTTCCTTAAGATGACAATACCAGGAAATTACTCAACAACCTATTGGTGTACTTTGCTGAAAGGTCCAGAGCTGAAATCAAAACACCACGTCACCAAGGTACTTGCTTGAAAACGGTGTACAATTATTCATGCGTAACTGTCAAAAGCTAATTATCCAGACCTCGTTAAATAGTAAAATGAAAACATGTTATTGAAGTCTTGACGTGAATTTAGCATTAGATTAGGTTAAACTAACTTACTTAAGTGGAGTGTTTTAAAAAGATGCGGGAAGGGGTGGTAAACGTGGCAAATGTCTTCGATGAGGCCAAATGGGGGGAAAGCATATGGTTAAGTGAGCTTTGGTAAGGAATAATAACCAAAATTTGGCGGACCGTTATGGAATATACTGAAAATTTCCAGCAACTCTACATGGGATTCTGGTGACTTCCTTTCTGTAAAATTCTACCACACAAAAATAAATTCTGGTACGATTTATGTTATGTTTATTTGTTGAAGATCGTTCCTCACATTCAAGAAGGAAACGAAGGTTTCGTCCATCACATGATCATGTACGAATGCTTTGGTAATTTTACTGAGAAAGACTTCGACGAGGGCGTGCCATGTAACAGTCGAGCTAATATGCCTTATCAGAAGTGCAGGCGTTATGCAATGGTCGCTGCCTGGGCAGTAGGAGGACAGGTAGAAAATATTAATTAATTGGCAATTGGCAGAAGTTTCCCATTATCTGTACTCTTATCGAAATGACGTCATATACTCTTATAGAAATGACGTCAAAATGTTGAAACCTCAACTGCAAAGTTTTAAACATTTTGAAGTCATTTCTATGGTCGATAAGAGTACGGACCGTGAAAAGTTGTTGTCGATCTATTTTTTTGAAATAATACTGAAAGTTTTGACATGCATTTTCGTTGAACTTTCTCGGTAAATCGCACGCGCGAGAAAAAGAATAAACAAATTGTGCGACTGTCAAGTCATTTCCATGGTCTGTACTCTTATCGAACATAGCTTCTGACCAATCAGGGTGCGAGAGATCTCTCAGTTATCCTGCTACGTAATAAAAAAAAATCATTGTTTTATGTCTCCTTAAAAGCGCATCTCTTTTTTTTTTCGCTAACTCGCATTTCGGAACATAATCTTGGCCTTTCTCACCAGCTGGCCTACAAAAAGGGCCACTCAACCTAATTGTTGTTGGTAAAAATGGTCGAGGACTGGAGACGTGCACTGAATAAAAACCTAGTGGTTGGCATCGTCTTCGGTTGACTTCCGCAAGGCCTCGATTCTATTTCTCATCATGTCCCGCTGAATAAGTTGCAGGCAGTCGGTGTTGCTAGCGATCTGTGGTGCTGGATTAAAGATTACTTAGTTGACCGCTGTCAAGCTACAGTCGTAAAACGGTTTTCAGTCCGAAACTTTACCCTTGAGTTTTGGCGTGCCACAGGGAATTGTTTTGGGACCTGCCCCGTTTTCGTTGTTTTGCAACGATCTGCCTGATATAGTCGAGGATTATGATGGCGAAATTCTCGTGTACGCTGACGACACTACGATTTACGTGGCTGCGTCTTCTCCAGATACGGTTGCTGTTGTCTTGAACGTCATTCTTCAGAAGTTGTATAACTGGTGCTGCCTTAACCGCCTCTCGGTAAAACCGAGTGCATGATTTTAATGAGAGGTCAGTTTGTTGGGCTGCTGCAAGCAGTGTCATTGGGGAACAGTGTTGTCACTCAAGTTAAGTCAACTAATTCAGTGATTCAACTGATCTTAATTGGAACGTTCATGCAAAAGAGTTGATTAAGTACTTTTGACAAAAAATGAATCTTCTCAGGTCTTTGTATTTCTTACCAACTACAGCGAGAGCTGAATTTTATTTTAAAGTAATTTTACCATCAGTTACCTATGGGTTGGTTGTATGGGGTTCCTGCGGCAAATCGCTCTTTGATGAGCTGGAGAAGATACATGTGCGTGCCGCAAAGATCATGTATGGCCTGGATTAGTACACACCCAGCGATCAGGTGTTAGCCCAAAGCAAGTGGCCCACTGTTAAAGATTTATACGAATATAGATTACTTATGTTAGCACACGACTGTTTTTATAAGTTTTTACCCGTTCTTATTATGAAACTGTTTACGAAATATGAGTGCAACTATAACTTGCGAAGGAAATTGACCTTTTTGTTACCAAAACCAAACACTGATCAGAAGTTCTTCGCAAGTCCACTTGTTACATAGCCGCATATGTTGTTGTTGCTCTTGCTATTTAGCCTGAGAGAAAAGCCGACGTTTCTCGACGCCACCACTTGTTTTCCCGTGAATTTACGTCTGAGGAACGACCAAGGAAATTCCATACTGATGACGTGTCACTACCCAGATCTGGGTAGTGTTTCTGATTGGTGAAAGCAAATTTCCCCCGCGCCACGACCAATCAGAAGCACAACTCAGATCTGGGGAGTAACACGTCATTAGTTTGGAATTTCTGCAGTCGTTTCACAGACGTCATTTTGCGGGGCAAGCCAGTGGTGGCGTTACTAAATGCCGACTTTTTTCTCAGGCTATCGCTATTCGGACAACGTGAAGTGTCCTCCGATAAATTTTCTTTTTTTTCTTGTCCTTGCTGTCGTTATTGTTGTTTTTCTTGTCGTTGTTGTTGTTCTCTACTTGTCATTGTCATTGATGTTGCTGTTGCCAGTCTTTTTCTTCTTCGTTTACGTACCCTTGTTGTTGTTCTTCTTCTTTTACTGTTATTGTTGTTGTTGCTGTTCTTCTTCTTCTTCTTCTTTTACTTTTTCCTTTACAGCGTATTAATCTTTTCGTCTTTTCATGTTTCTCCTCAGGGTCTTTTTTATCCTCCACATGTAGGTTTGCCGATCGGATCAAGTGACTCGCCCAAGAATTTTCTGCTAGAAACACATTACGACAACCCAAGACTTGTTAAAGGTCTGTCCATTTTACGAATGATTCTTTATCAGGTCGTGAACTTAATAGACTACGAGTAGTCCCCCATTTTTTCCTTAGGGATAGTAGAGCGAGCGGAACGCGAGCGCGCGTGAAAATTCCCCCATGCGAGAAAAGGCGACACGCGGCAGGAAGAGGGAAAAATTATTCTCATTTTTCTCTCTCCCTGCCGTGTGCCGGCACATCATTTTCTATCATTTTTTTAAAACAGCTTTTTGTAACTTTGACAAATTTATACGTAAAAAGCTGTCAGACCACAACAAGAAAACATTTGCCATAAAATATCTTCCCATGTCACACCTAAGGTAATGACATCATCAGTCACGTGACTATTTCCGAATTAGGTTTTTTTGTTGCTGTGACAAGATTTCGTTAACGAGTTAAAACAAATAGCATATGTATTTGAGGTTTTAGTTCTGTGGGGCATTTAAAAATAACTAGTTGACGTCTTGCATTTGATTTAGCGCAATATCACGCCACATCATGCATCGAGCGCGCGCGCTGAGAAAACTGTCTAAGCATATATAGGGCTCGTAGCCGTTGTGTTAACTTCGCTTGCAATTTACTTTCCGAAATGGTCGGTGACACCCATTTTTTTCGGTAGACCACTTTTTCTTCCACTTTCCGATGGATTGTGAAAAAATGAACAAAAAATCAATGTGGAAGGTAAAAAATTTCCAATTTTTCTGTGTACGCGGCGTCGAATTTTGGCATTCGTGCGGCTGTTAGGAGAGTAGAAATGTGTCCACTAAATGATAAAATCAACTCTGAGGAACTTTTAAAGTTCACCGAATTTTGTTTATGGATCCACAAGAACAATAATTGGAGAATAAAATTTCAATTCAGGGGTTTATTTATAAACTTTTTGCACAAACAGGCACTTTATCCGTATGCAGTAACGAAGCCCGATTTCTCAAATTTTGGGTGATCTTTTGAACATCATATCTCCGAAACGGATTCGGTGACTCCCCAATTTTTTTACATTTTTGACATGAGTATCCCATAATCTCAAACTGGTGAAAGTTTCAGAAAAAAATCAATTTTAGACGATTTTCGCGCGAACGTCCTTAAGGGGGTAATAAATGTGAGCGAAAAAGTCGGGAGACTAGGTCAAGGGCTGTGAAGAGTCAGCCTTTTATCACACGGCAGAAAAAATTTGCGGGAAAGTCATGTTCTACCTGATAATCTTTTTCAGGACCAAAAGAGGGACATGACGTCATCAGTTACGTGATCAAAGCATTTTGAATGTTTTAGTTCGTTTTCTAAACTTCCTTTTTTGTATAATTGGCAAGGTTTTGCTGTTTTTCCAACAGTTCTTTACACTGTATTGTCTCTGAGTAATTATTATTCTATTTTTAAAGCAGAACCAAACGAAAACTAAGCCAGAAGATTAAAAGTTGCGTAAATTGACCGATATTGCACATTAAAATCCTACCTACTCTTGAGACTTTTGTAAAATTCTTTTTCAACTTAACTGTTTGTTTGTCGAAATAAATTTTCAAAGTTTTTTAATAAAGGAGAAAAACTGAAAGGAAGTATTTCGCGGCCATATTGTTTTTCCTCATTCCGGGGAGAGATGTCATGTAGCAACTCTTCTGACCCTAAAAGCCAAATGGTTTGCTATCCTCCATAGAAATAATCATGAACATTGTGGTGTTAATGTTTTCCCCGACCGATGAAAAGACACCTTACGAGCAGGGAGAGAATCGTACGGTCATACGGTTCAGTTGGTAGCCGCGCGATCGATAGTTCAAAAATTTCTTAAATATTCCTGGCATGGACCAAGCCTGAAAGAGTATTAATGAGTTTATTGTGAGCTTTACGTCTACCTTCGATCAGTTAAAGATTTAATTCTGCACGGAAATTAAAATAAAAACAAAAAAAAACAAAAACAAAAAGAAACGAAAAAGTCATTTTTGAAAACTGTCAGTCACAATAGAGAAGGAATATATACCTCTCTTAAACTCTCAAGGATAAACCGAGGTGGTCCAGTGGATAGAGGCCTTCCCTTTTAGTTCTAACTGATTCTGAGGGTCCTCATTCGAATCCCCTTGAAGCAAATTATTCGTAACCTTATATTTTTTTGGTTCAATCCTTTTATTTCTCATAAAGTGATTGATTTCTTCTAAGGTCAAAAAGACAGCTCTGGCCTCACTATCTACTACACGAACAAACTGCGAAAGTATGACGCTGGGATTGCAGCTGTTGGTGTCGCAGTAAATGGCTGGCACATTATTCCTCCAAAACAGAAAAACTGGATATCTGTTGGATACTGCATGCACCAGTGCATAGAGGTCAGTATTAAGACGTTTAAAGGTCCTTATTGTGATTTTGGTCGATAATTCTAATGTTAAGGTAATTCCCTTCAAAAGGATGTACTATCCATAGTGTTTTCTAACTTGGCACGGTTAACAGCCATGTATAGGACATTAAAAAATCTAATAAAAATCTGTGGTTATAATTGGACAAGAATTTACTTTTTTTTTTTTTAATCCGCAAAATGTCGCACAAAAACGAATTTATTTCAATACAAGGTAGTGGGGCTTATTAGCGGATATTTTTTGGTTTACGTGTAGATGGGCCTATAACAGGTGTGTGTGTGTGTGTGGGTTATAAGTTGGGGGGAACGAGGGAAGGGGGGGGGGGGGCTTTGAAGCGGCAGTTTACGATATAAACGGTCGCTATTAAAGTGGACTCGGCAAAGAGGATGTTCATTTAGCTTACTGTTTTTGTGAAGGTTTGCAGGTACGTAACATGCTTAAGGTGATTCCCTAGTAAAAGAACCTAACATAAATTGTAGATGAAACTTGGTACACTGATGTAACAAGTCAAGAAGATGATAAAAAGGTAATAAAAAGTGGGGGTCATCGTACTCGTTTTGACGTCACAATGCCGACAAATACGGCTATGTTGGACCCTTTGACAAAAACCTCGCGCAGCACAAAACTAGACAAAAAGGAAAGATTTTCTCAATGATGCATGTGGCATCGCACAGAATTTGACTTTAATGTACTGTTTATCTACTTATGTACTAGAAAAATGCCTTTAAATGCCCTTGTTTTTACTTTACGCTCCAAAGTAGAATTAAATTGGACACGCGCTATTCGACAGGTGATAGCTCAATCCGTACAATTTAGTAAAATTGCCAAAAAACTGAACATAGATTTGTGCCAATTTTTTTTCTCACCGAAAGGAAGGACTGTCCTTATTAAAATCATGAAATAAAAAATGGGGGTCACCTTACTCGTTTTTGCGGTAGAGCTGCAGAAAGTGCGCACCAAATGCATTTTCCTTGATTTTTGAGAGTGGATGAAGCGAGTTTCAAAGTAGAATGCATGCGAAAGTGGGAAGAAAGAATTAAAAAATCCGTTTTTACAGAATTTACATCGAGATATCACATTTAGGACACAATGTGGTAGAGACAGCGTTTAAATGAAAATCAAAGTGAATAAGCACAAATTAAACATCCACTATCGAGGTTCTCCGTAAGGAAGTCGAACTCAGCAACACGCGTACTGCTTACATTATGCACATTCCCACCACATTGAGTCTCACCTCGGCAAGAAACAACCGCAAGTAAAAATTGCAATTGCGTTTCTCTTCGGTCAACTTCATTTTAATAATGTTACTTCACATGCTCTTTTTTACGGAGGCCACCTTGTTATGCGCAGTAAGAGATGCGCAATGCAAAATCAGGGAATCACCTTAAGTCGCCGCTCAATGCATGTCTATCTTCAGGCCGCTTAATTTGCAACTAAGTTTAGCATTTCAATTAATCGAACGGCGTCATCACTGTTTCAGGACTTGATTAAGAATACTAGATTACCTGAAGGCGGGATTAACATATTTGCTGCAGGACTACACACCCACTTGGCAGGTAAACGTGATAGAGATTATATTACCTTGTATAACCTAATGTAAGGAAATTTGGATTCCGGAAATCGGATAAATTTGTGTGGAATCCAAAATCCAGGAAAATGTTTATTGTGGAATTCAGAATTCTGGGCTTTGGAATCCCGAATACAGCTCAAGGAATCCGGAATCCCACTAACGAATTCCAGAATTCAAGTTCCACTGACTGTAATCCAGTACCTGGACCCACTGGGACTCCAAGACATGGAATCCAGAATCCACGATTGTGTTGGATTCCTTTACATGGGGCGAATTGCCGATTGCAAGCCCTTTTACCTGACAGTCAGCCATAAAGAACAAGGAACACTTTTTAATATCAGGACTTAACAAGAAAGATGACAATTCTGCTGATGATGACGACTATAACATTTTGTTGGTTTTATTTTATAAAGAAAGGATTTAAAAAAAAAACCTTTTTGTTGCATTTGATATTGATGCAGGTTAATCCGTTTTGGTTTGCTCTGTTTTTGTACTAAAAGCCCACGAAACCGTTATTTTCGGAACATTTTTTTCTTCAGGGCGTGCAAGCTGGACTAAGCACGTTCGTAAAGGAAAAGAACTTCCTGAGATTGCTCGAGATGATCACTACGACTTCAATTTTCAGGTGTGTAAAACAACAATTTATCTAGAAAAACACTTTCCCGAATAGGTGGTTGTTGTTAAAAGGTACCATGCAGATGCTTTCAATTTACTAGAACTCATAATAGTAGCACTTTCATGTGACAGCGTGTTTTCCCTTTTTTACAGGACACACAAATGTTAAGAAAAGAAATCAAAGTTCAGCCAGTAAGTAATTACTATGATTGCATGATGCACTCGAGGAGCAACCTAAAGAAAGAAAAACAAACCAAAACATGAAAAAAAAAAAGGAAAAAAAAAATCGTTTATCAGCTTTTTGATTAGTTAACACATTAGAACTTTCTTTAGAAAAACCTTCTAAGTAGGGACAATTCAAATGAAATGAAAATATCAACGTTTTCAGACACAGTTAAATTATTTAATGGTAAAACAGTTATTGATTGCTGCTTTTCTGACATATAAACTTCTTGTTTGCCAAAGCTGTACTGTAAATTACGGACCTAGTTTTTCCCGTGATTTATGGTCCGAGCGCAAAGTGCGCGGGCTTGAAATCGTTGGGAAAAAACAAGGATATTCGATCCGTAATCTATTTATAGTACAGACCGAGAAAACGAACTTTTTGAATGTTTTTCTGAGGGTGGAAAAAATCGTCAGAAAGGTGTTTTCAGTCTTATGAATCGCCTCCTGACTGTCAGGCTTTGAAATAATCTAATTGAAAGCAAGAAAACAAATGCGCATTTCTTTTTAAGAAGGGTTGCAGTTCACCATAAATTAATAAACTAAATTTTGATTTCGAGTTTGCGTCTTTGTTACTAGACACCCTTGGAAAGGGGCATAATTAAAGGAAAGTGAAAGATCTTTTCCCTTTAGACTCAGTTACGGACCGAAAATTGACCAATCATGCAGAAGAGAAGTCACTTAGCAACAAAATGAATAATCTTTTTTTTAGGGAGACGACATTATTCATTACTGTAAATATGATTCAATGGACAGAGATAAACCGATCAAAGTAAGTTCATTAACTTTTCGTTTCCTCTGAAACATTTTCCAGAGGAAAAAAAGCTTTCTAGCAAAATAACAGTAAATGGAAGGGAAGCGAAAAAGGAAATTGAACCAACCAAACAAATTAAATAATTATATGAATGCCTGGTTATATTAATGTATGAAAATTGGTTGCCAGCATAGTACTATACTTTCAAACGTATGTAGTTGGGTATTTCTTAGTTTTGTTAGATTGCTTTGTTTGTTTATTTTCTTTCTGGCAACATAGTGACCAGAAAACGTCCTGATCAGCTTTATTGGCGTGTATGGCAAAATTTTAGAGGCGAAATGGAATGGGTCAAAGGAGCCAAAAAAAAAATTATGATAACAATGATATGTGAATAAACTAGTGGTAGGGTATCCCTCAATCTCTCCTCTGACTAAAATTAGCTTGACAGAACCTGCATTGTAAAGCACTGAAGTCAACTTAAAATTTTGCCATAGAACGCCGTTAAGCTTTCCGAGACGTTTTAAGAGGGTGTCCATGAGAAAACCAGGCAGAACCAGGCAGGGGGTGATAATGCTCAAATCACCGATTTCGCTCAAACTCGGCACAAATGTTAGGTACCAGGAGTTAACTTATGTGACAGAATTTCAGGTCAAAATATTAAATTCCCTGGGAGATCCGGACATCCCCTGTAAAAATCGCCATTTTGCCAGTTTTATGCATAATTAATTAGCTAAATTTACGATGCCAGTGCAACAAACAGAAAAGCCACCTGGAACTTAAATGCACTGAGAGATGATCTGAGTTCATAAGACTTTAAGCACAATAAACTTTTTAAAGTCGCCGATTCGATTTCCCCCCTCTTAGTCCTCTTAAGTTGGGTCATCATTTCCAAGTTCTGAGTAAGTCGTAAAATTAGGGTATTTTATTCCCCAATATCTCTGATGAGCAACAGCTTATCTTTATAACTTTTGCATGAGTAGTTAAAGCCATCACTTAAGTTCAGAAAAAGATCATAAAAAGTTTGGGCAATTCACTTTCTTCCATGTGTTGACATAAACTGTTCATGTGACTGAACGACTTTTGCATATTTCTTCAAAATTCAGGCCCTCACAATATTCGTGCGTTTGCCTCTGAATGAGGAGAAATCGAACAAAAAACTCATCAGACAATGATTTAACATTAATAAGGGTAAAATTGTTGAAATTATTGTGCAACAAACTCTAACGATGATTTTTGATAGCTATATACGCGATCTTTTCAAGGAAAAACAACATACAAAGATTTAATTCACAGTTTTACTTACTTTAATAATTTCGCCCTAAAAACAATATAAACGGTCAATAAAATCCATGTACGCATCTCTTGAATGTCTCAACTGCTAGTTTGTGCCCGCTTGGATTTGTTCCCCATGCCACCTTCGATGCCCAGTTCAGCGTAGTTCAGCGTCGTGACTCGCTGTACGACTAAAATTCCTTAGCCATCGGTTTACGCACAAAAATCCAAATCAAGTTGTTTTAGGAGAAAACAATACGAAAAGTAGAAAGCCGATTTGTAATCCATGGAAAGAATTATTTCTGCCACTGTTGTAGCTCAATTCACATGTTACAAACAACAACGAAACGTCCGCCATCTTTGACATTAACTGGAGCCCGCATTTTTAAGCAGCGGTTGGCCACCATACGGAAACATTGTATCGAGAGTCAGGAGCCAGGAGCCAGGAGCCAGAGTCCAGAGAACAAAATATGAAAAATATGACTTTCCGACATTCTCTGAGATAATTTTATTGTTATTGTATGCTAATAAAAATTTTAGAATTCCAAATCTATTGGCAACTCTATTCAGACCGTAATTATAAATGATCCCATTTCTTTTCAAACTCGGAGATAGAAGTCGCCTTAATTTTCTTTCGTGTTTTGGAAATAAATATTTTTGTCTATTTTAGTTGCACGTCAAATAGCAGCGAAGTGAAGCCGGATCTTGGTGCAGACCAGCTCAAAGAAACAAATAAAGCGTGAGACACGTCCACATTAGCTTGCGACAAGAATTCCATTTTGTTTTCATACTGGAGCCCCCGCTTCCCGGGGGAGTGGCCAAATGCGTACAAATGCCCTACCCTGCGGGCACCAGATTTGACTGTCATAAACACTGAATTTTTTACCTAGTACGGTCTTTTGGGGGTCTTATAAAGCCTAACTATAGCAGTAATGTTCCCAAGTAGATTCAAAATACACCACACTTTCACATTTAGTAAGATCTTTTTCTCAAACAACCGCTTCCATATGTTTAACACCCTTCCCACATTCCCTCAAGAGCTACTTCAACTGTGTGATACTTATGTGGTGTAAATGACAATGTAAACTAAAGGTAGAAATGAGAAACACTTGAACACTGCGAGCGTTGCGTGACATATCGTGTTACATTATAATTCGTGGTGTTGTATATGAAGGGTGATTTAATTTTACTATATATGAGCCCGCAAACCTTGTGGTTGCAGTTGGCCGCCATGTTTAGTGTAAGTAAGAGATTTGGTGATTAAAGCCTAAAATTCTCCAGGCGAACGTCTTCTTACATTTACAACAACTTAGATTTCAAATTTCTCACCCTACCAAGGTAAGGTCAATTTTCTCATCCTAGACATCGTCGGAAGGGCCTTTTTGCGTACTCTTGGGGCGCCAAAACCAGTTTAGTGCCCAGGTTAATGTGCCGTGCTGAGGCAGGCAGATGTTGAATTATGGACAGACACAACAATTAAGTTACAGACATTTGATGTTCCGGTCAGTGCGTGGTTGGAAGACACCCAGTAAATAATGCCCGTGAGGTTCCTCTTGGAAAATCAGGGTTTTACGAGAGTCGAACTGCAGGAGGTCTCTAACGAGGAAAATTGCGGAAACATCTACTTTTTGGAGTGAATGTACTGATGCAATTTTTAAGTTACAATATACTATAGACAAATCTATTTTGTTTCTAAAGTTACTCCGATACTCCGAGGAGCGCAGGACATACAGGGAACTCAGAGATCAGACCATTGCATTATTGAAATTAGGTAAAGGCATACAATAAGGTAAAGGCATACAATTCAGTTTGTATTTTCAAGTGTAACCGGACGTATATGCGAAAAAACGGTAACTCTGAAACGGATATATCATCCTCGGAGACCCAGGGGCAGATAGTGGAGACGGGGAAAAGTCTAAACGGGTGGGAAAATATATGGCACGAAGAAAAGTAAACAACGGCGAGAAGAGCCCCTGGGGACAATGTCTTACCAGACCAGTTCCAAACGGTCGCCGCCGTTCTGGCTTCTGATTAGAGCCAGAAAACTGTGTTTTACTGGCAGCAATCAGAAGCCAGAACGGTGGCGACCGTTTGGAACTGGTCTGGTAAGACATTGTCCCCAGGGGCTCTTCTCGCCGTTCTTTACTTTTCTTCGTGCCATATATTTTTCCGCCCGTTTAGACTTTTCCTTGTCCCCACGATCTGCCCCTGGGTCTCCGAGGATGCGGATATATAAGAATGATTCATAACAGTGACAAACAGCGATATGACTGTGGACATAATATATATATATAAAAAAAGCACAACATTCAGAGGCGGATAAGATTTTCTTCCGTGTGTCTGCTTACGAGAGCTTTAAATCAAAGCTAACATCTGATTCACCGGTAAACCCTTGAGTGTCCGCGGCCGCCTACGGGAATGTAAAAATCCAGAGTCTGTGTGGGAGTTGAAACGAGGTTTTGTGATGGTGGTCATAAGTAGAGCTATTCGCTATATACGAGAGTGTCCGTTAAGAGAACTTCTATACTGTATGAATCCGCAAATGACAGCTTAAATGAGAATTGAGTGAATATTTTGTATTAGTCTGTGTTCAAAAAAGTGTTCTTAATTTACACCTTCCTTGACTAGCTAAAGAAGTCTAGCCGACTTTTTTTGCAATGTATTAGTGCCCCCTTTTGGGTATTTTGTATTCCTCAGAAGTTTTTCCTCAACACTTTTAAACGGTCATTATTATGTTTTTGCAATCAATAATTTACCCAGATACAGATACCGTCATCCTGTATAGTTGTAACACTACGAGGATTAAAATATAAGTAAGTAAGTAAGTATGCCCAATGGCAAGTCATTAATTGTCGAAAATTGCATGGCACGGTCTGACTATAAAAAGGGCTATTATGGACGATTATTATCATGGTATTTAACGTTAACATCGAATAAACTCAAAATTTCAAGTAACACGACTTTCACAACCTATTTTCAACACACCAGTTATAACAGGATATTGGCGCGTACAAACAACAAATAGTGTATTCCGCATTCCGTAGTCCGGTAGTCCAGCGTAACAGATTCCATCATTTAGGCAGAGTCTAAAGTCACAAAGATGGAGGGTGTTCGAGCAGGTGGTTGTTTTCCATAGATATAGACGGATTGTCAGTGATCCTTCTTGTCCTTTGAGAATCATTTTGTTCCCTCTGACTACAACTTATCTCAAAGACTTCGAATGTTCGGTGAAAAGCCGACACTTTTAATTTTGCAATGTTTCAAGATGTTTCATTGCCTCGTCACAAAGTAACGCAGAGTAACTCCACAGAGGACCAGACGAAACTGGAGCAGCCAACCTCGACTAAAGCATCTGAGAAACGTGTATGTAACATTTATTCACTATCTTTTATCGTTTTTGGGTCTTGTAGCACCTACAAGTTGGACCGATCGAAGTTTTGAACCAAATCTTTTGCTCCTTGTGTTTACTCAAGCGTTCCAGAAAATATCCATCAAAACGTCCATAAATAACACAGAAAACATGCCGCAGGTGACACTTTCTAACAATTCCGCTATTAGTATCGATAATGAGGCATCTGATTTGGGACTTCTCGCCAACTTTGCGCTATTTTTGTTTAAAAAAACGAATGTTACGTTTCTTCCAATTTTGGTCAAATGACAAATAAGCGTCAAGTCAAATGTACATAATACGTCATTATTGATAAAGTATGAGATTGCCCAAATATCTTAGGATTGAGTTGATAACCTTAAAGATGTCTTTCAAAGAATATGTGAGAATTAAGTGCATAGGTTGTTGCTCATGGGAGATGTTAGCGACTAAAATACCTTAAATTTAGGGTTTGGTCAAAACAGTGAGAAGATGACCTTACTTTAGGCTAAATAATAGGAAGAGATCGAATTAGAGAGTAAAAATAAATTACTGAGGATTAAGTCTGATAAACATAGAAGATGATAAAGCTGATCAGGTTTGAAGTTGTCTTTTCTACTTGTTGAACAGCCAAACCAAAGTTAGCTAATTAATTATGCAAAAATGAGTAGATTTTGTGATTTTTAGGGGGGGTCCCTGTAAATCCCAGGGAATTCAATATTGCGACCGTATTTTTTGTTGAGGGTAATATCTCACCAAACCCATCAATTGTGCCAAGTTTGAGCGAAATCCGTGATTTGAGCATTATCACCCCCTGCCTGGTTCTCTCATGGACACACTCTTAAAATCGGGATAAACTTGAAACAAGAAAAAAAAAAAAAAAGATTATTAATAACTGTATCGAATAAGGCCGTTAAAAGAGATTCTAAAATCCAGTGAAAAATGGATTTCGTTCTCTGTATACGTATATAGATGCGATTTTGAGTCAAGCCGAGGTAAGCGGATTCTACGTTTTTTAATTTCCTTAGAGGAGACTGTATTTAGACTTATTTTCAGCAGATAGATTCGCTATATGTTCATTCTTTCTTTCATTCATATGTTTAGGGAGGTGACAGTACATACGAGGAAATGTGTTTGGTCTTCTTACTTTACTATCCTCGCGTTAAAGGCCTCAAATGGTGTGATACTACCTTATATGAACCTTCGTGGCAACTGATCGGCAAACTAAAGTAAGTATATTTAACAATTAATGAATGAGGCTGAGTATCTTATGAAGAATTGTGGAGATCGAGGAGGGTGTTATCCGTCGAAGCCGTAGGCCGAGGCAGATAACACCCTCCGAGAATTCATAGCCTGTGTACAGCCGCCCCTGTCCTCAAAAAAATCGGAAAGGAGCGTCTGTGATTTACCGTTGATAATCGTGTTCAAAGACCACGTGATTTTTTCAGGAATGTGTGGAAAATGATTTGATTGGTTATTTCCCATACATCATTACATCACTGAAATAGCGAGATTTGATTGGCTTTCATTTTCGCGGGCTTTGCAATCGGAGCCTGTACAGAATCTTTCACTTTCGTTCGCGACAATAACATGATGTGAGATTTTGACGATGAGTTCGTGTGTTCTTTGTGGCGTAGACATCGTAAAAAACACGGATAGAAATCTTGTTGATGGACGAAGGGGCAATTCTTTTCAAGTTCGAGAGGAACTGCTGTCTTTGGAGTGTAAAGTCGAAATCAATTCCACGTACATATTGTAGGAATTGTCTTTGCGCGCTGAAGAAACGAAGGGCGCTCTTGAACAATCTTCACGAAGTGAATAGCTCAATTCAGAAAATTGTCCAGTCGAAGAAGTGTTCCGCTGTTCCATTACCAGTCCCAACGCCTCCCTAAAACCAGATCAGCGACTCCCAAGAGCAAGCTACAAAGCGTGTTGCCTTAGAGGACTTTGGAGCGTCTGTGACGTCTATGGATATCGAAGAAGATAACAGCACGTTGCCAAATAGAACATCGGTAGATCAATGGCCAATTACTCTCACGAAAGGGACAGCTGTGCGCTTTGAGGAAGATCCAGGAAGACCCCACTGGCTTACACAATGGGCTTCATCGACAGTTATCGCCACCAGAAACTTCCGATAGTGTTCAGTTAAAAGAAGCTTGCGCTATCGTTCCATGCTCAACATTTTCTCGGGTGATGCAAACAAGTAAGTGAACGCTCCTTTTTCCACTTCCTTCAGTCGTTCTTCCGATTGCTCATCGTGAAGAGCAATTGCTGATAATCCTAAAGACCGCAAATATGCTACCTGGCCTTCCATTAGCGTTCTTAGAGGTGAAATAACAATTATTTTGCTGCTTCCACGTGGTCGCGAGAACAGCTCATCGGCGACGATCGGAGCTGCATAGAAGATCAAGGACTTTCCTTACCCGATTGGAAGACTTGCATATACGTCTTTTCCTTTAAAAAGTGCTTCTAAGCATTTTTCTTGCTCACTGTAAAGCGAGGAAATTTTAAAAATGTCGCAAACAGTCTCTAATGCACGACGGAACTCTCCCGCATCGACCGCCATATTGGAATCTACCTCTGCAGAAATGTGAGCCTCGGAAGTTTTGGTCAGCGTAAATCACTTTTAATAATTTATGCAAAATTATTCCTGAACACGATTATCAACGGTAAATCACAGACGCTCCTTTCCCAATTTTTTTGAGGACAGGGGCGGCTGTACACAGGCTAAGAATTCAATAATTGCTTTAATTATTATTCAAAAGCGCCCTCATGTGATATCAGTTTTGTGTACACAGCGAAGACGACTCGATCGGATCAAACGCTGTAAACAGGTACACTTGTAGTATTAATGCGTTCGGCTTAAAGGGTTTCCTTTCCTAAATGATGTTCTATTGTGTAAGAAGTCACAAAAAGTTTAAAATATTTGATACATTTAATGAATTATTGTATTATTGCGGCTTTGGATTAAGACCTTCCATCGTGTATTGTAAACAGTCATAACAGAAAATGGGCATATTTCGTTGATCGGCTGTGCTGATAAATCGTTAAAATCACAATATATTTTTGTGTTCCTATGCTTTTGGACATTCCCTTTGAAAAGACATTTTGTTTAGAAGATGTGGGAATTTTGCACAGTGCTAGGATGAAAATATGCATTTTTGAGCCGTTTCCCGCATACGGCAAAGTGGGTGTAAACCAAAAAATATTTTGTAGACATGAGTTGCTTTTGAAGGACCAAAATTGTGTGCTTTCATTTAAGGACCAATTTAATCCTAGGAAGAGAAAAAAATCGTTGAAAGTGCAAAACTTTGAAGTGGTGAACTCGGTAATATGCGCTATTTTTACTCTTTGTCACTGCAAAAATTTGGCCGTCGGATGCTGAAGTGATTTTCCTCCCGAAAAATTTTGAGATATTTTCAAAAACTAATGCGGTTTCAATTACTTTTGGACTAAGATATATTCATGGGCAAAGTTTAAAGGAAATCGCAACCGGGTTTAGGGAGACTCTCTCTTAATTTATAGATCCTACGTTCTTCGGCATATTCGTTTGCGGTCCTTTTCAGTACTTTTTGGTTAATGTTTGTAACTTTATAAAATCCTATTTACAATTAATTTCACTTGAAAAGCTATTCAGTCAAAGCACTATTATAATTTACATTATTCCTTTCGATTAAAAAAAGACCATAATTTCGATTGAAAAAATTCATTCTATTAAGGAGGTGCCCACTAATGGGAAGTATTTTTTTCCCAGATAATGACTGTGAGACAAGTAGATCATATCAGGGGCTATTGAAATCCAAAAAGAAAACTAGGGGAAACCACGCATTTTTCAGAGATAACTGCGCTTCAATGTGGAGAAAAACGCTGAATAGGCAATTTTTAGAAAAATGATAAAAAAGTTATTTTTTCCCCAAATTTCAGAGTGTACACGTGAACTGGCACAAATGCAATGATAATTGTAACAAGGTTTCAAAATAGGCAACAAACGATAACACAACAACCGCTCTTTATACGTCTTTTTTTGAAATATCGGCACAACTGGGAAGTTATCAGCAGTTACCCCTCTCCCCGCGTTTGCCTTAAAAATAGTGTAAACGACATTTTCCCCGAACCAAAAATTGATCGTTTGCTGAATAGGTTTATTACTTTCATTTGGTAAGATAAAAAGTAGGGATTACCACGCGTTTTTAAAAGTTAAATTGATAGTTTCGACCTTAACTTAATTGGTTTGGGGGTTATTTATAATTTTTCCCATCCCCTCCCCGGTCAGTTTTACTATTGCTTCACTCAACGCGGAGTACTCTGGGATATCCACAATGGCTAACAGTCTGAGAGAACAACAACCCACGGAGGAGAGCAAAAACAGAAAGTGAAGCAGGACATTTCATGGACTCTAAGGAAAACAAATTATACTATTTCATTCAACTGGAGCTTCTCCGTCTCAAAAATTGAACAAAAATATTTGGAGAAGAGCAATCTCCAAGGTATTAAAGATTACTTCCAGCGCACATAGAGTAGTATGGCGAGCTCAAGATCCAAGGCTGGTGCTGTAAACAAACTACTGTACTGTAGTGGAAAATAGTCGACAGGGACTCTTAGACAGGTACTCCTTCAATCGTTTGCTAACCTGTACATGTCCTCAAGATTTTTTGAACTGTAGATGTAATATGGATTGTAAACCTTCTATCGTTTTTTATCATTTTACTGGGTTGCACGTGACGTCACAAAAAAATCAAACTAAGAAACTATCGATTCTTCTGAGTTTCTATTTTCACGAGGTATTACAGTACCTAAACACCTTTACATAAACAAATTTTTGGTTCGAAAGCGTTCTTCGTTTTGCGAGAGAGGACGCTTGAATTTTCAGGCTTTTGCGTGACGCGGCATTTAGCTAGCGGTCGGGAAAGCTCTTATGTGGATAAAAACATTACCAATTTTGGGAGATTTTGCAATCTAAACATTCCTTGTCTCAGAATAAATAGTACTGTAATCTTTATGTTTCTGTTGGTATCCGGCGGCCATATTGGTGTTCCTGAAAGGGACACCAACATTTCTTAAATGAAATCCAAACGATGTTCTCACAACTTGCAAAGCGATCAGCAAAGGTCTTGCCAGCGGATTTGGTGCTGATCATGCGCATTACGTCAAAATCCATAGATCAACGGTCTTGAGAAGAAACAAAAACATGGCGGTCGAAGGCGGGACTGTTTCTCACTATTATATTTTGGTAATTCGCAAATTTATTGATTTGATGTCGCTTTTCAGACATATTGTGTGGTTTTCTTTTTCTGTTAAACAATTTCCCTCTGCAGAGTTTGGAATATGCAACATATATCTCCGTACTGATAAGAACCGCCGAAGAGTTGAGCTATCGAGCAGTGTTTTGCAGCAAACCTTAGGAAAGTTAAAGTCGCTTTAAGGTACAGAGCGTTCAGTAGTAGTTGTGATTTGTTTATTAGGGTCGTTTTGAATTTTAACTTTGGATTCAAGGTGTTGACTGATCGTAATAAACGAAGTGAAATGTTATGAAGTGTGAATGTTTATCTGATGTTTATTCAGTTATGATATGTAGAGCTGTAAGTTCATATTTATAAAGCTTTCTGAGTATACTTGCTTCCGATAAATTTGACACTTTCTCCAGTAATTTTTATCAGTATCCTTGCCGGGCAAAAACGATGTAACCTATAAATCGATCGAGCGCGTTGTTGTTGGTTAAGTTCTAACGCGGTTGCATGTTAGTTTCCCCCGCAATTTCAGTACCGAAAGACAAATACGATATGCAAGAAAAACAAAGATGAATGATATTATTTTTTTCAATTTTTAACATTTCTGATTTCCTCTGCCGGTTCGCTTCTTGCTTCTAAAAAGTCTAAAAATATTTACTGTGGGAAAAATGCTACAATTATCCGCTGACCATCACGCAGGGTGATCGCTTTGCAAGTTGTGAGAACATCATTTCTCGATCCCAGACCTCGTCTCTCCCCCCCCGCCCGGGCAAAGAATTCAAGTATTATGTCCAGTGGTTTCTCGTAAAGTGTTTTTCAGGGGTGTTGAAGGTTCAAACAAAGTTTGGACTTCAAAAAACATCGCTGAGTGTGAGTCGCCAAGATTTTGTCGAACATGGCGGCCGAGTGATTTCTGCAGCCAAACAGCCCGAAACACTGCATGTACCGCTCGTGGCAACCAATGACCTGTTATCAGAATCGCCTAATTCCATCTTTGGAACTAGCTTTTTCCTTCGGGAAACGATGAATTCCCTCCCGGGAACCAATAAACTTGCCTTTACAGAGAGTGGTATGAGATTGCTTTTGTATCTCATTAAAAACAAACCGGACACCAGTTATACAAAACTTATATCTTGATGAGAAAACAATGCCTCATGTTTATGTTATTGTTAGCCGCATCTTCGACAGTTACACAAGGAGTTATATCTTGATGAGAAAACAATGCATCATGTTTATGTTATTGTTAACCGCATCTACGGCAGATTATTTTTGTACCTCATAAACAGCAAATCGGACGCCACTTACACAAGGACTTATCTCTTGATGAGAAAACAATGACTCATGTTTATGTTATTGTCAGCCGCATCTACGGCAGATTATTTTTGTACCTCATAAACAGCAAATCGGACGCTACTTACCCAAGGACTTATCTCTTGATGAGAAACAATGACTCATGTTTATGTTATTGTTAGCCGAATCTGCGCGCGCTGAGATAAATCCATTGAAAATGAAATTTCGAAAAGATATTGTCGAGTCGTGCAAACCTATTGTTTGGGCCGAGCCCCGGCCAATTTCCATGTTGCAGAATCTCAGTCATTTGTCGAATAACCACTTATTTTTACCTCACATTCTCCTTTGCGGTCTGGGTGTGTACACTTGAGCCGCGACAACCTTAGATGAAATAGCTGTATACAGCTAATTCAGAAAAGGTTGTCGCTGTATGAGTACCCAAGCATACACGCCCAAAATACCTAGTGGTATGGGCGCTTAGGCCTTACGACAACCTTTTCTAAAATAGCTGTACATACTAAACAGCACCGTATTCACATATCAATGCAAACATGAACGCAGTAGCTACACGCACGCTTTGCGGGCCTATTTTTTCTTGTTTGTTCAACAAGAAAAGCCTCGGACTCTCAATAAAAGGGACATCTGTATGTACTCGAACGCTTTAAATCTATTTTCTGGGGAATAATCACATAAAATCTTACAAAATGAAAGAAATATTCGGGAAAGTGTTTATAGCCGATTAGCCGATAAAACGCGAAGGACGCGAGTGAAAGGTAAGCTTGCAGTTTCTCGATAAGCGGAGGACTTGGAGCTATTTTCCTTCTGATTTACTGATCCTTGCCTATTAAGGAATTCTTTAACACCCAAGCTCCAAGCGTAACATCTTGAAGCAATAACTTTTAGAATTGACTTTTGTTTGACTATATATAAAACGATCGGCCAGATCGATCATACGGCAGAAATAGCAACATGCGCATACTTCTTCGGTTTTCAAAGAACTGACAAGGTAAATAGAAATTATTTTTCGTCTGTTGAAAAACGACGCATCTTTGCCACAAGAAATAAGTACTGTGTCCTGCGTGTTGCGCATTTCTTTCGCGTCGCGCGCGACTACCTTGGCATGCGCAGAAAATGTGCGCAGTAACAATAGTGGGCATCGTCCTTAAAAATATATCATATATTCGGAAAACAAAATATCACTAGTAATATCGATAATAATAATAATAATAATAATAATAATAATAATAATAATAATAATAATAATAATAATAATAATAACAATAATAACAAAAAGTTAATTATTTATGTAGTTGATTTTCAGGTTTGTGTTATTACCTCAATGGCCTAAAGATTTCATTCTTTTGTATTTTTTAAAAAAAACACCAACGACAACAACAACAAAAAGTCCAGCTGAAAACCGTTCTGAATATTTATACCAAACACCTCTTGTCTCTATGGACATTAATTGGAAGGATGAATTGGCGAATGACCTCAGAAAGTACGAAAGTGAGCTTGATACTTTGATCCCTGGATGTTGGCGTAAGAACATAACTAGCTTGGCGGTGAGTATCGATTGACTAACTTGCTCTCGTTATGGATCTGAAAGTCAGGGGACGCCTCGATAACGCACTTGTTTAGAGCAGTCATCTAAGGCTAAACAAACAAACAAACAAACAACAAAGTTTTCGTACCATCGAAAGCTATGCTATATTGGATAGCTCTTGCGCCGGCCCGAAAACCATATCAAATGGGGGCTTTTGCACACATATATCAGCGGTGTTTTCGTAGCGGTTTCTGTTACGGAGCGTAGCTGCGCCGAGCCGATCTATCGTTATTTATCCTTGGTGACAGTGAAGACATGTGTTCATGCCAGGCTAGAGTAGTTTTCATGTCGACATGATAAGCTATCCGGTATACACCAGAAAAATTTGGGGAACATCTTTTATGAATTAACTTTGTTTCTACAATAAAAGAGCTATTTTTGGCGCGTTGCCAGTGCTTTAGAGGAAATCCTCTGAAGTACATTCGCCTGAGAGAAGGAAAGAGGGAGAGGGTCCAGAGTTGTTTTTTAAAATCATTTATATATTATTTATTTTTCCGGCCGGAGGAAGAAGACGTCTAGCGAGTATTTTTAAAGAAGAGGCGTCAACAAATGGAAAGGAATCGTAAGCCTTGTTTTCCTCTGTCCCGGTGCGAAACTGGGATATCATCAAAGCACAATTAGATTCCTTTTAGTTGCTTCCTTCCAAGTTTTTTTTCTATTTTGGTTTTGTTTTGTTTTGTTTTTTTGCTTTCAGGACGTTAAGGGTCCCCATGCAAAGCTCAGAGTGCCGATGCCTAAAATCACGGAACCACTACCCCCTGGGAAGACGTGTCCTGTTGAGACATCTGGTGCTGGCATGACTATCTCCTGCGCCACCTATTTTGTTGTCATGCTGAGTGTAGCGTTTCCTAAGCTCTACTTTGAGTAAAGTGATATAATAAAACAAAAGCTCTTCATACTTCATATCTAACAATAGCTGCCTTCTGGCTGGCTCAACTTAGAGTACTAAACATTTTTCAGAGGTGAAATCAGTTCAAGAATACGAACTATTTTAGAATATATCAGCTTAAGAAGTTTAGTGTTTCTTAAGCTCTACTTTGATTGAAGTCATTGACGTGTATATCATATAAGCTTAGTATACTTCATGTCTAAAAATATTTCTGACTGAGTCAACTCAAAGTACTTAACACTTTTCAGAGGTGAAATCAGTGCAAAAGCACAAACTTTTTCATTTTATGCCATCTTTGAGAAGTTGATAGTGTTTCTTATACTCTACTTTGATTGAAGTCTTAAAATAAAACAAATGTTCAAGATCTGTATACTTTATAACAATATCTCTGACTGGGTTATTTTAGAGTACTTTAACACTTTCACCTTTCTTTTCACTTTTTATATCAACTAAAAAAAGAAAGTTCCTATGACCTTCAAGTACGATGGCAGCCTAGGCCTGAGTAAAATAAATTGTACCTTTATATATAGCTGCCCGGTGTCTCGCCTCACTTCCACTTTCCATATTCTTTTCTTTTCTCTGGAAGTTTTGACAACTTCGATGGCTAATCCATGTTAGTCAAATCTTGCCTAGTCCCTATACGGCGTCTTTCCAGGCCCTCGCGGTCAATGCATTTCGGTGACGTATCCGAGACGAACGGCCAGGAGACGCCTACACAATCTCGAAGTGCGCATGCGTGAGCATCTTTTTTTGCATGTTTGGAAAGTTCACACGTTCAACTGAAATAATCTGTAAATAATTTGCACGTGAATATCCTTCGCTTAAGGATCGGCACTATTGACACTATTACAAAAATAACTAACCTGGGCTCTGTTATAAAGGAACAAAAATATTACTTTGAATCGGAAAGAATACTACTGTATAACGTGCAAGTTCATTTTCAAATGAACCATTAAAATGATATTTCTTTATTGATGAAAAGATTTGAAGCAGTAGTTTGTTGACATTCTACCAAATTTAGAGACCAAATTAAACAGCCTGTCCGATTAGTTTGATAAGCTTCCAAATCCAAAAATTAAATTACATAAAATATTTTGAAGTGAAATGATAACGAGAAATTTATAGGAGCAAGCGAAACAGAGAAACGAAAGATAGCTTTTCACATCCAAGAATAAATATAAACTTATTTCTTTAGCTTACCTTCCGATTCTTGATCAAATAGTTTTTTTGCGACACTGTTTTGCTTAACATACAAATAGTTTTTGAGATGAAATAAAGTTCAAATTAGTTTTAATGACAGAGATAAATAAAAAAGAAAGGCCAGAGGACTTTCAACAATGAAAACGTGCATAGAATAATAATGCTCGGTTTACCTCTTTATCCTCTGTACTCTTCATGGCTGCTGGACATCTTTCATCAGCGCGGAAAAGTTATTGACAGCTCGCCCTCTTCCAAAAGCTCCGCTTTAAGTGAGACAAAATGTCTCACTTCTCCGAGTTTGTCTAGGCCTCAAAAACTTTCTCGGACCACGTGACTCGAAACGCATCGGCCGCGCATAATAATGAGGCCTAGGGATTAGGTAAAGAGAAATCCAACTAGTGGTCTATTATCAATGCTGCGTTCTGATTGGTTTAGCTACTACTAGGCCATATGTTATAGCCCACTAGTAGCGAAAAGCGCCGGCTTTTTGGCGGCAAAAAAGGATTAAAGCTAGTTTTGTCTCGATATTTTTCACCAACTAGTTGGTTGCCTTCGGCCTCATGGCCTATTGTCTCAGAGCCCATTCGGGCTTGAGGAATAATTGTTAACAAATAATACATTTATGAATATATGAAAATCATATATGAGAACTGCGGGGTGAAGAATTATATGAAAGAAGATCATCACAGTTATAGACTCAACTTTTGCAGAAGAAAGCCTGAAAAAAATTCAGTCTTGACTAGGATGTGTTAGTTGCTTTAAATTTAATGATGAAGAAATGAAATCGGGCTCAAAATCACATTTTTGTCTTCCTTTATTATCCAATCTGAATTCGGGCTTTGGGCTTTCATGTGAACCTTAAGAGAAAAATGACAGTAAAAATTCCGCCAGACTAAATAACTTCGTATTGAATTCTGCTGTAAGTCAGTTGTGTAGTTTGAAAGCATGATTGCGAGGAATTTAAGAAATAAGAGATGCTGCAGTGCCATAATTTAAGGTACATTTGTAACATCAGTTCTAATAGCTTCAAATAACTTTATAATTAACTCATGTAAATGTACAAATAATTTGCGAAAAAGATTGGTGAGAAATCCCGAATCTGACAATATATTTCGATAATCGTTTATGCAACAGCTTGTCTCTTGACAAATCAATCCTCAAATAGCGTTTAGGATTAGGCTTCAGCGCTGTGTACATTTGCTCCAAGAGAAATCAAGGTGTACCACAGGACTCCCAAGCCCAGTGTATAAATTACCGCGTGTTCGAATATTACGAATGATTTATAGACTTCAATTTAAAAGATTTAATATAGTTGTTAAACGCAGATATATAGGCATGTAGAAATAAATTTACCTTTAATATCGTAACCTTAAGTTTGTTGTTTCTTTTTCTGTGTAACTTGGGCTAAATTCATGGCCGTTTTATACGGTTTTGCAGCTCGTTGTTTGTTGTTTTCCTTCAAAATGTGTGAAGCAAGGAAGGTTACTGTATGCAGTCTCAACTCACGAATCTCTCCCCCATCAATGAACCGCGTACCAAGCTTTACCCGCCTGTGGGTGTACATGTATAATTGCTGATCCTCATAAAATTCTATTTTCCTCTCTCTGCATAAAATCAACGATTGCAGTTTTTAAGATGTCAAAACAACTGTCTGAGGAAAACAGGGGTGGTCTTTTTTGTCAGCAGGGAAATTATCAGGGGTAATATATACTAAACGTGCTAAAAAAAAAAACAGGCTATAATATTTTTAATATTGCAGCCTGCACACTGCAATATTTTTGTATCGCAGTATCCTGTTTTAGCAAATTTAATGTGTACAGTGCACTATACCTGATAATTAAGAACGTTGTCGACATCACCTTTTGGGTCTAACTCTCGTTCATTGCTACTCCATATTTTGTTTCGAAGAGCCACTTTAATTAACTGAACTTTCAAACATTGAAAATAAATGGAATCACGGAGACTGGTAGTGTGGAGAGCAATTTATTGTATTAAGACGTATTATAGTCAACAAAACGAGCCAATGTAAAGTCCAACTGTTCGCGGACATCTCGTCAAAATCTTCTTCGATCTTCAAAACCGCTACATTTCTCTGCTTGTTCCATTCCTCAAAGACTGTCACACCCATTTCCGGCGGCTGGCGTCTGGCGTCTGATACCCAGCTTTTGTTAAACTTCTCGCATTCTGAGGCTGTAATTGGCGTTCTAAATCTTTTCTCTATTTTAAAAAGAAAATGGAAACGCTGCCTCTAGAGGTAGATAAAGAATTAAAGCACTGCCAGAAATGACTAAACGTTACACACGATTACTTTCGATTTCTGCTGAAATATCAGTGTTCGTAGAGCTCTGTGTGATAAATAACGCTTCGTCTTCAGAGGAATCCATCGTCTTTTAAAACTGAAGTTTGCACTGAGTAGAATGACTGAATTCTCTGGGTTATAAAGTATGCAAATTTGCAGTGTTACACGCCTTGCACGTGTTGATTTCATTGTTAAAATTGTTTTGAACAACTATAGCAATAAACTACAATAACAACGTAACCCTTGGCTTCACTAAAAATCGAAGGTTCATCACAAACAAGGAACAATAGGATTTGATGAGGATCACAATTATCACACATTCGAGCGACTAACATCGAAGATCCAACCATCCTCGGAGACCCAGGGGCAGTCAGTCAGGTCGGAAGAAAAGGCGGGACGAAAGTTTTCAAGTAGGGGCGAAAGAGCCCCTGGGTACCGACTCTCACCGAACTATTTCCAATAATTCAAGTGGCTGGCGGCTTTTGATTGGGCACAAAAAATGCATTGTATTATTAGGGCCATTTATACGAGAAAAAATAAGACGCGTCTTACATAAGACGCGTCTTAAATAAGACGTGAACTTTCCGTATAAACGGCACATTTCGTCTAAAATAAGACGCGACTTAGCTAAGACACGTCTTATTTTAGAACAGCCCTTAACACCTGTTCTTAGATAAGACGCATCTTAGCTAAGACAAGAAAAACTTCGTATAAATGACCTTTGCGTCTTACATAAGACGCGAACGCATAGTACGCATGCGTTAATTTTTGGCGGGAAAATTTGGATTGCCGTTTTATTGCCGTTGCTACGGGCAACATTCACATGAAAACGAGTCAAGAACAGAAATAATACGCGAACCATTTATACGAGCTGTTTTCGTCTTAAATAAGACATGCTCGTATAAATGGTCCAGTTCGCGTCTTATTTAAGACGCGTCTTATTTTTTCTCGTATAAATGGCCCTATCGATGTGCCCAATCGGCGAACAGCTTCGCCTGAGTTCTTTTCGTAAGTTCGTACACTACATCTATTGCCTCTCCACACTTGCTCGGTTCGTTCACTAAGCTTGTGCGTGTAAGGGAAACTTTTATTTTCTACTTTTCTATCCAGAAACGAAGGAACTACCGATGAGTCGAAAAAACGTTTGGGATGCTATCAGCAGGAGAAATTGAAGTTGCCCCGAATATTCTGTTTTTGACGGATCGCAATGTATCGTAAATAATAGAAGTTTAAGATGCAGCGGCGACAAGAAAGTCAAATAGGCAATAGCTTGACAAGGCAAAACAACAACTTTACGCGTACATCTCGCTTTTTTTGTGCACTTCTTTGCCGTCAACTGCACGACTACCAAGAAAATGCCTAATTTCACGTTTTTTGAAGGACGTAAACAAGCAATGACAAAATTCATCCTCTTCATGAACTTGGATATGGTTGTAGAAATTCAGCTCCAGAATAGTTCGCTTTCATTTGACTAAGTAAGCGAGTTGGAATAATCACGATAGAGACTGTAAAAATATGAATTCACTTTTCCATGCGATGTTTTTGCGGCAGTCAGCCGTCGTGGTATCTTTTAAAAGCTCTCTATAAACATTTACGCAAGACGTGGCCGATGCAAGCGTGAATACCTGTTACGTTGTTAGCTTGTATTTTTGGAAAAACCTCTTTAGTTTTCGGCAGACAGTATTTTATATCAAACTGAAAGTTTCCTGACCGCGTGCATTTCTTTGGTGCATGAGCCAGACAAGCCGTAATCGAGACAATAGCTGTCGTGTACGAAAACACGAAAAAAAAATCAGGAGATGTGTTCACCGATTGGGCATAATAATACAAAGCATTTTTTGTGCCCAATCAGGAGACGGCATCCGCTTGAATTTTTGGAAATGGTCCGGTGAGAGTCGGTACCCAGGGGCCCTTTCGCCCTTACTTGAAAACTTTCTTCCCGCCTTTTCTCCCGACCCGACTGATTGCCCCTGGGTCTCCGAGGATGAGATTCAACACCACAAACAACAATAGGATTTCACAAGGATCATTAAGTATAATGGCTGGCTGCAATATTTCTCATAATGCCATGTGCCTCAGTAATTATCCATTAAATAATCGGGAGATGTGCAAATAGTTAATGCATCCATGGCGACTATGGGCCTCGAAAAGAATTCTTCCCCGAGGCAGTTGCCAAAAAACCAAACTCCACACGTTGTTTGGAATAATGATAATGGTGACGGCCAGTTAAAACTAAAGCAACTTTTCGCCCATTAAAACCACAAAGCAACAGCTGTGTCTGTGACAAAATTATATTCGTCAAGGTTCAGGCATACAAGGGGAGTATCACTGTGGTGCATTATATTTTGAGTCTGTCCAAAGAAGAGGTTTAATGGTAATTCTCTTATTTCCTATATTGTTGTCGAGTTTGCATGTTAAGGGAAAACTCCAATCCTTTTATTGAAAATACACTACATAATTGTTCATCAATGAATGATAAAATTTCTCATTTTAGTCATGGGCACACAGTGCCTGTTGCAATCTACAAAAAACTCGTAACTCAACATTAAGATAATCAAGGGATGGTTAAACAAAAAGGTATCGACAAAGAAAATAAAAGAGAAATCAATTCCTCAACGCAAAGCATCACTACGACTTTTGCGTGTTTTGCAAATAAATTAGTCATGATGAGTATGAGTTATTTGGCATGTGTTTGAAGAAAACAACTACCTGTACATTTCATATAGTATGTGTTATCAAAGGATATAGTCGTGCAATTAGGGAATAATTTTGATATAACGCTTTTTATATTATCCCTAATTTAACGAGCATACCATTTTTTGATTACCTATTAATATCAAGGGTGACAAATTACCATCGGGGTTTTAGGTTGCTTTTTTTATCGTGTCGAGAACTCTTCGTACTGAATAGTTTGGAGCATAAATTTGGCTTAAGCTCCCAATTTTCTGAAATTTTCGACAAAAACCACCTTTTAGAATTCTCCTTCGCGTGTTTATAAAAGGATTTCAAAGCATCTTTTAATACCTTGACTGACCTCTTCGTTTATGACATTTTAAAACCTTGACGCCATCTCTGCAATGAGACATACTGAATTTCACGTTTAACGCTGAAATTTCGCACCAAATTAAAATGAAAGGTAATTTGTCACTCGTGATATTACTCTCACAATTGTGGGTTTCTAACTTAAATTTCATCGTGTAAAGAACTCCACGCAATTAAAAGTTCACAATTTATTGAATTTTTCGACAAAATAACTGATAGAACCTTGGTATGTTCTTTCGTTTGCTTAGATTTTCTAAAGCGTCTTTTAATGTCCTGACGTATTCATTTATACGAAATATTTAAAACCTTGACGTCATCTTAGCAGTGAGACGTACGGAACGTTGGGCCTAGCAATTTTGGAATTTGACGTGTACAATTATAAATTAACTCTGAAATTTGGGGCCAAAATATAGGAGTAATTTGTCCCCCATAATTGACAACTACAGAAAATACGTAATAAACCATAATATGCCATAATGCTCTTTGTTTGTCACCCCAAAATTTTGCATTGGCATTGTTCCCAGTTTCTCTTGGGGCCATTTTAACTCCCAAGAGAAACTGAAGATAATGCTTATGCAAAATTTGGGGGTGACAAACAGAGAACATTATGGTATGTATGGTACTTTTTGTAGTGGCCAATATCAATGTAATAATGAAATAAATATTGCATGATCTTCACGCCTCCCAGTAACAACAGTGCTGCGTGCTAGCGAAGATTCAAGATAAAATTCCAATGAGCTTCCAAAGGGTAGCTTGGATTTCATCCGATTGCTTCGAGTCGTTTTCCCTTCTCAGTTACTGAGGGAGTAATAATGACTCGAAGTAATCGGATGAAATTTAGGCTATCCAAAGGGCTGAGTACTGATTGCCAATGACCTGTCAGTTTTGTCGATCAGAGCTACCCTGTTATCTAATTTGCTCGATTGGATGCAATCTGCAAGTTGAGAGGGCACATGTCAGTTGTCGGTAAATCTCGGTTAACTGACTAACAAAATTAAACAAGTCAATCAATGCCTATTCGTTATTTAATTAGCCTGAGTTTAAGCCCTATCCAAGTATAAAACGTCTTCATTCATCGTCAATTCATGATTGCAATCATGAAAAGTCATAGAGTCTTTCAGTTTGTTTAAGGTACGCCATCGTTTATTTCACCTTTGCTGGCAAAAACCGATAAAATCACCAACCATTCTACACTGAATTTGTTTTTATTCCGATGGCAATGACCTCTCCCATGACGCCGTTACTAACGTTCTGTGAGTTCGGAGGTGGCTGAGGAGACCAATCCCAGCACTAAAGTGTCTGCCTCTTGTGGAGCACATGTAGTCAGCAGAGTCTGATGAGGTGCTGCATTTTCGCATAAGACGGTTTTCCTTAGCTCCCTTGGTAAGCTTTTTTTTCTGATCGCCTTGCACCCTGGCGGATGTAGCTATTACACTTTGCTGTCTTGTGTCAGTTCTTCCCAGTTCAAGGACCAGCGAAGTAATCTGGAGAGAACAAGTTCTCAAGTGAGAATAATTTGGGTTAGATTTCAATAAGATATTTTTAGTGACAGAAACCTGTTTCCCGGGACGTCCGCAAATATTGATTCATGGCTCGTGCCTTAACTGTGTAATGTTTTGAACTTCGGTCTTCGACCGATATCAAAGTTGGAAGTTCCAGTGGCCAGTACCCTTCTGTTGCTACAGACTAGTTCTCGCATTAACCCGAAGAGGATTTTGCCACTGAGATGAGCAAAATGGTTTCAAAGAAAACCTCTCAATTCCGTCAGATATATGTCCTTCCAGTAATCTCAAAGCCTTCTTTATAATTTTCTATGTCAAATGAAAGACAGCTGTGGTGGTGCTCGATTGCGACCTCTTACCCTTTTCGAAAGAAACTTACGATCACTTTTATAATTTCGCTCATGAGTCAAGTATTGATATACAAACGGCACACAGTGAAAGTACTGCAGCACGTCTCGTAGCCTCGATTACCACCCACTGTGCGAGAAATGAGTGGGCGCTTTCCTGGATTTTCCATGAAAAGGGGGAGAAGCAAAGGCGCACCATTTGAATGGTCTGAAATGAGCTTTGAGGAAGGTGCACGTACGGAATAGGCAATCCTCTATTCATACCCTGAGAGAAGCGGAGACTTGGATGCTATAACAGTTTGACACGAGTAAATTAATGACAGGAAATTCTACAAGTAACGAAACTAGAAGCAATTTACCTCTAGTCTGAAATAAAGCTAACTAAACACTGGAAACAAATAAGGCAAAATGATTTCGCTAAAAGGGGATATAAGAAACAAATTAAAAAACAAATTGGCATTCCTATAATGTTGGACCATGTCGTTTGTCGGTTAATATTTTCCTGTCGATAATTGGTACTTTTTCTCTTTTTGTCGGTAATCAGCTATATTTTTCGCCGTTTGTCGCTAGTCGGTTAACCCCATATTCAGACACTCGGATAAGTTTAAGTCTTCTACGCACAAGACAGATATATTTGAGCCAAGCTATGTCTTCCAACACACAACTTAAATTGGCCAATTGCAATACGTTCTTAACTCTGCAAATCAGGAACCTTTTCGACATTTAAATTAAATTAATAAATTAAATGTAAACGCTCACTCTAGCTTGTAGGTAAATAAGGAAAATTCGTCTTACTAACGTTACATCATTGCACAAAATTAAAGATAGACTTGTCACAATGAGTGGGAATGATGTATCAAAATATCCTCACCTAATAGAAATAACGCTCTTGTTTTCCTTTTAGCATTTTTCGAAGACAACGTTATGTCCATAAGGTGTATATGGAGGCGACTGAAATCGTGAGAGATCAAAAGGCGGTCATAACGACAATAATCATAATACATATATTTACTAAGACCCACGTGACCTGCTTCTATCCTCGGGCTCAGTTCCCTGAATTGCATTGCCGAGATCGAAATTGCAACCTTCTCTACTCATCATCACATATATGCTTGAGTTTTAGCAAGCAGGACGAAGAAAAAGATGACTGCTGTACCTCTTCTACTCCTCCCATGTCTCGCAGCTTTCCACGGCATCGTTTCTGCAGATTTGATCTCGGAGTATGCTCATCACGCTGTACTGAATACAGAGGGGAAGATGCAGCTGTTTTGGACCGTTGATTGGGACGCTGAAACCGTTTCGTTTGCCTTGGAGGCAGCGACGACAGGATGGGTTGGGTTTGGGTTCTCAGGTCGTTCTGGGCAAATGGCTGGAAGCGATGTCGTGATCGGGTGGGTGAAAAATAACAAGGGATATCTTACGGTGAGTGTAGTAATCTGAATAAACAACTATCAGCAGTTAATGCATTTTCAATAATTTTCACACTCATACCAACTAAAAAGATAACGTGTACACTTTTTCCAATTAAAATAAACAAATGATTTTGCTCACCTAGCTAATATTACATGTGCAGTAAGATAAAGGTCGAACAAAGTTTTTTCAACCTGAAAATATCTTATATTATGCCTGGGGGGGGGGGGGGGGGGGTACTCCCTATGTTGGCCTATACCGGGAGGCTCCGCCCGAAAGTGGTAGGTATTTTACGCGTAGAAGTATATGAAAGGGTAGGAAAATCTGTCATTTGGGTCTGTGAAAGGGCCCAACGGGCTAACAGATGAATTGCATGGCTTTATTAAGTCGAGACAACGTTCTATTTTTGTACTGATTCCTATTTAAATGACAGTGTATTTACAGCAGTTAAAGGGGTTCCAAAATTCTAAACAAGGTATGTGAAAGTGCTACCATTTTTCAATAGAAGGTATACGAACGGGTTCCTTTTTCGTGAAAAATGGACAGGTATATAAAAAGGTAAGGGGTTAGAACACGGGAAGGAGCCTCACCGTATAAACATTTGTTGAGTATCCCCCCCCCCCCCCGGGATATTATCATGGCTAGTTACAACTTTGAGAAAGACAATATCGAGCAATCTTTCTTAAAACAATAAACTCATTGGCCTCCTTTTCTTGAATTGTCGAGGACAGGTTATAAACAATTACATCCGCAGAAAGCTGCAGATAATTCACAATTCTAACGGATAAAAGCCTACAATAGCTTACTTGCCGCCTTAATAACTTTTTGTGTCATTAGTATAAGCTTTTCATTCCTTGATATAGCTTTCTGAAGAATTGAGCCCAACATACCTCACAGTTTCTAAGAAATTCTCTTTTAAATGCTATTTATAAAGTTTCACAATTATTATGTAGCTTTTCAACAAACCTAGCCAGCAATATAAAATATTTGGCATTTACAAATTTGAGAAAGACAATATCGAGCAATCTTTATCAAAACTAATTGGCCTCCTTTTCTTGAATTATCGAGGACAGGTTATACACCATTACATCAGAAAGCTGCAGATAATTGACAAGTCTAACGGATAATAGCCTACAATAGCTTACTTGCGGCCTTAATAACTTTTTGTGTCATTAGTATATTAAGGTTTTCATTCCTTGATATAGCTTCAATATTGAAGGGTATTAATCTCTGAATAATTGAGCCCAACATACCTCACAGTTTCTAAGAAATTCTATTTTAAATGCTATTTATAAGTTTTACAATTGCTATGTAGCTTTTCAACAAACCTAGCCAGCAATTTGACCGCTAGCTCCTTAAATTTTGCTGGCAAAAGATGTGAAATTGCACAAATGGCAAGATAAACATCTCTTTTAACGTAACTTTTTTAGGCTTAGGCCAAACATCGAACTTTTCATGAGACGAACTAAACTCTAATTTGGGTCGACCTAAATTAAGTTTAGATCATCTTTTGGTTCAGGCGTCGAACTCAGGACGCGTCGAGCCAGTCAACTGATATCAGACCAAAAAGCAATTTTAGCCGGCCAGTAAGAAATTTTCTCTAGACCGAGGCTAGAAAATTTTATTAGTTTCGTTCCTAACATGTGAAGATCGACGTTTGTCCCGGAGTCTATCTTCAGACGGATAAAATGTCTGAAAATCGTGTCCGCGACAAACGGTGATCTAGACATTGGACAAGCTGAACTAACAACTTAAAATTTGTATGATAATGTATACGTATATTTAGCCTCGTTCATGAGAAAATTTTTTAGAATTGCTTTTTGGTATGATTCAGTTGATTGGTTCGACGCGTTCTGAGTTCAACGTCTGACCCGAAATTAACGGCTTGGAAACTAAAATTTCGGAGACTTTTTTGGACTTTTATCATTTAGGGCATGAATTTTGCGTCATTTCAGGCCATGGAGCCTAAATATGAGCCTAGCTAGCCGTAAAAAGGGGAAATACGCCCCAGCCGGCATGACCACATGCTGTTTAAGGAAAATTCCCTCATCAATGTCAGGAAATTATGTATTTTAAAGCCTCCCCTAGGGCATGACTCAGCAACTGAGCACATTTCTGCTATGTTTTCAATTTGGTTAGCATGCAAGGAATTTTCCCATGCTTGTCGTCAATGATTTGCTCATTGGTAACAGAGGGGGTAGGTCCAGAGTGTTTTACATTTAAATTGACATGCAACAGAAATGTGCATTCCCTCTAAGCATATTTTGAGGTTTCGTGACCTTCCCAGCCTAGGTTCTAATAAGAAATTAATACCCAGCATGCCTCGTGTGCCAAAATATCCGGCATGCCGGGCATGCCAAAATCAGTCTCTGGCGTGTACTAAACGCGTAGGTTAGTTCCTTGAATCTACAGCCATTTAAGCCTGGCTAAAAAAAAATTAGACAGATCGCCGTGCTTATCTTTTGATGTACAGGTTATAGGTCATTTACACAATGACATCAGGCTTCTCATTTTTATAAATTTGGTAATCCCAGCGAAGTTATAATATTAAAAGCTCTAATTTGCACAAGAAAGCAAAAACCCTGAAGGTTGAAATCTGCTCGTGGTAATTACCTATTGTGAAATTGTAGAAACTCCTTCCCCCTTTTAATAGGATTCCCATTTCACATTGCGAATAAACTGGATTGACTGAAATCAGTAAAAACAGACACAAAGACTGTTTTTGTTGTATAATAAAATGTATCTATGTTCAATGAAAGCTTTCAAGAACACTATCTTTCAAAGTTCAATACAAACCGAGCTAAGCTCCAAAATCAGCCTGTCCGTCATTCAGTACATATGCATTATGACGTTTCACAATGCAATGTGCTTAAAGGTAACGTTGCAATTACAATTCTCTCTAACGCAATTGTCCCTACGTAAAAAGCTGTTTTTATCTTGTTTCGTATTTGATAAGGTGCCTGAATTCCTATTTCTTGTCAGGGATTATTCTATATGTGTCATCAGTAGTGTTTGTGTTCTTTGTTTTCACTCAAAGTAAGTCCGTAATTGACAGTATCAAAGAATTGCTCAAGAAATGATCTCCTCTTTGTCATTTCTGGACGTTATCTGTAACAATAAAGAAATGTTAATACACGCAAGGGCAACATGAAAAAAATAAAAAAATAGAACAGCTCATCTTCTCGGCTTAATATATTTTCATACTGAGAGTCTATTAAAGGTTGCAACTAATTGTCTTACGTTAATTTCACAAGAGTGTGCAATTGAGATAAATGCATGGTAAATTAAGTGAAAGAAACGTTGTTTCACATTAGCCCTTAATTCACATAGCGTTGTTAGCTTTTCTACTGAGAAATAAACCTTTGCATTCGGTTTTGCAAGTCAAGATTATTCCGAGCTTGACTGACACTTGAACAACAGTTTCATACGTTTGCATGTAAGGTGTAGAGCCATATAAACCCGGAAGATGTAAAGGAAACTCAGTGAAAAGTTTTCGCATCTTTGTGATGATATTCCATCATGGTGCGTCAAGTGATTAGGGTTTGTGAAGAAATTACAAATAAGTACGAAAGGTTAAAGCCTGTCCTGTTTCATCATTTCACAGGTTCCCAAGAGTTCTAACAAATAGGCCATAAACTTTGAAATATGATTTAACGAGAGCGATTTTGTTTCTCAATCGGTGTATAAAAAAGGGAACCTATCAATTGAGAAGTTTATAAAATAAGCTTAGGCCCGGTTCAGCCGCCGAACTTTTCATGAGCCAAATACATTGACAGAATTAAATACATGAAAAGTTCGTCGTCTGAATCACTTAGGAACGCCTGTTTCAACTTGGCTGGAACAGCTGAGCCGTTCTTTTCGCCTTGCCCGGCAGGGAATTTCGCCTTTAGAGCGACTTTTGAACGGCTTTGATTCAGACGCCGAACTTTTCATGTACCTAACCTAATGCATAAATTGTTATAACATATTTTGTAAGCAGTTTGACAGAAATGAGTTCAGCGTCTGAATCAATTCAGCCAGTCTAAATAATTTGAGTCGGCCTTAATTCGAATTAGGTTCGGCTCAAGAAAAGTTGGCATCTCAAAATTATTTGATTAAAAGCTCATTTAATTAGGAAAATTCCCATACCAAAAAAACGCCAGTGATATTAAATTGATCAGATAAAATTCGCAGAAAATATGTCGAATAAAAGCCTCGTTGTTTGCTTTTGTTTTTGCGTTAAAGGTAAACTTAATTTTTTCCGCCCACAAAGCAAAATTAAAAAAAAAGGGGACTAAATCTTATTATTATTATTTTTTTTACAGTGAACACGTTTATTAGCTTAGTTTTGGTCCGTTTTAAAAGCTTTATAACCAAATCATAATTTTTGGGTTAAAAAAGAACAAAATCATTTCAAAAACCAAGTTCATTAAAAGTACAGCCGGCAAAAACCGAACATTTTGTAATTCAAACATCGGACCCAGCCAGGTTGTTTGCAAGAAATCCTTATTTAAGCTTAAGTAAAGCTTAGATTTTATTTACATTTTTAGCGTCTTATGAATTTATTAGAATCGCCTCTCAGAGGCTTGCTGCAGTAAAGCATTTTGTATCACACTCGTAGATAAGTAATGTAAGGCATAAGTCTTTTGCTTGGATGAGACGTCAAAAAGAAAAATTAGTTTTCTGGACCTAAACGCTCATTCACAGACTGCTTTTAAAATTTTCCGCGAAACTTGCTGATACTTTAGGCAAATCCCTGCTTTAACAATGCATCTCGGATGGTTAAGCACTTTCAAGGCAAACTTGCTCAGGAAAGGGTGGTAGACACTTCTCAGAAATTTTATCTTGCAGGATAGATACGCTGAAGCAAAAGCAATTCCGCCTATCGACGAACAGCAAGATTACAAGCTTACAGGTTTCCAAGAAACTGACGGGAAAACTCTGCTTAAGTTTAAAAGAAAATTTGACACGTGCGATCCACGTGACAGGAAACTTGAGGTTTGTACTTTTAGGCTGATTCGCTGAAACTTGCCTGAAACTCTCTAGGTTTGCATAGCTCAATGTAAGAGAAACCGACTATAAATAGAAGCCATAGTTAACAGCAAAAGCATGAATTTTTTTTTGCTGTGTTAAGTTTCAGCTTATCCTGTCATTTCCCCCGCTCTTTGACTCAGCAGACAATTAACAATTATTCTTTGAAATCGAGGTGAATAGTGGCCAAATATTTCGCGGCGAGGTAAATATTCCCAAAGCCACTATTCACCGAGATTGAAAAGAATAATTGTTTTAGTATATACACACGAAGTGATCTCAACAAAATCAGAGAGGAAACCATTAAAAAGTACGATTTGATTGACAAATCAAATCACGCGTAAGTTTAAAAACAGATCTTTGCAGCATTTTCAAACATGGCAATTCACAAGTTTATCATTTCGCAAACAACAGCGTAATGGCTTAAATGGAACCGCTAAAAGTTTGAACTGTTTCCTTACCTGAGAAGAAAAGTAGAGCTTCGTTGTTTTCTGTTGACTCGCCAAGTTTAAAGCCGAAAGGGTTTGTTGTGTCGTTCTTCGCATGAAGTGCTGACAAAAATGGCGGCTCGGTTGCTCGAGGTAAGACGTGGTCTTCCTGTATCATTCTTTTTCTTGTGTACTTGAAACGAAGAGTTTCTGCAAACATTTCCTTTTAAATTTGTTTGTCATAAATAAACTTCGATTTTTGAGCCAAAATTTTCCTGTTAGAAAACGCTGAGTTCACGAAACGGCTTCTTCTACGCGAATACACGGGAGTTGTAAACAATCCATCGAGCACAAAACTCAGCTACAGTAAATTGAAAAACGCCGTACTGAATCCTTCCAAGTCTTTTCTTGCCTTAAATAGTCAGCCCTAGGATTTTGTCCACTTTTAAAAGATCGTTCTCTAAAAAAATGGGAAAAACACCGAGCTCACACATTATCCACTCGCTAGCAGGTGAATATTGTTGAATAGTCCGAGATAGCTAACCAATCAGATTGCTTAAATCACCAAGATCACTGAGTGTGTATATACTAATACAGGTTCGACGGCTTTCGTGTAGTAATAGACCCTTCCACGGTTTTGTTTTCATGTTTTTTTGTCAAGGCCAGCTAGCGAATATCCAATAAAACATTGCTGAAATTGAGAGCGCCTTAAACCCGGTTCAGACGCCGTTCTTTTCATGAGCCGAACCTAATACATTGAATTAAGTACATGAAAAGGTCTGCGTCTCAATCAATTAGGAACGCCTATTTCAATTTGGAACAGCTCAGCCGTTCTTCCTACCTAGCCCGGCCGGGGAATTTCGACTGTGGAACCACTTTGGGACGGCCTTGATTCAGACGCCGAACTTTTCATGTACCAAACCTAATCCATAAATTATAATAACGTATTTTGCAAGCAGTTTGACCAAAATGAGCATTTTTCTCCTTTTGAAGTTAGTTCGGCTGGAATTAAGATCGGCTACTGAATCAATTCAGGCGGTCTAAATAGTTTGGGTCGGCCTTAAATCGAATTAGGTTCGGCTCATGAAAAGTTCGGCGTCTGAACCGGGTCTTAGAATTAGTAAAAACACCAAGTTTGAGGGTGATACGTTGAAGGCGAGCGAAGATATTGCTTCCGAAAGTCTTCAAATCTTGCAAGCGTTTGTACCGTGGGGGGCGGGGGGACTAACTTGTCCCTCACCATACAAACGTCTGTAAAATTTGGTGTCTTTGCGGAGCTATATCATCGTTAGTTTTCAATAAATCATGTTCAAACTTGACATATTTTCTAATTTTAAGGCGTGCTTTAGCCATTTTGGTGTATTTTCCCTAACTGGTCTTAGTTAAAAATTGAAAAAACCGTGAAAGGGTCTATTCTGGATGATAGCTCATGTCAGTACACGAAGCACCGAAACTATACATATTAGCTATGAAATCTTCCCACGTCTCCTTAATTTCAGTCAGCGAGCTGGCAATAGATTACTCAGTGAAAATTCTAACTAAGCCTCGAGTTTTAGAAAGAGAGTAGAAATTGGACGTTTCAGCAGCATTTTGCTGTCATTGTAGGTTGGTACTTTTAAGGTTGTGTTTGCATATCATTCTGGGGATCCAGTATCAGCAACAGAGATGAAACATCACGAGTTTAGAGGCGTCAAAAATATCCTTTTGCTAAACAGTATGGACAAAAGGAACATCAGCGAGACAGGATGGAAGAAGTTTGATTTGACTGCTAGGAATGTAAGTAAAAAATTCAAATAACTCTATACTATATTTTCAAATACCATTTTACGATCAGAAAATGAAAAAAATCATTTCCTCAGTTTGCAAATGGAAAACGTCACAGATGATCAATATTGGTGTTACAAGGTGTGTGTTACCGGAATATAATGAAAGGAGAATAATTATAGGTTTATAGGAAATGATTTCAAAACAAGTATTGACCTAGCTACCGGGTCTCTAGAGGCAAAACATTGACACACTATTTCAAAATCTTTTTTGCCCCAAGGCAAAATAATTTACCTTGACACATTCATTTCCCATGAAAAATGGCCTTTAATTTGGGTCAAGTTAGGGCTCGGCTTTCGATAAAAATGGATTTTGTTTAACAGAAAAATCTAATTTAGACAACACTGTTTGCTTTTCAGGAACTTAAACATTTGATAAGTGGTTAATTCATGGGTATTATAAGCATGCGCATACCTGAGATGATCAGAACTACAGGTGTCTCCGATCATGCGTCCGAGAAAATTTGGATTTTCACGCTACAGTCAACTCTCATTATAGCGGACACTGTAGGGACCTCGAGTTAATGTCCTCATTAGCGAGAGTCCGTAATAGCGAGAGCTTATTTCAGTCCAATGTCTGTAATTCCTTTTTTGGCTAGGATTTAGCTGCTGTCCATATTATCGGGGTGTGGGTTCTAGCGGGGTGCCCGCAAGGCGAGAGTTGACTGTATACAGAAAAGTACTGAACTATTTCGCTTACTCCCTAGACGCTTACGCTTGCCAGCAAAAAAAACATGTTGCAAGTTTACTATTTCTTACATACTTATTGCTCTTTAGATGACTATCCCAGGAAATAAACCGACAACATACTGGTGTACTTTGCTGAAAGGCCCAGCTCTAAAATCAAAACATTACGTTACCAAGGTACTTGTCTGCTAAGTGGAAGTTAGGGTTAAGCACGAGGGTGCAAAAGTTCCGCCTCAAAAGTCTTAGGAGGGGAATACAGGGTAGAAAAGACGAAAGGAAAACAGACGAACACTATTCGTGATGTCTTCTCCAACAGTTATAAAATATTGGCAACATTCCTTTGCGTCGTCCAATTTTGCCCTTTACCACATTCCATGATTAATCAAATCAGAGTCCTCGACTGATTTTGTTAGTTACATGTATATTATTATTATCACTTGTCTGATTACCTCCTTGGACATCACTTTGTCGTATCTTTTTCATTTTAAAGTTTCAAGAAACTTGAAATATTCAGGTAATTTTAATTTTTCCTGTATCGCATCAAACTTAATTAAACTGCCTTTTTTGGAAGACAATAGAATTTTTGTTTCTTACCTTCTTTTGCGTTTCGATAAGAGGCGTTCGACCTCTAATTAGGCCTTTCCCGATTGTGCTCGGCAACTTTTGAGCAACTTTTGGCGTTTGGAGCGATTTTTTTCGGTTCCATCAACCTCGAGCAAACTTTGCCTTTCTTAGCAACTTATAGCACGTATCAAGCACAAAAAAAGGCAACGATTTCATAGAAAACTTTCTAGCATTTTACGAGCACAATCAGGAAAGGCCTGCCTCTTATAGTGGTCTTGTAGGGTAAACATTTTTAAGCGGGTCGACAAAACGATCAAACAGCCATGTGTCGAACCTTAACATATATTGACGCACGGCTGCTTGACGCAATCGCAAAGTGAATTAAGCTTTATCCATTCAACGGAAAAGCCAGGGTAACTGAATGATTTAACGTCTGGTTTTTTAAGATTGCTCCTCAAATTCAAAAGGGAAACGAAGGTTTCACGCACCATATGATTTTGTTCGAATGCTATGGCAGTTTCACTGAGGAACTTTTTGATGAGGGAGTGGACTGTTCTCATCAAGAAAATTTACCTGGCATACCTTATCTGAAGTGCAGGTCTAATGCATTGGTCGCTGGATGGGCTGTAGGAGGAGAGGTGAAAAAAAAAAAAATAAATAAACCAACTATACAATAATACTGCATTATTCTGGAAAGGTCTAATAATGAAATGAATTTCTGTTTCGAATATGTCGTTGATAAAAATTGACACAGTGCTCAAATTTTCTGTGAAAGAGAAAATCCTCCAAGTAGGCATTTTCCCGATTCCAGATTCCCGTACATTTGGCGAAATCTAGAGCACGACTTGACCTAGGGGAGCTGGAAATTTCCTATAGAGAATGACATATTTAAATACCGTAGTTGTTGTAAACACTACCTATGACCTCCCCCAAAATAAATGGTGTCATTAATTTTCTTTTTAATTCAAGACATTCTGTAGAGACACAGTGTACTAAACTAATGACGAATGTGAAATTCTGGAGAGAAATACACTCTAAATCAGAAAGATCTGTTTTAGCCCTAAATATAGGGCCGTTTCGGTGAGTAAAATGCAGTCCTATTTTTGAGTCTAATTTGGCTCCCTTAAATCAGGGCCAATACAGTCCAATTAGCTAGGACTGATTTGATCCCAAGACTGAAACGAGCCCTACCGTTGGCTGGAATAGCCTTTTGATTGAGCTTTTTTGGCTTACATTGTGCTCAAATGGCTCCAGGGAGGGCTGAATCAGACTTTGGCCTGCAGGGCTGAATTCACATTTTGGGGCTGAAACAGATCTTTTTAATTTTCAGTGTATGACAGCAGAGTCCTCATCTAAAAGAGATTCATGACACCCGCTCATTTGCACGCGTTTAAGGACTGATAGATAAAAGCAATGGCATGTGGTTTTTCAGGGGGTAAACAACTGATAAAATCTGCAATGCCAATACAAGAAATAGCGGCCGAGTTTGGTTATTCTAGACAAAAAAAAAAGAACTTTTTATCTTAAAGACGATAATGGCAAATTATGGAGGTGATCATTGGTATTTTTTTTACTGCAGTAACGAGTTTATATGTCCTCACAGCAACCAACAATGACTAAATTTTGTCGAGACTCGAACTGTACAGTCTACAATTCTCGTAGTGTTTTGAGGGAATAAAGAAACTCGTCCGCGATTACTCGTATTGTCAACTTTTATCACTTTTTTGCTTCCTGTAATGCTACGTGACATTTCTGTTATCCCATCAATCCTTAAAGCGCGTGAAATGATGGCAGAATCGCGAATAAGGTCTTTTTCGTCATCTTGGTCTTGTTCTTCTTGACTTCCTTTTTCTGGGACGCTTGTTTGTGTTTAACTCTTCTTTTCGTTACTTTTCTTTAGGGTTTTTATTTCCCACCCCATGCAGGTTACCCGATTGGAGCAGCTGACTCGTCGAAGTACTTCCTACTAGAAACACATTATAAAAATCCAAATCTCATTAAAGGTATGCATTTTTGAATCATTATTTACCAGATCTGATCTAGAGAACAATTTGATGATCTCACTTAATGAAATTCTAAATGTGCCAAGGAAAGGTAGCTAACGGTTACTTAAAAAATGTGCAGAGAAATGGAGCAATATAATTCGGAATATAAAAAGAAAGAAACCCTGATTATTGTTTATTCATGCCATTTTTCTCCATATCTGGCCAAGATTTTATTCAATCAAAAAATGGCTTAATAAGGTCTTAGTCATTAGTTCTAATCAGCAAATGTGCGAGAATTTTAAGACGATTTTTCGAGCGTTTTTAGTGAATGCAAATTGAAAGCAAAAATAACAACAACAAAAATCCGCTTGCCTCTATAAAACAAGTATCTGCAATATAGAGGCTGCTCCTTACTCATCACAAGCTGGTATATTTCTTTTAAGACCAATTAGACAGCTCGGGCTTTACTATCTACTACACCGACAGGGTACGAAAATATGACGCTGCGATTTCTGTTCTCGGTGTCGGAATCAGTAACTGGCTCATTATTCCCCCTAAGCAGAAAAACTGGCTATCAGCTGGATACTGCATGCATCAATGCACTGAGGTGAGTTTTGACACATTTCTAAGGCCCTTGGTTAATTTCTTGGTCCTTTATGTATTAGCTGTGTTAACAGGGGTTTCATCAAAAAAGTTGAGACCAACCAAAAATTTCAAATTATTCCGAGCGACAAGAGGAGCCCGCAATCCTAATCTCCAGGTTGTTATTACGCATGCACCGCACGTATGTAGCCAGTTTCATTTGGGCATCCAATAAGAATGAATGGAATGCATAGAACACAATCTGATCACGCGCTTTGGGACCTTTTATCACTCGTAATTTAATCACGCGTGTTTTGACTACCTATCACGTGAAACTTTAAAAGCAATTTTACTCTCCTATTTGGGTAAGCGAGGCGAGCCTCGCGAGAACGCGCAAGCCAGGGGACCGAGGAAAGGAGAGCTTGCAACGATCTCTCATAAATTTTCATGTCCATCCCGGAAACCCCGGGACTCCGCAAAGCGTGAAAACTGTCACCGCAAACGTGCCGCAGATTAGAAAAGTGACAACCGCCTGTCAAGTAAGTTAAGACAGCCGAGGACTCGTAGAATTATTTATTTATTTTTAAATCGCTTTCGCAACAGCATCAAAGCAATGTTTTTATATGTTTTTTTTTTTTTGCCACGGGGACATCGAACTTCAACGTGTCCGCTCGGATAAGAACTCACTAATTTGATTCTCGTTTCGTTTACTTTTGAAAAGTCATCCTTACTGCTGTGTAGAAGACTACTCCCCATCGCAATCACCAACAAAAACATCATATATTTGTCTGTCTGGAAATGGAGAATAGCGTTTTCCTGCACTTGGTTCTCTTAAGTTTTACTCCAGTAGCTTCCAACTCTTTCTCTTTTCCTTCTTTACGGTCACGCTACACGTTTCTGAATTTTTCTAATCAGTAGAATTCAACCGGGCGACGAAACCGATGTTGGAAAACAGCGCTTGAATCACTCTTCACTTTCACTCTCCCGGTTTTCAGAACTAAACAAGGTGCTTGACACAAACGAATACAACTCAGTGATAAAGGGCTTTCATTTTCCTTCCACAAGAACTACAAACTCGATCCGACTTATCCTCGGCTCGCAATATTATTTCTCTTTACGAGAATTACATCAAACGAGCCCGTTTGCTTTGAGGGCTGAAACAAGTTCTCGGTACCAATCTGATCCCCCTGAGAACCAAATTTGACACACAGACGAAGCGGGTGCCAGCTTAACCTGTTATTAACCAACTTTGATTTCCGTAACGTTATTTTTCAGCCAATGGTATTTCCCTTCGTCTGGGCGAAGTACAAATGAAAATTTGTAAGGGATGGTTGCAAGCTCTCCTTTCGCCGGCCCCTCGCGGCCTCGCCGCTCGCTCGCGCGTTCTCGCGAGACTCGCTTCACTCGCCCAAATAGGAAAGCTTGCTCGCAGGCTAAATGGAACGTGACGCCAGTTATCAGTAACCCATTCATGGCGGTTCCTTTTCAACAAAGCAATTGCCTTTTAAGGCCTTGTTGTCTTTAGCAGGCTAGTACGAGCCACAGCATTGGCCAATATTTTCAAAGCACTATTCATGGCTAAGTGTTCGCACGTGCAACAAACTAACAGAATGTCGCAGGAAGAGGATTATAATCTCGGTCAAATATGTAGACATGACAAGCCTCTCTTTTACTTTCGACTTTGATCGGATGCAGTTCTAAGCCACAATAAAAGTAAGTTAACTGTTAATGGTATACATTAACAAGGAATTTCGTTTTCTAATTTTGCTGGTTTCTCAGCCGTTTGAGATTTAACCGGTTAATTTTCCTTAATCTTCTAAAAAATCAAAAAATCAACTTGAACTAATTGGTGTATTTATTTTCAGTCATTATTTAAGAACACTAAATTACCTGAAGGTGGAATCAACATATGTGCCGCTTCACTTCACACTCACTTGGCAGGTAAACATTCGCGGAAACTTGTCCGCTTCGTTGATTTAGCAACAGAACGCGAACGTCATTTGACGACGGGAAAGCGCGCGGAAAGGACCAAACTCGACCTTTGGTGCCCAATTTGCCGCTCTGCCATTGGTCAAGCCAGTTGTTTGATTTGCGAGCGCCTACGTCAACTGACGTTCCCGTTCTGTTGCTAAATCAGCATCCGACTGGAGCGCAGACGATCGTGGGTTCATTTCCATCTAAAACTATTTTTCGGTGAGGTTTTCTCTCCACACATTGTCATTTATTGAATAAATAAATATATAATTATAACAATCATGATAATAAAAAAACAACAACAACAAAATAAATAGAGGATATTACATGGCTGCGCGGAGATACGAAAGTTCTCTTCGAGTGTTCAAAAATATTTCACGAGTGAACGCAGCAAACAAGTGAAATAATATTTTATCAACACGAGAAGAGAACTTTTGTATCTCCAAGCGGCCATGTAATGTTCTTTTTATTATATGAACACCAATGAAATACCAAACCATTTACATTTTAGTTTCATGGGAACGTATGAATAGGTCTAGTTTCCTTTTTATTCGCTTTAGGGTGATCGCTACTGATTTCTACTGGTCGAGTCTATGACATAAAGGACCGCATTTTCCGAAATTCGTGGCGTTGAGCCTGAAGACGTGTAAGGCTGCGGCCGATCCCAAAACATCTCTGCCTCACTCGATCACCGAAAGCGGGTAAAAAGCTTTGGTACCCAGGAATAACAGTTTCTAGGAAAGAACTGGCTAAAAAGACAATGTAATTCTAGCACAAGCCCGGTCCTCTTTAAGGCACTTCCAGACTGACACTGAGCTGTTCTTCTGGTTTAGTCACGTCGCTTCTTATATTGCTTGAAAAAGAAAGTTTGCGCAAAAAACCGACACAGAATTCGCTTTTTTTTCCAGGACGTGCTTCCTGGACTAAGCATGTTCGTAACGGAAAAGAACTTCCTGAGATTGCTCGGGATGATCATTATGACCCCAGTTTTCAGGTCAGTTGAATTTCATTTTGCAAACTAATCTCTTGAAATTTTTGTTGAGCTACAGCGGAAGTCGACTGAGTAGCTTTATTTTTTTTTTGTTAAAAGAAGCTAATTAGTCGACTATCATTGTCGTTTTACTCTAACTTTGATCATAGATAAACTTCAGTGCGAGTGCTCTCCTGTTATTTTGTAGGAAACAAGATACCTTCGAAAAGAAATCAACATTCAGGCGGTGAGTTTAAAAATGCCTGAGTGTTATTTGCTTTGCCATTTTAGTAACTAAAGTGCTTATGAACACTTTAAACCTGTTATACTGCGCTACCGTACTCCTGTGGACCCTTAGGATTACGGTATACTCTTACTACAAGATGGACGATGAGCTTTATGATTGCTGCCTTCCTGATATTGGTGATATATATTACACTCATCAGGGAGACGATATCATTCACTACTGCAACTATAATTCTTTGGACAGAGATGGAATGATCCGTGTAAGTATGGGATTTTTAATTTAAACACTAATCAACAAATACTTAGGGGCCCAACACTACAGGGGTTCATGAATAATAATAATAATAATAATAATAATAAAAACGAGGATGTCACGATATTATGGGACATGCAAATTCACACAGACAGGAAAATAACAGCCAGCAGACCCGATATAGTGATTAAAGACCACAAAACGAAAACCTGTAAATTCACTGACATGGCAGTACCATCGGACAGAAACACATCCGTGAAAGTCACTGAAAAACTATCCAATTATGAGGACTTGGAAATTAAAAAAAGCCGAATGTGGGGCGCGAGAACGGAAACGATACCAGTTATCATTGGAGCACTTGGAGCTATCAAAAAGGGAGTAGAAACTTATCTTGGAAGAATCCCCGGCCAACTAAGCATCAGTGAACTACAACTTGAAGCACCTTTCTTTGCTGCGAGATTGACTGCTCTCTTGGTCTTCTCGGATAGGAAATTTGTCAGGTCTTCTAATTTTTTTTAATATCGCCCAGTCTCACATCTCTCTCTCTCTCTCTACGCGTGGTTAAAAGCAAAGATCTTATCAGAGCATCATCTGGAGGTTCATGCGCTTGGGATACGATTTGCGTGACTAGAGGGGCGGTTACCTGAAGAGACATTGCGTGTTCGAATCCAGCACGCTCAATTGAGTTTTCTAGCCCCAGTCCCCCCATCCTCACTGGTAGTACCAGCAGTTCTCGTTCATTCGTTGTACATGTATGGCCCGTAATTGTTGGTATTAGGGCATCACCAATAGAACGTTCCAATGGTTCTAGCAGTTCTTCAATGTCAGATAATGTTCTTAGGTAGTATGTCCATTTGTGCTTCAAACCGAAGGTATATGCCGCATAGCAGGCTTGTGGTTGGGTTGCTGCAAACTCTGCCAGTTTCACCACCTGGCCAACCCAATCATCCACCTTTTCACGTACATACTCCTCAAGATAAGATCTTGAGCCGAGTACTGCTCCTAAATGCTTCTGACCCTGAGTGGAGATGCTAATTGACGTTTGATCAAAAAGATCCCTCCCTGCCTCTTGTTTCTCAGGCTTCACAATAAGCCAGCACTTTTTCGCATTGGGAAAATATCCCAAGCTCGGACCCGATTCGTTTAGTACACCCCACCATTTCTTCAGTTCCCCCAAGAAACCAGCACCAGTCGCGTCATCCGCGAACCAACACTGCTTTACTAATGTAGAGGCATTCAAGCGTGTTATTAATGGATGAAGACTTACTGCGTAGAGACTGTTACGCGGGTAATCTTTTAGAGGACGAGTAGCTTGCAAACTAAACTGAACGCAGGGTTGTCGGAACAGCAACAAGAAGATTTATTCCAAAAATGAACGTAGTTTCCACGAAGTAAAACTCCACAACAGCACTTAACTCGATAAATTTACACGGCCTCTGCCAACTTGAATAAACACTGCTTCCGTCACACTTGACTAAACACGACTAACGTCAAACTCTCTTCGCTTGTGGTAAACTAGTTAAAAACTTCACTCGAACTCGCTTACTTATATACTTTTACAATAATATTCTAGAAGTTTCTAAATAGTCTAATTATAGAAAGATTACAAAAAGGTTACAAAATATACCGTTTTAGAACACTTACGCAAGATCCTAAAATAAACAAATTATGAACTTTCGCGAAGCTTCTAGAAAGTCACGCTAGTCACGCGATACAGTTTTTCGTAACAGAGACACATAGCAAGGTGGTCCCTCTGGGTTGTACCTTCTTCTGATCTCATTTCCTTTCCGCCAATGATAATCAGACGTGCCGGTTCTCTATAGGTGTTAATTACATAAGTGGCTATTTTGGCTGCGGCCGCACTAGGGGACTTAACCGAGTTACTTCCAATTAACTAATTAAAGTTAACTGGTTTAAAATGTCAGCGAGTGCGGCCGGGTTGTCTTCAGTCTTAACCGAGTTTTAACCGGGTTATGCAAATTAAGCAAGAACAATAGATTTTCTTAACCAGGTTAGGTTTTTTTAAACCACCTCGCGAGGTAGTTTACCGCAGGTTAACGTTTTCAATCATCTCCGCCTACGCGTGAGAATGTTCCAAAGTTTGGCTTTATCATGCACGCAAGCACAACCGTTTCGAAAATTACTTCTTTTGCCGCAAGTTCAGCTTTTCTTTCTTACAAACAAAATTGAGTTAAAACTTTTAAGAAGTCAAACTCTTTTTATCAGTGATACGGGGTCACATTTTGTCAGTCACTCTGAGGCGAGCGTTATGAGGGACCCAAGCAAGTGAAAAAACAAAACCGCGCAACATTGACTAACTTTGTGAAAGTCTAAATTGAGTCCGGCCGGTGATAAAAATTAACCCGGTTAACCTCTTTTAACCAGGTTACGTTCCGAAGAATTTTTTACCGGGTTTTTCAAAAACTAACCCGGTTAACTTGCCAAGTGCGGCCGCAGCCATCGTAGGGCATAATATTCTCACGTAATGCAGAGCAGCAGCCCTATTCAAGGAGTTGAACGCATTATAGGCATCAATCAATAAGACAGCGTCTGTATTGTCGGCTTCAAATATGTTGTGCATCGCGTGAATCGCCGCTTCACTTCCACTCTTTTGTCCTGCACAGACTTGCAGTGACTCGCTGGTCTCAATAATATCTCGCTTGGTCACCTTTGTTGCACATTTTTCTATGATTCTCCTGATAACCTCTCCTATACCGATCGGCCTAACGTCCCCAAGTGGAATCAACCGACTAGCCAAAATTGGCTCAATAGTGACGAGATCAACAAATTCTGTACACAGTCGTCTTGCTAGAGTAGCCAAGGAGTCACAGAGGTTCGCGCTGGACTTCTTAAAAGACTTGCAGACCAGCATTATCTTGAACCCGTTCGCATCCACGCCCGAGGGCCCACAAGAGCCTTTAGTTCTTAAAGCTGCTTCTCGTACCATTTCCCCGTTTATTTGCTGGTATAGGATGGCTGGAACATCCTCCACTGGCCCAAATAACACAGAGCCCGATTTAGCTTGTTGTGCCTGCGGATGTTTATCCGTGAGTTGTTTCATGACTTGCTCCGATAATGGTAGTACGCCCCCACAATCCTCTTCGCTCAGATACCGTAAAGCTGAATGTATCTGACCTTCCATCACAAGTTTAGCGAAGATCTTTGCTTTATTCGGTGGATCCGCTCTCGGAGATCTATCAAGGTGCTTTTGTATCATTCGCCCCTCTCGCAGAAGAGTGTCAACTTCTCCGTCTTTCCACAGTACTAATCGTCTTGCAAGACATTCTTGATGATCTTTTGCCTTTGATTTTTTGCTTGGTTTTTGAAGACCAACTGCTAGAAGAACAAAGGCTGCTTTCAAAGCGGTATGCTGCATCTCAGTTCTATTGTTCCAGTCATTGATGTGCTTCGTTATCTGGGCGATGAAGTCCCTTCCGGTTTTTCCATATGGAACGAGAAAACTATTTTTACTCCGTGTAATGATTTCATTATAAGTTGTAACAATGAGTGACGCGTCAAGCATTATCATTTCTCCGTTACCTTTGCACCCCCAGTTAACAGAAGCTGGCACGCTTGAAGCTTTATAGGGTGGTAAACCTCCCATCGCCTTGGGCGACTCTTGGTATGCGTTTTTTCAATGGACGCGTAATCATCTGTACGCTCCATTGCCTCCTGTGGGAATTGTGAACCTGGCGCATGTAAATCCAAGTTTGCCAAATAATTAGCATTTTGGCCAAGTTGATCGCTGTTTTGATTTTTGTTCTCAACTATCCCTTGGTTTTCAGATCCCGCCACACCATTATACTCCGCCTGGTCAACGTAATCCATATCCATGACACTCGTCCTATTTGCGCTATATGTATCATTATCCACAAAACAGTCTTGTGCTTTTTCTAACCTCGAGGCTTGATCGCGTAAGTGTTTCCCTTTTAAGCCGAAGTGACCATATCCTTTCTGCGCCCAAAGTTCTTTCTGAATAATGATGTATCCTTTCTTTTTCCCGTTCGCATTACATAATGGATCTTGTGAGGAAGTCAGCTCCTTGGCCCTTCTCTTACACTCTAGTAAGTCGTTATTCATCCGGTCTGACCATTTTACCTTCGGTTTTCTCGACATGTTGGCTCCAAGGAGCAGCACCGCGGCAGCACCGTGAGCTAAGAAGCGAGGTTGACTCGGCGGCAGAATTATAACGCCGCAATGTAGGCAAAAAAAAATTTGCATTTTTGACCATATTTGGGTGTGAGTAAGACCCCATATTTTGGTAGTGACGCCATGGTCTTGTATTTACAACTCGTGTTACGAAATTGGGTGATTCAGTGTGCAGCTTTTCGTTGTCTGATCAAGAGGACCTAACAGGTGAGCAAGCTTTAATAGATTTCTAGTTTGAAAGGGCAATTTGTGCTCTGGTTTGCTTTATAAATTGCGTTTAAAGCAACAGCTTTAAAAAAAAATAGGGTTTTACGGTCAAATTTTTGTCAGAACCAAGGTAGCGTGTTCGCTTCTCGACTCAGAACCAGGGTTTTCAGTGTCCTCTTTTTCTTTATGAATTGAATTTTAAGCGGTAGTTGATCAAGGCACAAGGTTATATTCTCAAAACTTTTATCAGAACCAGCGTGTTCTTAGCCGGTCAATTTACATTGAGCCAGTCCTCACCTCCCGTGAGGAATGCAACGTATTTGCAGACCTTTATTTTAAAATTTATTCGAGAGATTTTGTCAACCAGCATGTTTTTTTGTACCCTGGGTGCCAGAGACTTTTCTACCGCGGTTTCCGGTTTCTGTCAAGTCGTTTTTTTGCCGCTCGATTTACATTGAGACAGCCTATCATTATGCCTTTCAAGAGACTCTTTGTCCTGTGACACTCGCTCATTAGATCTTTTTATTTTATTCAAGTTTATATTTTTATACCTCTGATACATTCCGCCCCATTCTTGCGCTTTTCACACATTTTACTTTACACCAATTTTTTCTTACGCACATTACCACGCGAAACATTTTAACATTTCTTATCCCAGATGACGCTGTTGCTCGGGATTTAATTATTGTTTATAATATCAGCAGTCAAAGGCCTCATTTGAACTATCTTTTTCTTTCTAACGTTTATAGTTTTGATACAATTGAATTTTCCATGAAACATAAGTACTAATTAATATAACTTGGTCATGTATTTACCAACAAAGCTTCAAGCCATGTTGTTATTGCTTAATAATTAAAAAGTGAAAGCCTACAATGTGCCAAAGTTGTTGTTTTGAAGTTGGGTGCCATCCTTTTCTATAGTGGAATCCATTTTAAACCTCTAAAATTATGAAAAAATATCGCGAAGATCTGAATAGGCACATTTCACAAAATATAAACGAATTCGCCTCTTTGGCACTTGCCGGAATGTACCCCTAGTAATAACTCTAAAGATGACTACCGCACAGGTTTTTGAAACGTCAGTCACTGTCAACAGCAATAGTCCTATTCAGGACTACGTTCATCCGGACGATCAAACTCAACCTACTTTTGAAATGACTCCTGGGTTCAAACCTTTCACAATAATTAAATAATTTTATTATTCATTCAAAATATTTCCCCAATTCTGATTGGCTAAAAGCACACACATAATTCACCATAACCAGTTACTGATTACCAAATTTGGAAGAATTTTGTGTTTAACGAGGAAATAACGTCAAAAATGCAGCATTCTACAGGTTAAGACACCATTAACCGAGAAGACCTGGGAACGAGGTTGAGTTGTGTTGGTTGTGAAAACAAAACGGCCGACACTTCACTCGTTTCAGGAGTAAGAACTACAGCTGGAAGTAGGCGAAGTAATGGCTAAAAACATAGCAAAAACAGCAAGAAGACAACTCGAAGAGCGACATCTGCTATTCGGAGAATATTTGGGGAGCTGGACAAACCTAAAAGTACACTACCGAAGATGAACTTAACATCGATGGATCGATGAAGGTAAGCATGTTTTAGCTATGTTTTTAAGAATGAATAATAAAACAATTATTGAATTCGGCTTTCCTGTCTTATGAACAATTATGGAGATCTCGGAGGGTGTTATCCGCCTCGGCCTACAACACCTTCCTCGATCGATTTTTTTTTTTCTTAGCGTTGTAGATTCGAATACATGTGATAAAATTCGAAAAGTCAGGGCCCGAATCACATGTAATAATGCAAGAAATATCGACCTTCGTTATCTTAAAGGCTACTAGTACAGATAGACAAACAAGAGGACTTCACATCTTTAAGATTTTTGCATTTATTTGGCATCAGATAATACACTAATAATTCTAGTGTATTCCGACCAAATGACCTCTGAAGCCCGAACCCACATATAGTGCGCTTGGGCTGCCTGTGATAATAATAGCCCGTCTTTTATACTTTAATTAGATTTACATACAGCTCCTTTTTAGGTTTATACTTTCTTTCGCTTATGTTCTCAGGGAGGTGGATCGTTAACAGATGAAATGTGCTTGGTTTTCATAATGTACTATCCCCGTGTTAAAGAATTGTCATATTGTGACAATACATTTTACGCACCTTCATTAAAACTGATAGAGAAATACTTGTAAGTTCACATTATTTTGTACTAATTCCATGACAAAAGTAAGATAGAAATATAAGACCAATTTCCCTGGCCATTTTCATTGATACAATTTGCGTTCGTAACTCTTTGGCATTTCGTAAATTAGCACGAATGAACCGAACTAAATTACTGCAGGACCCTGAAGCAGCCATGTAAAGCTGAAGGAGTGAACTCGCTATATACCGGACACACGGCCTCGAAACACAGCTCTAAACGATGAACATGTCCATAAAATGGACGCTAAGATTTGGTCTTTGCCAGCGTTTATAGCAAACTCTTCTTTCAGGCTAACACCAAATCACTGGCCCCGCAAATGTGCATGTTTTAGAAAGGTCACGACAATACCATGTCAAACTTCAAGATCGCATGCAATAGTTCCTTTTCAACTTGTAACTTGCTCAAGTTTATAAAAAGCTAATAAGAAAAAGGGAATCGCCATCTCGTGTTTACGTCTTAAGCAAAAGGCAGAATTACTCGCAAATTTCACGTCAAAGTATTGCACAAGGACGCTGGCAAAGAAATGCGTTGTTATAACCTTTTATTGCTGTTATTTTTTTGAAGGTCTCTTTTTAGACGCCTTCGTGGCTGCGTAAGGTCCCTAAAATAACTAAACAACGGAGGGGGTCGAAAAATGGTTATGTTGTAACATTTAAAAGTGTTTTACATTACTCTGATAAAGAGCTAGGCTCGATTACTAGCCGCTGTTCGGGAAATGAGCCCACGATCCTTCTCCGAAATCGAGCCTAACAAAAAGCCTGACATACAAGAGCACCCTTAAGTTCCTTCTGAAAATGGTTTGGTATCAATGGTGTTTTAGTGAAGTACTTTAATTTGTGTTTATCTTTAATTTGGAGGTATTTATGAAATCGGACCCAAAGCCACATCACTTACAGCTGATTTTTCTTTTCTTTTAAGCCCCAGCGAGGAAATGAAAAGTTTTAGGGGGAATCCTCTTGCCTCTATTCACTCAAAATGGTCCGAAGAAATGGTTAGTGACCTTCGTAAATATCAAGACGATGCTAGTACTTTAATTCCTGGATGTTGGGCTAGAAACATAACCTCGTACGAGGTAAGTATCTACCTGATTCAGACACCACCCAACTTTCTGGTAGACCAAGAGAGAGCGAGTACACAACAGCCATGTTACACAAAATGGCTGACCTTTTTCAGAGCCTTAGAAGATGTCAGATGAAGGAGGTTAGCGATGCTACATTTTTATGTACCTTCCCCCATTAACCTTCAGCCATGCAGTGCTCAGTAGTTTAACTGTCATTAATTTGACATAAAGTAGAAACTTAACGTCTGTGTACAAAATGTATCGATTATGTGTTTGCCTCCAGCAAGGAAAGTTCCGTTTGAGCCACTTCCATAAGGAAAAGATCAAGCCACCATCGACCGTACAACGTTTTGACCAGCATTCAACCCAAAGAAATTTGGTCATCTATTTAGAATTTCTGGAGATTTCTTAAAGGAATGATGGACTACCACTATTAATACCACTATATTCATGACCTTCGGTTATTCCCTTGTGTTTGACTTCGCAGGAAACAGAGAGTCCAAAGCTCAGAGTCCCGATACCGGAAATTACAGAGCCGCTACCTTCGAAAGAGTCGTGCCCTGTTCTTTCTGGGGCAGACAAGACTCCGTTTTATTTATATAGAAAAGAAGCTACAAAATTTGTCAAATATCTGTCTTTGGCAACTAGTCAAAATCTTAAACAAGCTGGAAATCAGGATGGCGTCGAGAGCAAGCACGTTTATCGAGAAAACCAGTAACACTGGACTAAATAATCTATACGCCAGGCTTTATGGGAAACTTGAAACAAGAAGCAAAACAGCACAAAAAACAACAACAACAAGAAAACACGCATCACAGCTGTTGTAACGGGTAGAGAGGAGGTCCAACAGGGTTTTGCAAACATCCCTTCTGGTGTTATATTTCCTCAGGGACTCTACCTTAGGGATATCTGAAATTCTGGCAAGGTTCAATTGACACAGCCACGTTCTTTTGTTTTTTAAATCAAAACCGAAGTATCAGCAGTGTCTTTAATGACAATCCTTATTCAGTGTATTTAGCAATAGGGTTAAATACAGTACACCGTAACAGCCACTCTTATCAGACGTACAAGAAAATGCAATATCATTTTCAGTCCCCGAACAAAGTCTACACGACTCACAGTTTTTTTGAAATATTTTAAAAATTAATAGCTCTGATAGTTTCGGTCGAACAGAATAGCTCGTGAAAAGTTATTTTCAAATATTTAACTCGCTAAAGTGAATTCTCATTTTTTTTTGATCGCCCGTCAATTACTTGCCTTATTTCTGGAAACCATCAGTATGCCCAGTCTACTTTCCGAAGTAAGCATTCTCTATATCATATCCCCCCCCCCCCACCCCACCGCGCAGCATTCTAAATAATTAATATGCTCTCCACAAAGCGGCCGCCGAAAGCGAATGACACTGCAGTTTAGTGCTTAGGGTTAGGAAACTGAACGTCTAAAGTTTCAGGTCAGTGTGTCCAGCATAACTCTAAATGGAATTTGATTTACTCAGTTTCCTAACCCTAATTACTAAACTTCAGGGTCATTAGGTGCTCGGTGTACATTCGTTTGGGACGTTTGGCGTTCTGCAAAAGTGCCCTTACCTACCCCTAAATCTGCGACGTAAAGAAACGAAGGGCTGTATGAAGAGAAGTAATTTGACGTATTTCTGAGGACTGCAAAACAGCCGTTTATTTTTATTAATTTTTTTTTCTCAAAATCGGTTTAGCGTGGCGTAAGATTCTCACACGCGCGGAGTCTCGCTCTCCGTTTTCAGCCTTGCTACAGACCAGTTTGACTGCTCGCGCGTATTTGAATACGCAAAAATACGAACTGCTTTGAAGTCTAGTAGTTCGGTATCCGGCACTGGATCCAAACTACACACAGCGAGTTTAGGGTGCGTTTTTCTGACGTCGAGCGCAAGGTAAGGGGTGTAGAAGACCGTTCCACCCACCGGTTTTCAACTTTCTGTGTAAATTTGATGGCCATTTTGCTAGCTGTTTTTTTACTATTATTATTGTTCTTCTTGTTCTCCTATTTTTTTCTTAAGTTATGGGGCAGAGGTGGAGGGTAACGGGGGGGGGGGGGGGGGGGGCTTTGGTGTAAGGACATAATTTGGTCTTCAGATAATCAACTCTGACCTAGCACAATCTAGCTAGGTCTTGTAATTCTTTCAATTCACAAGGTTAGTGGCGCGTTGTTCGGTGGATTTGGCCTAAAAGAGCGAAAAATAGAAACAGTCGCCAGCGCTGTACTTAATAATCCAGATTCTACAATAAACAAAAAGTTAACCGATACCGTCAAGTCATCAAATATTGTTGGAGATCTGACCGTGCCAAGATAACAACTTTTTTGTCAAGAAAAAGACACAAGATCTGGCAGGCCGTCTGCATCCTTCCCTTGGTTGCTTGTGGTTCATCACCAGTCGCTCGCCTCTACCTTGCGAAAAACGAAGCGCCTGAGGAGGAGGCTGATGCCGTTCGGTATTGCTTCTGGCTCGGAGGAATACCAGCATGAATTCTTAGACGGTCTACGCGGTGTTACTAACATCGCCGATGATATTTGCGTGTATGGGTGTGGCGACAAAGATGAAGGCGCTGACATCGACTACGACCGAAACTTGGTGCAGCTCTTGGAGAAGTGTGCTGAACACGATCTACGCGGCTCTCTGCGAAAAAACTTCTGTTCAAATCCCCATCTGTCACTTTCATGGGCCACAAGTGTACCCATAAAGGGGTGGAGCCCGATCTTGCCAAAGTAGCCGCCATCAGAGAAATGCCAGTTTCAACCGACAAAGCGGCAGTACAACTCTTCCTGGGAATGTGCCAATACATGTCCAAATTCTGACAGAAACTGTCCGAAACAATCTTGCCATCGAGGAGCCTTACCAAAGGTGAATCTTTATTTCTTTGGTCTGAAAGTCACGAAACAGCGTTTAACTCAGCTAAACGTCTCATCGCTTCAACAACCGCGCTGCGCTATTATGACCCACACCTCCCATTAACACTTCAAGTAGACGCATCTGGCTATGCAATATGTGGGGTTTTACTACAAGAGGGGCACTCTGTCTGTTTCACTCAAGCAACACAGAAAGAAACTATGCGCAAATCGAGAAAGAGTGTCTTGCGATCGTGTCCTGAATGGATAATTGGCATTACTACTTGTACGACAAACATGACATCACAGTCCACTCAGACCACCAACCCTTGGATACAATCTTTGAGAAACCCTTGAACAGAGCCCCCCGCAGACTGTAAAGAATGATGCTGCAGTTGCAGAAATACTAGTTCACTGTTCCTTATAAGCAAGGGAAAGAGCTTTTTATAGCACACACACTGTCTCGATCATCCACCAGTTCTCGATCATCCACCACCATCCACCCCGACAGTCACGCAAGAGTGCGAAGTGTTTCGTGTAGAACTGGCATAAATGGATCAGGGGGCAAATAGAGTAACAGTTGAAACAATGAACAAGATCAGAGAGGACACTTCAAAAGATCCTGTTCTAGCAGTGTTGCATAAAGTGGTGCTAAGTGAATGACTTTCAGAAAGGAAGAAAGTGGCCGAGCAAATTAGAGTTTACTGGGATTCAAGAGACGAGAGATGTATGATGGAAACCTTTACAAGTCTTATTAAGTTACCGTGCCCACATCCTAATTGGCGACCAGAAATCTTAACGGAAGACACACAAAGCTCATCAAGGCGCAGATAGCAGTATACGGAGTTTGTGCACAGTACTTAAGCGAGCGACCTCGAGAATCCATGGAGTCACACGACATACCTTTAGGCCTTGGTCAAAAATGAGTGCAGACCTATTTCAACTAAATGGCAGCAATTACCTCGTCCTGGTGGAGCAATGCAGTGGCTACGTCGAGCTCGAACCTCTGCGAAACACATTGGCTAGCACAGTCATACGAGATATGAAAAGAAATTTTGCCCGATAAGGAATTCCAGACGAATGCATAACTGATAACTTCCCACAGTTTGTCAGCCATGAATACTCGCGTTTCGCTCGCGAGTACGGGTTTACCAGTACAAAATCCTCACTCTACCACAGCCAAGGAAATGGGAACACAGAATCGGCAGTTAAGAATACCAATAATATCTTGAAGAAATCACGTAACGAGGACCCGTACTTAGTTCTCTTAGCATACCGAAACCGACCCCAGCAAGGATGCGACTATTCCCCTGCTGAGCGCTTGATGGCCCGAAAACTTCGGGACATTATCCCGACAGCTACCAGTCAGATGGTCCCGAAACTAATATGTGTTGTGCAAGAAAATATTGCAGAAAGGAGAAATTGGTCAAAGGTGCAGTACGACAAGAAGGCACTAACCCTACTGAGAGAATTCACAGAAGGCGAAAAAGTGTACCTCAATCCCCGCCCCACAAACAGGTCTCAACCATAGATCCATGGTGAGGTCGTAGAAAAGCCCACACCAAGGTCTTGCGTGGTCAAAACAGCAGTGGGGCCAGTTCGCCGTAATCATTCCCAAATCAGGAGGGAGAAAGCAGAGCCAGCTGATGGATACAGCACAGTAATGGACCAGCTTGAAATCGCATCTTTGCATTAAGAGCAAGAGCAGCAAAGACAATTAATAAGAGGAGGACCCGACTCCCGCTGCGCAATTTATTGGCTCTAATTTCCAAGTGACCAGCCGCAACCAGGGTTCTTTCTCGAAGCAAGAAAGAGAACCTTGGAAACGAAGTTACGATCAAACTTTGTAAAAAGCGTGACGTATTTTTAGTCCACCTTCCTGCAGGTGTCTCAGGCTCTGTGACAGTAATACCAATTCAAGCAATAAATGATACGTACCGCAGTACCCGATAGCACCACAGTGAGTACGGTCTCAGTAAAATTACAGTGTCTTTATGGGGTAACAATACGATCCTTAAATTTGTAGGAAATAAAATGATGTTAAAGAAACTTACTCTGCAGTTAGTTGGAACAAGTTACGAAGGAAAAAATACAGAAAACGAAAGAAAACACTTTTGCGGAAAAGCGAAGTACTCACATATATTTTAACCGTAGAAATGTAAAACGAACACAAAATATCTGCCCGAAGTCAAGCGTCATTAAAAACTCTGACGGTTGATGCAAACGGACGCAACATTGTTGGCCAAGTCCGTCTTCACACCCTGTTGCATGTTTTTGCGCGTTGTTGCGCGTTGTTGCGTTGTTGGGAATTGTTGCGCAAAATTTATAAGCGGTCAAACTTTTAGCTAACGGCAAACGGATGCAACAACCCCAGAAATTTTTGACCAACAATGTTAGCAAGAATCGTAGTCTATCTGGCAAGTTTGGTTATGAAATGAAACGAAATGTAAAAGACACGTAAATGTAGTCTTAATCACCCTTCAAAGGGTAGTTTGGCCCATCGTGTGGAAAGTTCTACTATTTCCCTAAAGCAGGACAAGCTATGGAGATTTAATATCCCTTTCAGCGGTGCTAAATTCTGGGATTCAGTTGACTGACCCTAAATTAAAAACCAATAAGGTGCTTAGAAATTAAAAGGAGAAGAAATTAACTCAACTGGCGTCATATCACTGACTAGGTGAGAAATAGAAAAAAAACAAATACAAAAAAAAAAAAAAACCACAAATCACAAACGGATTTTTCCAAACCAAAACGCCATAACGATATAAGAGCTGGATGACTGACTGATTGGTGAATAAGCTATCTTGTTAACGTACATCCTTGAAGAATACGAAATTGTGAGGTAATAAAATATGCTTTCTTCAAACCCTTTAGTTTTAAGAATGCAACAATGTCAATAATCATCGCGATATATCATTAACATCATTGTAAACAGTGTATTGAATGAGAGAGGTTGTGAATTCAAATCCTATGCAATTCCGAAACACTTTAGCTTTTCAAGCGTGTGGTAACCTGATTTAGTAGATGCACCTGTATCTCCAAATTTTAACTGAATTACCGGAAGATGAGACTTTTATGTGAGAAGAACGCTGTCTTCACGCCATGTGCGATCATTTTTATCGCAATTGCAACCACGGCTGCTGTCTGCACACGAATTCGTCACCCCGCATACGCACTTGTAGGAGTCAGACGGGGAGGCTCCTCCCCATTATGTCATTTGTACCATGTCAGGTGATACCCACCAGTCACTAGGGTTACCCATGTACAGAAGCGCAGAATTATAGCATTCATACTTGATACATTGCTTGCAATGTGCAGACATGTCCAGAAGACCAGCCAATTGTGGAACATTAGTCAGGCCTGCTCCTATGTAATGGACATGACCAGGAGCCCATCACATGACGTACGTAGCTTCCTGCGGCTTCATAGCCATTGACCAGGGTCCTAGTTTCACTGTCGTGATCGACAATTGTTACACCAACTGCGTTTTTGTCAGTCATGTCACAATGGACAGTGCAAGGTTCGTAGCCTTCTTCTTCATCTGGGTCGATAACATAAGATCCGCTTGTTGCTAGTGGACTGTACAGTTCTATTTCACTACAGGTTTTTCCTGTATCGCGACACACAAAACGTTTGCATATTAAACATAATGCGCGATACACAAAACGTTTGCATATTAAACATAATGATCAATGAAAAAAAAAAAAACAAACAAACAAACAATTCTTTCGCTATACCGCTTCTCCGATTGGCTTATCTGTCCCTTATCTTTTGAAACTAAAAAATGTTAAATACAGTTTAACCCCGAGCACTCGAACTCGGATAACCCGAATTTCTCTCTTTTAACTCGAACTTAATTTCCTTTCCCTTAATTATATGTTTTAGGAAAAGTCGCCAAGATTGGCCGTCTTGGCTTGAAAGGTGTTGAAGATACAGTAGAATCCCGGTAACTCGAAGTCAGAGGGGAAACGAAAAACAGTTCGATTTAGCGAGAATTCGCGTTATCGGGGTAAATATCTGTGAAATGTTGATTAATTAAGGGAACACTTTAATGTCGTCGTGACATGTACGGGAACATTGATGTTATCCTGGCACCGATTTTTGAGAGCGACTTTTGTTTTTCAAAATTAGCATTTTTTTCTAAAACATAGGTTTTCATTTCTACTTTTATTAAAATTTTATTTTCTTTACGGTTTCTTGATATATTTTTTTGGTGTTGTTGTTCTCATACTGTTCTGAGAGCGAAGTCTTAATTTTCTATGCTTTGGTATGAGAAATTCTATTCCAAAAGTTGTTGTTCTCACGGTTTGTTATTTGCTTTCTCGCCTTTCTTACGTATGTAAGGGTAGCCCGCTGATTCCTTTATTAACTTTCAAAACATGTAGTCATAACAACCTTTAGTCCAACACAGGCTATTTTTCGGGAGCAAAAAAAAAACCAACCACTTTATGGGAATAGTTTGGTCAATCCTTCAAAAAATTACTCTGCTTCAACATGAGCACAGCGCGGAACGGTACGAATACAGTCAAACTACCATAAAAATCATGTAATTGGCGTTCAAAAATACGTCAAGTCTCACCTTTCCTTTAGCAACGGATTCCAACAAGATCTCTTTGCCATGAAGACTGCATAGCAAGTTTAAGCAAAACTGACTCAGAAGTTTATTTTTATTTTTATTTTATTAGCCTAAATTTTACGTTAAATGACACCCAGCAACCATGAATCGGCAAAACGGCTAGAGGTATATGTAACAGATAAACTATTTAGTTCAACCTTAAGGAAATGCGTTCAGCATATAGGGAAAACAGTTAAGAAATAAGGCTCTTTTAATTATCACTTACCAAAGGGCAGTAATGAAGAAAACCGACATTCACTTGAAGGTCACCTGCAGTGGCCCGATACTAATGTCAGTGTCTAACAATTCACAGATATGAAGTTTGCTGAAGTCTGGACTTGCATACGGCAAAATTGATCGAATTGCACCTTGAGTCGCTTAAATGCAGCTTAATACGCAATGAAATACGTCCGCAACCAAAAGAGAGGAAATTTCGTTGCGAACAATTTGTAGCCTCCAAAGCGAGGGAGAGAAGCGACGACCGGAAATACGTCTGCGCTTCGCAGGCTAACAATTTGTGGCCCTTAATTGGTTTGAAGTTTCCAAAAGAAACTTTCTGTTTCTGAGCCCGATAAAGCCCCGACTGTTGGAAATCTGCTGTGGCTTGGTTTAGTGCAGATGTCCAAATCACGAAACTCAATGCAACGAAAAACATCTTTTAAAACGATGCATTACAAAATGTCCAAACTTAAGTGGAATGAAAATTACAGGTGCTCTATTCCGAATGCATTCTTTATTCATGGGTGGTAAATTAAAGCCGTAAAGATTGCCTTAATAGAATACAAAATAAGGAATTGTGAGAGGGAGCTAAGAACTAGCAAGCAAAACCGATTACATTACATGACTAAGCTGCCAAGAGGATCATGATTGCAGAAAACCTGTTCTGTTGCCTTTAGATAATTAGATTAACTCGTAGGGTCTGTATTCGTTTTATTTATTTATTTTTAATCATCTTAAAAGTGATTTTCTGACAAGCTTTCACGTAGCTTTAACCTAACAGCTTTTAGGTTGTTGTTATACAGTGAAACCTCTATTAAGCAGACGCCTTCGGGACTTTCCCAAGTGTCCACTTAATAGAGGGTGTAAAAATTGCGCACTGTTTCTTTTAACGACCAACATTCAACAGTTACCCTGTACTGTGATAAAGTTGCATGAAGAAGAAGCTATCTAGTCGATACCCAGAGTTCAAGGTCATTACCTTTCATTACCTACTTTAATTTGCTTGTAAATTCAAAGACATTAACTGACTTCAGTCCGTATTTCAAGGACGTACTCCAATACTACTCATTGTCAATTCAGTCCGGTGTCTGTTTTTAACAATAGAAAGTAGCCAAATACACCTTATTTCAGTGTCCGCGTCCGCTTAATAATAAAGTGTCCGCTGAACAGGGGTTCGTTATAACGGGAAATATAAGACGTTAATTTCGTGACCCGGCTTAGTGTCCTCTTAGTGAAGGGAGTCTGCTTAATTGGGGGTCCGCTTTATAGAGATTTCACTGTATTTCTCTGAGACTTTAACCAAAAAGGGTGACATAACGACCCCGAGTAGAGGGCAAAGCACCTGCCCAAGGCTATAAGTTTTGCATTTGGCAGGAACTTAGATGTATGTCAACATTTTACTCGCACAGTATATTGAGTCAAATTCATCATTTAATTTCTTATGAAGTCCTAAGCCATGGTTCAATACCAGCGCGCTTTAAATGACTGAGAAAGTTTGTCTTGTATATGTCTATCGCGTTTTTTCATAACCAAATACTACTGCATAATTTTTAATTAGCGTCAATCACCTGCTGTTTTCTTTTTGATTTTTTTTTGTTGTTGTTTTCATTGACCAGTTAGCCAAAGTCCATCGACAATGCTTAAGAGAATGCCTTAAAATCAGCAACGTCGGCAATTTGAGGGTGAAATACTGAGGAATTGCAGTTTCCTGGGCTGCACTATCATTCCTTATAATGAAGCAATCTGATGAATTTCAGGCTATCATAAACTTAGAGAATTTTGTATTTTAATGACACTTTTTTTGTCATTAATGGCCTGATTTACACTGCAGTGCACCTCACTAAAACCTGTTTTTTTTTTTCAAAGGATAAACATAAATACTGCAGATAACCGGGCTTTCCTTATATTGCATTTAAGGCTGGTATAGCTTGTTTCTCGAAGAAATTCTGGGAACCAGGATTTACCAGATTTGTCAAGAATACCCTGTTTAACCAGACTAATTTTTCTCAATTGGTTCAAGCCTGGTTAAACCCATGTTAATTCAGTTCTTCAAGAGCCAGGTTTAGCCTGGTTTTTCTGGTTATTGAATGAGAAACCAGGCTAGCCAGAAAAACCCCGGTATACCAAGTTAACCTGGGTTATTGACTTACTTAAAGAGCCTGGTAAAGCCTTGTTTACCGGTTTTGCCAAGCTAACCAGGAATACCATGGTTAACCAGGCCTTTTTCACATATGGTTCAAGTCTGGTTAGCCTGGTTCAATCAGCCACTTTGATAGTCTGGCAAAGCCTGGTTTTCCTGGTTCTCAAGTAAACCAGACTCACCAGACTTACCAGGAAAACCATGGTTAACCAGGCTTTTTGCACATTGGGTAAAGTCTGGTTAGCCTGGTTTGAAAACCAGAGAAGCCTGGTTGGTTCAATTAGGCTAGCACCCTGGTAAACCCTGGTTTAACCAGGCTTTTGGCGCACGGGTAGTGTTTTATGTGATTTCTGCTTTTGGGCCTTTGGATGGGATAAGAAGTACCAAGAATCGTCTAGCTCAGCAACTCATACATTGGTTCGGGCTTCTAAATAGTGTAGAATCTGTATAAGATATGCCTGTTTACAAAAATTAATCTGTCGTTAAATGCCCCCAATATTCCTCTATATGGCAGTTACCTCAAAAATAACATTTCAACCTAAATCTATGTATATCTGTGCAAGTTGAAAAGCGAGGTTTGGACATTTTTTGCGACAGTGTATAAAAGTAAAAAGAAAAACAGGCTGCCCGTGACTTTGCTCTTCTTATCCCCTTTGAGAGATAGGTCACTGTAGTAGAGCCCCCACCGCACCCCCCCCCCCCCCCCCCACACACACACACACACATACACACGGGAGCAGATGGAACTCGCAAGTTTCTTCAACCCTACAACTCAAGGTGGCTGAAGACAGTTTTGCAGGCGGTCAGCGGTAACCTGCGCGACGACGCTTGTTTTAAATTAGACAAACAAACATGGAGGCGAAAAACCAATGGTACACAGAAGACGATTTCTCAAAATCTACTCATTAAACTTTTGTGATATTTAACAGAATTTTTACTTTTATCGTACTTTCAACAATAAGAACTTTATAAAATGGAAGTTGAACAGACGAATTTTGTGACACATTTAATAATTACAGTACAATCATATTATTGATTATCTACAAACCCGTCTGTTAAAAATTGGTCAAATAAGTTTCAAATGGTAATGATTAATTATAGTACGCTGTGTGCAAGTTTACAGGAAGATCTAATGAGCCAATTTTATATAAACTGAGCAAAAGTGAAATTTTAAGGTTGTATTCATTCGTTCATGTTGCCATGGAAACTACGAAAACGTCACATTTTACCTGCTAGTCAAAATCTTTTATCAGTATATTTTTCACTTGCCAAGTTTCAGCTTGTGAGCTGCAACCTTTCTCTTGCCATGATTTGGCAAAGGACATATACTCACAAACTGCCAAAACTGTGTTCATCCACTTTAAGCAATTCCGTAACACGTGAGTTTTCCTAGCGTGTGATATCCTTTTTCAGAAGACGAACCTGTATCTCCAAATCTCAATTGCAAAACAGGAAGGTGGGACTTTTCTGTGAGAAGACCGCTGTCCTCACGCCATGCGTAATCATTTATATCACAATTGCAGCCGCGGCCACTGTCTGCACAGGAATTCGTCACTCCGCATGAGCACTTGTACGGTTCAGACGGGGAGACTCCACCCCAGTAAGTCATTTTCACCATGTCGCGAGATACCCACCAGCCATAGGAATTGCCCATATCCAGGAGGACAGAATGATAGCATTCATACTTAATAAATTGCTCGCAATGTAAAGACATGTCCAGAAGACCAGTCAACTGTGGAACATTAGTGATGCCTGATCCTAGGTAATGGACATCGCGTACGTAGCTGCCCTTGCCATCATAACCATTAACCAAGGTCCTGATTTCACTGTCATGCCCAACAACTGACACTCCAACTCCGTTCTTGTCAGTCATGTCACAAAGGACGGTGAAAGGCTGGTACCCTCCTTCTCCATCAGGGTCGATAACATAAGAACCGCTTGTAGCTTGTGGACTGTGCAGTTTAATTTCACTGCATGTTTTTCCTGTAACATTGGCAGAAAGAAGAAGAACAAGAAGAAAAATGAACTGAAGGACGTTATTCGACTTTTTAATATTTCTAACGTCATTATCAAGAATAAAAACCAGTGTTAAAGTTGTTAAGAGAGGTTTGAAAACAAGCACACACACGCTGGTTTATCTGATCTGTTCCTCTGTTTTCGCGATATATGTATAACGACTAGAAGGAAGAAAAACGTTTGGTTGGGTTTTCAAGTAAGCATTTCGTTTGGTGCGGTGCCCAAGCAGAAAAGGATCACGAAGGAATTAAAAATAGGGGGCCACAAAAAACAAAACTGCAATTTTGGCCCTTCTGCTCTCTCTGCTGTCCGTTAATAACTACCTTTCAGCAGAATCTTTATAATAATTAACTCGTAGTAACGCCAAACGAAATGGCGTTCCTTTTTGCTCTGATAACCCACTGAACGGCCCGCCGCCATTTTTGTCTGGTTTGTGCATTCTAAGATCTTCCCGGCGAAGGCCAGCAGTATACATGGAGCTAGGATCATCCTAGTGCTGAAATCTTCCTAGTGCTTAAGGAAGAATCCTAGTGCCAGTGAAAAGTACAACCATTTGCATGTAAACTGAATAAAGGTAAGGTATGGCGCTGGGATAATCCGCCCTTTAGGGTCTTTCTGGTGTTTGGATCTTCCTTGATCGTCCCTCCATGTAAACAGTCATTAAGCAAGAACGAAACTTGTGTCCGTAGCTAGTACTAGGGTTATACCTGACCACATGGTGCGGTTGAGCTACCTACTGGCCCTTTAGTTGCCGTCGCCAGGCGCTCTATATCTGATTGTACCCAAAAGGGTGTTTTTAATAAATAGTGAAAAAGGCTACACATTAATACTTAAGTCATTCACAAACTACCCTTACCGAGATGAGCCCAGTCAAAAAAAATGTGGAGAATTATCCTCTTTTACTTGAAACATTAACCTAACTTAAATGTATTCATCCCAAAATAAGCACGATAATCTTTGAGGAGATTTATTTTATTCAGTTATTTTCTGGCTGAGCACGAGCAAAGTTTTTTTGTTACTCATTAGGAGTAGGGAAGGGCTTCCATCATCATATGCCATTGTTGGGATTTGCTCACATGAACAGACATGTATAGTTTTTAGCTTAATTGGGCCAAAAAAAAAAAACCTTACCCATACTTAACACTGGCAAATATGACCCAATTACGCCTTTTGTTTGCCTTTGATGCGCGTATTTACAACTTATAATGGTCACCAACTGATACGTTTATATCTGGAAGTTATGGCAACTCTATAACCAAGTCCCATTTTGGGAATAAAGGAAAACAAGGACTTTTCGCAAAAAAAACGTCAGTGCTGAAAAAAAAAAAAAAACAAAAGAAAAAAAGCAATGTTTCTTCTGTATTAGCACAGCAGAGATGAAACTTACACATTAAATAATTTTGTGTCAAAATACCTCCTAACTTACCTTTCCTTTCGCATTGGGTTCCAACAAATTCTCGTTGGCACGAAGACTGTGTGTAATAAAAAAGTTAATTAAAGAAATAAAGTAAAACAAAGTTAATAATCACTTGTTTCCTTGGGTAAAATAACTTATTTACTAAGAAACTATAAGAGAGTTATTCAAGAAACGTAGACAAACCTAAACTCTACAAGAAAGATTATCGGCATAATTCAGCGTGTACCAGCAATTTGTTAACTGATAAAATGTTGAATTTCTCAGCATAAAAGGAAAACTGCTACTGAATACAAATTAGGCTCCTTTAGCAATAATAATTACCCAAGGGCTGTAGTGTAGAAAGCCGCCATCCGCTTGAAGATCGTCTGCCGCGGCCCGATACTTGTCAGCGTCTAGCAATTCACAGACATGACGTTTGTTGACGTCTTGATTTACCGCGAAATTGAACGAATTGCACCTAGAGTCGCTGATGCAATTTAATGTGCAATCAAATACATCGGTAACCAAAGGAGAAGAGATTTTCGTTGAGGATAATTTGTGGCCCTTATCGGGTTTGAAGTTTCCAAAGAAAATGTTTTGCTTCTGACCCCGATAAAGTCCGGACTGTTGGAAATTTGCTGCGACTTGCTTTAGTACAGATGTCCCGATCAACAAACGTAATGCGACGAAAAACATCTTTGAAAAAGACGCAGAACAAAATGCTAATTTTGATATCTAAACTGATGAAGAGGAATAGACATTGCAGGTGCTCAATTTCGAACATCATCTCAGTATTCACGGGTGGTAAATTCAAGCCTCTCACCTGCCTAAAACGGATAGCATCATTTTTTTTCTTCTAAGCTTGCGAACGGAAGAAAGCGGCGTTTTTTCACGATCCTGCCGGCTAACCCAGGTGGAATCGTTGGCAGCTTCATTCACAAGTTTGTTTGTTGTTTGTGAATGAGCCAGACCCGTGATTTTTTAGCCATTTTCTTTTAAAACGTGCGCTATTATTAGCATTAGCTAGGGAGAAGTGAATTTTGTTATTCAGACAAAACATCTGAAGGGAAAATCAAGCAAGTCAGCCAGGAAAACCGCTAAAGTAATGCATCAGTCAATTCCACCTGCGCCCAGCCCCCCCCCCCCCCCGGGCTAACCCCCGGGAATTAGCCTTTTTTTTCTCATGGATGGCAAATTCCCGGGGGCTGGAGCACTTAAGCTGTCAAATGCCCGGCGGTGGGGACGAAAGTAGAGGGCGAATGCCCTGCCCTCGGGATCGTTTTAATCCCAGTTTTCATTTTCGTACGCTGCAATAGATTGCAAAGTTGTTCTAGCAAAGAAATGAAGTGTGTTTTGAGGCCCAATTCACGTTTTCTGGAATTCGAAGGTCGCAAAATGAGTTGAATGAGTTGGCAGCAGTTGCAAACCGATGATAAAAAACCATTCAGGCACAAAAACACCGCTAAAATTGTGGCCTGATGTGAAACGCGTAAATATTTTCTAACACGGACGTTTTTAATTATACATATTGTAGTCCTTGATTTCAAATTTGCAAGCTTTTAATATTTCCAAAAGCCGGAATTTTATTAATTACCATATAGAATGAATCAAATGCGGCCTGTTGCGAAAAACGCGACAATTCATTCACGCTCTTGCTATTTGCTTTGAAATTATGGCTTTTTAGATTACCGTACATATTGAAATTAAAAAAAACATATCTTTAAAAATGTCGACAAGTTTTTCTAGCCCTTGCTGGACAAGCCAATCCGCCACGAACTGCTGATCTTTATCTCGGAAATTCTCCATGTCGACCACGTTTTAAAGTTAACAATGTGCGTGTCAAAAGCCCGGGGGTGCCCCCGGGGTTGGCCAATGCCCGGCCCCCGGGTCGCGCTAAATTAGCTAAAGCCCCTCCCCCGGGACTGACAAGGCTGGCAAATGCCCCGCGGTTGCCCGGGCGCAGGTGGAATTGACTGATGCATAAAGCAAAATAGGCGGCTTGTGATGTCGCTTCACTAGCTATATAACCTATGCTGTAAATACTGCAATCTTGCTTTTGTGCACCGTTTATTCGACATTTGTGCTCTGTTTGTAGGCTTGTTTTCCATTTTTACTGTCTGAATCTGTAGATTCTGCCGTTTTTCATTGAATTTTGCCTCGCTAGTTTTCTACTTTTCAGAAGAGGTTGTTGCCAACGATTTTATTTAGCTTTCAATCTTGAATAAATAACACGAACTATTTTATTTTCATTTCTTTGTTTATGTTTAACAATTATTACTCAAGCCCGAATGGGCTCTGATTCAATAGCCCATGAGGAACGAAGGCCTCATGGGCTATTTTCTTAGAGACCATGAGGGCGAGAGGAATAATTGTTTTAGGGACCGATCGTTTATTACGTTACAGGGAGGGGCGGTGGTTTTGGAGGGGGGGGGGGGGGGGTACAATTTTAAAACAAGCCCCTTTTTGGGGGGTAAATTTTTCTCTGGTAAGAAACATGAGGGGGGTCAAATTTTATGACACAGCAACAGCAGGCTAGGGAATTTGACGTCAGTGATCTATCCTCGACCGGCCGACCTCTCCTTCGCTTTAAGGATGTTTGCAAGCGTGACCTGCGACTCGCTGAATTCAATCCCAATACCTGGGAGGACCTCGCGCAAGACCTCACCACCTGGCGTAACGGTGTGAAGGAGGGGGCACTCATGGCCGAGACGAAGGCCAGGGCCAAGGCGACAACCAAGCGGGCGGCGAGAAAGGAACGACAAGTATCAGTTCGTGAGGCTACCAACTACATCTGTACCAGCTGCAACAAAGACTGCCACTCAAGAATCGGGCTTTTGAGTCACTAAGAGCCTGTCGACACTGATGCGCTGACCATCGCCTCTCCGAGACGAGGATGCCATAGATATATCCTCGATCCTGTGGTTGGGGAAAAGGAAAGAATTTGTCGCGATTTCAGGTCCCGAGGAAAGGATTGTTTGACTTTTCTCGAACTTCCGACCTTTTCTCCTGCCAATTCAGCGACACCTTCACTTCAAATACATCTCGGTATGTTTTGGAAGTAGCCATATTGAATGCTATGTAACCAAGCCCCGTACCCAGGGCCTTATCAACAATACCCTAACTAGACCACCTACTAGTCTATCAAATTTCAAAAAGCAAAAACGACAACAATTTCATTCATAGACACAAACAGCTAAACTTTAATATTTTAAACAATGTAAAATAATACAAACAATAAACGAGAGAAAAGATAAAAGAGATATTAAATGAAAAAAAGATAAAAAATCTGTCTACGGAAGGACGGAGAGAATTATGGCCTCCTTAGGAGGGGGGGGGGGGGGTACATTTTTCAAACAAGAATTGGGAAGGGGGGTATAATTTTTACCACAAAATATTTTTGGGGGGTTCAGTTTTGAAGCACTACACTTTTTTGAAAACCACCAGAAATATACTTTTTCATTTTGTTTTCGTTTTTGATTTTTTCTTTTCTATTTTTTGCGGACGGCGCAATAATCTCTATTTCGCCGGAATCTTTTCTTTATCTATGGATGGTACAATGTAGACTAAAGCTGTCAAACTAAGGCTAACAGAATACAATATAATTCATATGATTCATGCTGAGGTTTAGCTGGGAACGGACAAAGCCAATGACGACAAATAGAAATCAAGTTTGACAGGATGACGGTTGGCATAAATCGATCCTTACTTAGAGTAGGAGCTCAGTCTATTAATCATCTGTTACCATTATTATTATTATTATTACTACTATTATCACAACTGTATCATTATTTACTGGATACTAGATACTAGATATATTTCCTACACATGCTACTCGCATATTTTGTGTCAAATTCATCGTCGTTCCCGTTTTCACATGACGCCCTAATTTCCTAAGGTATTACGGCAGCAAAATAGGGTTCTTCGTTTTGCGATAGAGGACGCTTGAATTTCTTTTGCTTTTGCATTTTAGGTGACGTTCAGCGGCTCTTATGTGGGTTATAAACGTTAGCCGCGAAAGTTTTGAGATTTTATTATCTAAATATCACTTGTCTCAGAATAAATAATACTTTAATCTTTATTATTTCCTCAAGTGATCTATTTGCGCTTTTGTAGTAGGAAACTTCAAAGAAAAATGTTTCCGAGAAGAGAATCTCTGTGCTTTTGAATTTCTATTATTCTGTTTACCAAGGTGAACGTCTTCAGGCAAGTGAACGGCTCTGCCAATCTTTGCAACCTTCCACTGCAATGCTTTTCCAATTTAAGCAATTCCGTAGCACTTGAGGTTTCCAAGCGTGTGATAACCTTTTTCAAAAGAGGCATCTGTGTCTCCAAATGCCAACTTTATAACAGGGAGTTGCGCTTTTTCAGTTAATAGACCGCTGTCCTCCCGCCAGACTTTATCATTTGCATCGCAGTTACATCCTTTCCTGATGTCCGCGCATGTTTTGGTCACCCCGCATGCGCACTGGTAAGAATCGGCTGGTGAGGCTCCTCCCCAGTATGTCATCTTTGTCAAATCCCGTGATACCCACCATGCGTATGGGTTACCGTTGTGCATGATGACAGAATGGTGACATTCGTATTTTATAAATTGCTGGCAATTTGCAGAACCTTCCAGGAGACCAACAAGTTGCGAAATGCTAATAATTTCAGTTCCCATGTAAGTAACATTACGCATGTAACTTCCTTGAGGGCCAAATCCTTTAACCAGTGTTTTCTTTTCCATGTTATGGCCAACAACTGTCACACCAACACCATTCTTGGCTGTCATGTTACAATATACAGTAAAAGGTTCGTATCCCCCATCCCCATCAGGATCGATAACATAATGACCATCTGTTGCTTGAGGACTGTGTAGCTTTATTTCACTACAGGTTTTTCCTGAATTACAAAACAAAAGGCAACAGAATAAACTTTGTGTTAACATGTCTTGCCCTGAGGTACAGGCACATTTCTAATGCAGGTTTAAGTGGAGACTAGGAGATAAAAATGATGACCTGGTTGAGCATCTACTAGCACATTAACTTTGTCATCTTAGATGCCCCCATTTTTTTAAGTCAAATTCTAACGGACATTTCCTTGAGCTTTTTTTCGACTGCAGATTCAAAACAAAAGTAAAAAAAAATAATTTCTGTCACTTTATATTTCTACCCCCATTACAATTTGCCTCTATATGAACGCTTAAGTTAAGGTTCATGCTGTTATCCTTGTACAGGAAAGGCAAATTCAATTATTTCATTTAGCATTTCGAGAAGAATTGTTAAGATTACGGCCAGGAACAATTAATCCCATAGAAGGTATCTTTATACAAGACAAAACACAAAGAAATTATGTGATGTGGTGTATTTACGTACTTAGTTGGTTTTGTATCAGAAATCGCATTTATTGAATTGGCTGGGCTTAATCGTTTGGTTTGTAGTACTTCAACATCATGTACGTTAATACCGTATACCACGCAATTTCCATGAAGTATTTTTGTAAGTATACTCAATACTCACCTTTCCTATCACATCGGATGCCTGCAAATCCTCGTTGACACGACGACTACAACAAGAATAGATCTGAGTTAATGACTAAAGCACAAATGACTTCAAGAAAAACTTACAACACACTTCCAATCTGACTACTTAATAGATTCCTTTCCTAAAGTTATAATTAGAAGAGGCCCTCGAGGTTCTCTGAGTAGGGCCAAGAATCCACCTCCATGCTGTTGTAATTTCAAGGATATCATGAACACAGGGTACCCACACAAATTGTGTGACTGCTGTTATGCGATGAATTCTTATACATAAAGATAAAAATAGACATCTTTTATACCTGAATTGTTGTGTATTGTCGTGGCAGCTACGAATTATATAGCGATTTGAAGGGTTTTTACAGTCCACGTTTACCTGAGCGTATAGTAGAGAGTCAACGTCGAATGCAACACCCTTCAAATCGCTACAATACATCGCTTTCACCTGCAGGAACTAACACAACATTTTAAGTAAAAATATGTTTATTTTGATCTTACACATAGAAATTCATCGCATTACTTCCTGGACCTCGTAGTAGAACTTGTTCTGGGAGTTACTTGACGAGGCTTGTAAATAAATAAATAAATAAATAAATAAATCACATCATGATAAAATGAACAACAACAGTCACACAATTTGTGTGAGTCCTCTATGATGAAGAAGCTGTTAAAGAGATCCGTAGGCTTTATAACACCTCTGAAAACGTATCCACGCTTGATTAAATAAGTCCAGTGAAACACACAATGACAATACGTGATTTATTTTATATACGAAAAGAAGCCTGGTAAGTGTAGGCTCGTTCAGATAATGGCGTAAAAGGTTTAAAATGTATGACACCAGAACACATGTTCCTCTTGGGGGTCGCTCTTTTGCCGTAGAGCACCAAAACTTTGGAATGAGTCACCTTGCTCAAATAGGAATAGTACACCGGTTAGCTCGTTTCAAGGGACTTAAGACTTATTTATTTAAGGCATCATTTATAGATTAGTCATATTTTGTTAACTGTTTGAACACGAGAAGAGAAATTTCGTATCTCCAAGGGGCCATGTAATGCCTTATTTATTATATAAATACCAATGAAAATAAAATAGTTTTTTGGTGTGAAAGGCGCGATTTATTATATAGCCATAGCAAAGGTGATATTTTCACATGTCAGATAACGTGTTATTTTAGCATGTGAAGATATCAAGTTTTCGCGCGAAAGCTCACCTGGTATTTCATTGGTGTTTATATAATAAACTGATTTATTAATGTGGATTTTTGGTATTTTTAGTACGTAGATGTACAATTGTTTCATGATTTCTGCTACACAAATTCATGAATAATGATAACAACAACAATAATAATAACAATTTATTATTATTATTATTATTATTATTACTATTATTAATTACTATTTCTAAAAGCTGAGATATTTTCACTGAAAAGCTATATCGTAAATTTACATATTAAGCAAAAGAGTCCCAGCAGTCAGAGGAGCAAGATAATTTTATCATTTTAGCACAGTGGAAAGATTTAAGATAAAAAGGTTGGCAGAATCTCAGAATTTATATAATTTGCACAATTCCACCTAGAAAGCGTTTTCTGTGTATTTGCTCATCCGTTCTTTTTTCGTAATTACCCGGTCCACGTGCACTTTCCATGATGTGTTCTATGTGCAAGAGGGAATACGTCATGATTACTCGAAATATCCTCCAGCTTGACAACAAGAAGTGGGAAATTTTTACTAATCAAAATTAACAGAAAAAAAAGTCTGAGTGTTTCTTTTTTTTTTTCCAAAGCAAAAGTCGAGACAAGTGTACGTAGCGTTGCAAATCAATACTACACGGCCCCTATAGCCATTGAAGCGTCGCTTGACAACTCATTACAGCTAAGTCTACCGCACTAAATTTCCTACAAAACACTATTGATGAACCTTATTACTGGTTTAAATCTACGCTAGTGGCTTACCAACTAAGCATTTTTGTTTATTCTTGAGATTTAATATACTTTAAAATGAAAGAATTAAGATTGTTTAAATTGCATTTTTCTTAAAATGTGCGAAATTCAAGCATTCATCACGCCCACTCTGATCCGGCTTATTGCTGGTTTTCAGTGTAACGCCATTCAAAATAGATCAAAATAAAAATCAAAACCGTTCAATAGATAAAGTCCAGAATCTGGGAAATGAAAGGAGGTACATATACAAAGACCCTCGCCAAGATTCAGGTCAAAGGAATCTTTCGTATACGAGATATCCGAAGAAATGTTTTACCCAAACTTATAGAGATTTGTATGGAGACGCCATGCTGGTGCTCACCTGGATGAGCTCCAACATGGCGGACGGAAACCAACAGAAACATCTGTTACCGAGTTTTGCTACAAAGGCGTGAATTCATTATTCGAGAAACTCATAAGCATTAAAGTAACACTTTTTCTAATACATGAACTGATTAGACAGCAAAATTTCCTGAAGTAAGTCATTTTCTTAACCTACATGACAGCTCTCCTGGCCGTCATGTAAATGCCGCGTCACGCAAAAGCTGAGAAATTCAAGCGTACTCTATCACAAAACCAAGAACCCCTTTGAAGCGAAAATTTGTATGAAAATTAGTTTTTAGCTGCTCTAATGCATCGTGAAAGTAAAATCTCGCTAGGATCGATAGTTTTTTAGTTTGAATTTTAGTGACGTCATGTGAAAACCAACAATTGTCGATCTGTCTGGTGCATCGCCGTCCAGTTACAACTTTTACGGTACTGTACGGAACTATGACCTATTCATTCATCCTACTCTTAACCACCTTTTTCCTTCTAAGAAAGAAAGCTTTTGTTTACATTTTTTTAAAAAAAAATCATATTTTTCACAGAATCTTTGTTCATGGCTAGTAAGTACCAGAAGGATTGCAGTTATCAATATACACTGTAATTGTACTGAATTGTTACCAAATGTATTGAAATCACCGCATTTATTTCAGCTGGCCAACGATTGTTAATTAGCAACACTATACGTTTTGATGAAAAAGGTAGCCCACATGGCTGTTAACAGTGGACAAATTGCGCCACCTGCTCCCGTATTAGTAACTTGTTCTTCTTAAGCAATAGCTCTGTAATCTAAAATGGTCAACGCTTTAAAATTTAACGTTGTTTACAATAACAGCGTAGTTAGGAAGGCATAATATTACGAAGAAAAGCAGTTTGCTATTTTCAAAAATGTACCACTTTTATCACTGCACGGATCTAAAAAATTGATTTTACAAACCAGCCTAGTCAAATACGATTTTTGCTTATTATAAGAGCTTATTTTGTTAATATCTTTATCGACGTTGGCCAAAAAAAAATGATAATAATAATTCAGCATGATTGCTTAACACCATCCAAGGAATAAAACAAATGAAGAAGTACAATCATTTCATTTTTACCCGTTTTAAAATGAGCATTTTACCGCTTTGAGGGCCCTATGGCTCGTTCCAAAGGGCAGAAAATACTGATGTATCTTAAAGATTATCGTCCCCATTTTCACTGCTGCGAAAATGCTCCAAGCTTCCACACACAGATAAAAAGGTTTATGTCAACTAAGGACGAGCACAAAATATGTGCAAGTTGGGTACATACAGACAATACAAGTATTCAAAAATCAAGGCCTTAAAAGTATTTCAACTTACCCACGGGCTGTAATGAAAAAAAGCCACATCTGGTTGCATATCAATTGCATCGACCCGGTACTTGTCGGTGTCTAGTAATTCGCACTGGTAAAGTCCGTTTGAGTATGGATTCACCGCAAAATTAAGCGATTTGCAATTTGCCCCATTGAGGCAGATATGAACGCAATCGAATATGTCCGAAACCATCGAAGAGGCGATCTTAGTCGCGGACAACTTGAAGCCGTGATCCAGTTTGAAGTTTCCAAAGGTAATTTGCCGGTTTTCATCACGATAAAGCCCAGACTGTTGAAAATTTGCACTTGCTTGAAAAATGATAGAATTTCCTATCACTAGCGTTAAGAAAGAAAAAATCATCATCTTTGCCAGTAAAAGAGTAAAAACCATCTTTAGACGTCCTAACAGAGGCGGATGAAAAAGGAAAGAGTGCTTGGTTTAAAGAAATTCAATGTGCCGCTTCTCCTTACACAGATTGCTTTTTACTGCGAGTGTGGTACTAAAAGCTAGCATCGTTAATAATTTAACTATAAGTCGTATGGTTTGGTTAAATGTAAGACAGGATCAGTAAGTTAATATATATATATTTTTCTCTACAAAATAAAAAGCTAGCTAAGATATTTTCTTTAATGTACTTTTCTTCATTTTCCCCTGTGGAATTATGGCGAAATGGAGTCTCGGAAACCGAAACTGCTAAAGGGAGTACGCGCGCAATTAATGCCAGTACTCAGGAGATATGGCTTGTAGGTGAATCGATCTCTAGTAATGGACCTTTTAAGATCTCTCCACTTTAAAGAGAATAGCCTGTTCTGTTTTAAGGGGATTAGAAAAAGAGAGAGACCCAGCTAGTGAAGATTAGAGACAACCCAGGGATTATTTGACTGAAGGCAAGTACATGTAAAACGCTAGAAAGGATTGATGTAACCGATTGTTTTTTAGATGTTTTTCAATTTTTTTTTTCTTTTTTCTTTTTCTGAGAATTCAGAAGTTAGTTAATATTAGCTGCTTACGTTACACGAATACATTCTAATAACAAAAAAACGGGTAGTACTAACGTAAATGACCTAGTATTCACACTCATGCAAGAATATTGTTTTGGTCATTCATTTAAATGATGACAAAATAAACCATTTTATTTTTTGGTTCGGTTTCAATGCATTTTTTTTAGTTACAGGTTTTTCTTTTCCTAAACTGAATTATTTTAACAACTGAACTGGATCAGTTGTAGATGATTGTTAAATTCCCCGCTTAATATATGTGTTGCATTGCAATGTACAGTGTGTACTATTTAACTATTATTCCACGAGTGTTCATTGGATATGAGTTGGCTATAACATCTCCTATCTAACAAGCGCGAGTGGAATAATTGTTTTGTTATAAACGCCCACAAAATATCGAGAATTCTTCCCGACTTCATTTGTAAAAACAACCGATTTTCAGCTTGTTTTAAATTTTTAGCAGAGCGCACAGTTACCATATTTGGAGAGCATGATATAATGGCTCATATACCATGATGGCTAAGCCAATCAGAGTTCTAGAATTACACTATTCAATGATTTAGTTTTTAATAATTAACAACGAGACGTAGCTTGAAAAAAGGGTATTATATGTTTGGGAATTTTCAAGAGTAATAAGGAAACATCTTCAAATGTCTTTATACGCTGCTTTTACAAAATAAAGGGAAGACCCAGGGAAGGGGCAATTAGAGTGAATAACATGCAATAAACAGGTTAATGTTGTATTTTAAAATTCTATGAAGTCATTTGAGGCTTGACCTCCCATGGAACTGTCGAATAGTTTAAATTCATATGTTTGCTTGTTTATCTTATAAAACTGAAGACTGCACCAACTACACAGCTCGGTATAAATCAAAGATATTTATGTACTTGTTTATTGGATATTACAGTTGTGACGGTAATCAGGGAAGTATAACCCTATCATTGATCAGTGTTTGCGCTAGCTGCACCTTACATTATTCTTGTAACTATACTTACTAGGTCGCTTAATATTTGCTGATGTATAGTCAGAGATCTTAAATGATTCTAAAATCTTATATTGGCGTTCCCCTTCATATTGAGGTATAAGCCTTCAGGCCGACTATGTCAAGTTGAGAAATGCGACACCAAAACCATCCTACAATTTCACTTCAAAACGTTTTTAAAGGAAACATGTTGGGGGTAGATTCGCATTACGAAGGCCATTACTGAGCCCCCAAGATTCTACATCCCACTGCAGCACTACAAGCTTTCAGATATAAATACGGAAATGGCCATAGCAATAACCCTATCCACCCCAGACCATCCCATTACCTTTTTGTCCAAATTTCTTGAATATATCATTGGAAGCCCACACCGTATTTCACCCGGTGAGTAACGTTAATTAACCATTTAGTCTAAATTGAGCAGTAAAATATAAAAAAAGACACGCACTGAAATTAAATAATTCGAAATTCTTCGTGACGTATACGGCTATGCCTCAAGGAGTATTAGAATTCTCGTTTTCTAGATCCAGCAAGAAGTGAAACACCAGCACCATATCCAGGTTGAGTGCTCAGATACTTTGCACTGTATTACGAAACCTTTGCTAAAACAATCGAAGCAACAGCAAAAAATTAGAAAAAACGTAACCACGACAGCGGTATAAATTAATTGAGCCCTAACTAGATGTAAAATATGTTTAAATACAAGATAAAAATATAATTAATTGTATATTATAAATTGTTAATTAATCGAAATTTTTAACGAAGGAAATGTCCACATAAGATAACACAACACTAGATGGAATGAACGGGGAAAAAGCCCCGTGTATCAAAGACCCTTTACTACCGAAGCGAGTGCAAAGCACCCCTTTTAGCGCAAGCTACAGACAACACATGTGGGAGCTGTTGGCTGGGAACCGGACGACAGTCCTCACACGGCATGCGCGGGGAAGGCGGATCAGGAGTTACCCTGATCTGTGTACCAGTAAATTCAATAAGACAAACTTAAGGCAAGGGTCTTTGATACACGGGGGTTTTCCCCGTTCATTGACCCAGCTGCTACGCCATACTGATGAGGCCCAATAACGGCGAAACAGCTGTCCATGGCTGCCACTGCCTCTGTTCTGTGTGCATGCGTGAGGTACTGGCCAGGCCGCGGATTGGTGTATGTGAGCCCTTTGCTTTAAGATTACTTAAAGCAAAGATTACTTACTACTTATTGAATTTTTTTAAGCCTGGGAAGTGGCTAGCTCGAAATGATTGTTATACTTTAAGCAGCTAAGAACCAGGTCACCTATAAGGATAATGACCTGTTTATGTTTGGACGTTTGTTTGCTTATAATATCGACAAGGGCCGCATTGTCTGTAAGAAATAAGACGCAACTGTTTGCCATGGTGCCCCCCCTAATATGGACCGCCAGAGTAATAGGAAAGAGCTCTAGAAAACTAAGATTAAAGCAGTGCCATGCTATGGGGAAAGGACGATAAAACCAATGCTTTCCAAATATCTCGCAGTACCCCTTTGATGCCGCAACGGTATATAGTTCAAGACTCTGTGATGTGTCCTATCTCTATGATAGAAAAAACGCCCTGCCGTTAAAATTATCTAAAAATTGTATCACATTCGGATGTCATTTGGAGCTTCGGTGTTTAAACGGATGTGATGGTGGGGGCGTGTAACGCCTGCGGTAAGATCGATTAGTCGGCGTAAAAAGGCACGTGCTAGAGTGTCCACGGAACAACAGAAGTTTAATAGGCCAAGTAACGGCTGTAGTTCGAGCAATGTGACTGATCTTTTCTGCCCAAATTGGTGGAGTAGGGCGTGAGATTTGTGAATCTTTTCTGAAGGTAACCTGGCTTCTTGCCATACGGAGTCTAATTCAATTCCCACAAACTGTGGGACTTGGGTTTCGGATTCCAATCTTTAGTCGGTTTCCGGATTTCGTGAGTTGTAATCCGTATTCCAAAGCCCAGGATTCCGGATTCAACAGGCAAAAGTTTCCCGAAATTCAGATTCCTCAAACAAAATTATCCCGGACTCCGGAATCGGGATTCCCTTAGGTCAGAACGTTTAGACGAGTCGTTATCCAATTTTACCTGGTGAAAACTTAACCCCAGGTGACTGCTAGAAATAGAACGCAAAAACAAATAGTAATATTAAAAACAACATTTTCAGCTGGTGGGATAATTCCGAATTTAAGAATGTTTAATACTTTACAGTAACCAGTGACTGTTAATGACCAATACAAAGAGACTGAGGGATTACATTTTGAACCTCCAAAAAAGCTAAGAGGCAACTCTCGGGGTACCGGAAATTGACCGTTTATTTGGGTTGGGCGCTCAATAGATGTATTTCATAAACTAGCATAATCTCTAGCACTCATATATTTTTTTAAAAGAAAACGACAACAACACTTTTGCTCTGCGCGGCACACAGTTTATTATGTTGAAAAAAAAAAAAAAAAAAAAAAAAAAAAAGGAAAGAAATGTTGAAAATCATCTATTGCGTGCGGTAACAAAAATAAATGAATAATCTCTAGGTTGCGTTGGTCTGCAGAATTAATAGTTAGCTCTTAACCAATCACAGTACGTGTAGAACGAAGCAAAATTTATAAAATGATGAAGACGATGAAGGAGCGAGTAGGGTCTATATACAATTCAAATAGTTCGATGTCGTCAGATAGTCGATGTTTTTCTAATTAGCCGTACTAATGCTTTCAGGTTTACGGTTTTTGAAATAGGGGAAATATTGTGACAGAGCTATTTTAACTTGATGATTATATACTCTCCTAATTTATCATGTCCAAAATAAGTTACGCAAAGTGCTTTAACAGCAAATATTTACCTGGCAAAATGGTCTTAGATGCAACACAAATTTTAAGCTCTTGTTATTAATTTCACGCTATGCCGTAACACTTAAATTTCCCAAGGGTGTGGTAACCCTTCTCATTAACGCCACTTGTGTCTCCAAACCGTAACTGTGTCATGGGAAGGTATAACTTTTCAGTTAGAAGACCGCTGTCCTCACGCGATACAGCGTCATTTTTATCACAATTGCATCCAAAGCGTATGTCCGCGCATGAGTCCGTCACACCGCATGAGCACTTGTAGGGATTAGCCGAAGTAGCTCCACCCCAATATGTCATCTTGATATTGTCACGTGATACCCACCAACCATGCGGATTTTCATACCGGAAAAGGACGCTGCCTACGCATTCGTACTTGATAAACTGCTCACAGTGCGCCGAGGTGTATGATAGGACAGCTAACTGTGCAACACTGCCTCCTATGTAATTAATATCACGTTCATAGCTTCCTCTGCTTTCCAGTCCGTTTACTAAAATTCTATCTTCACTGTCGTGACCAATAACTGTCACACCAACTCCGTACTTGTCAGTCATGTCACATGAGACAGTAAAGGGTTCGTAGCCACCAATTCCGTCTGGGTCGATGACGTAAGAATCACTTTTCGCTTGAGGACTGTGTAGTTTAATATCACTGCACGTTTTTCCTTTGTGGAAAATAATGTTCTAATTAAAACGTTGAGAATACTTTAAAACAGGAGCGCTGAGAAGGCAAAGAAAAACAGGAAAAAAAAGACAAAGAAAAGGAAACGAAATCTGAAGGAAGTAAGGAAATTTAAGGAAATTTAAGGAAATTGAGCCAATTCTGATAAAAAAAAAAGATATGTGAATACAGTGGAGCCCGTCATACGGACACCCGTATAAAGAACCCGCTTAATACAGACACCCGGTTAAGGACACTACAGACATGTTCCGTCGGTGTCCGTATTAACTGGGTTCCATTGTAGAAACTCTTTTCCAAGAAATTACCTTAATTTACAGGGGGACAGTGCATGGCATAAATCTTTACCTCGCGCCTAACAGCCTTTAGCTTTTTAAGACTCTGCATTTTTTCGTCAGTCGTTAGACTGGCCGTTAGGTAACATAAAAATGTCGGCTCCTGGGCGCAGTTGAGGAACTTGCGCTGTGCTAAAAAGTCGTTTACCTTGACGATCACAGTGAAATCCAGCTGATCCTGGTTTGCACGGATACTATCAAAAAAGGAAAAAATAATGTCAAAAAAAGGTAAATGTGAGGCATTTTATTCTATTTGTGTACTATTTATTTCACTGTTTAGAGATGATAATTTTTCCCCGTTATTTCATTTACACTAATTATAATGCGTTTGCTTAAACTCATAAATAAAAGGAGTCGTGTCACGAAATTCAGCCAAATTAGGAAATTACAAAATGCCCGTTAAATTACGAGAAACATAAAAATAACCGCTTAAAACTTAAAAGGAAGGTTGGAATAACATAAAAGAAACAACAGATGCCACGGATGGGCAAAACTGAAGAAGATTCAAACTGATTGAAATTAAGGTTTTTGAAAACTGTTCAGCCTAGTAACACTTTTTCAAAGTTGATCCCTTCTGCTTGCAACTTCAAACATAATGCTCAGGAGACATATTTGTTAGTCTCGGATCTCTACTTTTGTCATTTACATGTAATTTCTTTGCTTACTTTAAGTTCCATATCAAATGAGGGCGAGTAATTGGCAAAATTAAACAAAATGAACTGGACTGCCGACCAATACTTAGAGAGATTATTTGACCCGTTTAACAGGCCAAGTAGTCCATTTAACAGTTTTTAGAAATCCCTGTAAAACACTATATTTCATACAGTGACATGAGAATCATTTAGAATGTGCTGGAACCAAGGCAATGGCTAATCATAAAAGAAAAAAAAAAATGCGGAAAATACCCTCCAAAAGGCCGAATAAATCAACGTTCATTTTATTGTGCACTCAAAATAATCCCACCGCTCTTTAACGTACCATGCGTTGTTCCTTGGTGGGTTTCGCTCAGAGGGCTTGCAATGATTACAATTAAGTAATAAAAACAACGACAACAACAATAATACATAAAATGCAAAAAAAGTTCATCGTGATAAAGTGTTAACTTTATTAATAGTAATATATATGTATATATAATGTTCGGGGATAGATTTCTAATCTCTTAAAATATCAAATTAACTTGATTAACAGTTAACTTTAAACTCACCCAGGGGCTGTAGTGATGAAAATCAGAACTCGCTTGAAATTCATTTCCAGATGCTCTGTGTTTATCACTGTCTAACAATTCGCACAAATAAAGACTGTTAGAGTTAGGGCTTGCCTCGATGTTGAACGATTTACACATGGGCTCGCTTATACAGCTGAACGTGCAATCAAATATGTCTTTAACAAAGGAAGAGGCGACCTTAGTTGAAATTAACTTGTGGCGTTGGTCTAGTCTGAAGTTTCCAAAAACAATTTGTCTTTTTAAATCCCGGTAAAGGTTGCCTTGCGGAAAAACTGCAACAGCTCGGGACATAAAGGAAATACTGATAAGAAAACTTAAAAAACCTACTGCCATGTTTTGGACCGGAATTAATCTTCGCGTCGCGAAAAGCGTTCAATAAATATACGATTCTTCACGGTGGTATAAGGTTTTTTTAGCACAGCATGCTTTCGTTTCTTGTTATTTTTAATTAACTGTAGAAATTAATACTTAAGGGGTCTTACTGCGAATATCCTTCCTAATAATATTAAGGCGCATATCTTTAAAAGTAGAGTTTCAAAAGGCAGTAGCATCACTTTCGACGTTTAGGGTACTGGAAAAAATTACACATTTTCCTTGCTGGCAGACTGTTATAATTTCTCTATCAGTAGCGGATCCAGGGGAGGGGCCCGGGGGGGGGGGGGGCGCCGCCTCTTATTTTTAGACCAAAACGAGGCCCGAAGGGCCGAAAAAATTTTCTTTTTGAGACAGCCCCTCCCCCCCTATCTCAGGGTCTAGATGACCCCCCCCCCCCCGCCTTATCTGAAGGTCTGGATCCGCCACCGTTTATGACAGTTCCGTCAGCCGTGATGAAATTATCCTCCCGCACGGACGCTCTTAAGGCTGGGCTTCGTCTTCCGTGGGACATGAAGCTTCTAGCCACTCCAATCAACAGCAAATGGGTTAAAATGCAAATTTTACCAGAGTCCTAGTCGTGAAAAATTCTAGAGCAAACACTGAAATAATTCAGCTTAAAATAGGGAACATCTAATTATAAAGTGTCTTCCTTTTTAACGTTTATTATCCTTTTGAAAACAACTTGAATAATACAGTAATGGTGAAAAATTATGGAGTTGCGTTGTAGCTAAGCAGTCCGAAGTGTGACAATTGCCCTTGCAATAACAAGATTAAAATTACACAATAGACTATAATACTCATAAAAATGAATACTACTACTACTAATAATAATACTGTGAAAGGTTTGAACCCAGGAGTCATTTCAAAAGTAGGTTGAGTTTGATCGTCCGGGTGAACGTAGTCCTGAATAGGACTGTTGTTGTTGACCATGAGTGACTGACGTTTCGACAAACTGTGCGGTAGTCATCTTCAGAGTCAAAGTGAGTTGTATCACGTCAGTTGATGGTATTATACTCTGGTTATTGATCTGATTGGTCAATTACGTCACGATGTTATTGGTCGTCTGTCAGTTAAGCCGTGGTGTTATTGGCTGTGAAGACTCGTAATCAGTAATTGGTGCGTTTCGATCCGTCTATTGTCACAGTAAACAGTCGTCTATTGTTAGTCAAATCGTCAGTTCTCCAGTCGTTCTCTCGTAGTTAGTTTTGCTTGATCTCGTCAATAAGTCGTTTGTACGGCGCTGGTAACTGTTGGCTACGATTCAGTGCGTTTTTTCTAAGTTAGTGAACCAGCTTTCTAAAGTAAGACGTTGATAGTAGTCTTTAGAATACGTTATACATGTCGCAGAGTCCCAGTCAATTTGATGTTTCGTCTGTAAATGATGCTCAGCAATGTGGTTGTTGACGTCACCGTTCCTCGTCGCTCGTTTGTGTTCGTTCAGTCGCGTGCTAAGGTTTCTGCCGGTTTCACCAATGTAAGAAGCCTGGCAGTCGCAGCATTTGATCTTGTGTACTGCTCCCTGTCTGTCCTCCGGTTTGTCTTTGTCCTTGACATTAGTAATCAGACGTCGTAAAGTGGTTATGGGTTTGTGTGCAACACGTATATTGTAAGGTTGTAATATACGTGCAATAGTTTCAGAGGTGCCTCTGATGTACGGTAAAGTCGCTGTCGTAACAGGGCCAGAGGTGACGTTCGTCTGAGTGTTGGAATCAGTGTTACTGTGGGTGTTCCGTCTAACAAAGTCCGTGTTGTAAGTGTTCTTACTAAAAACGCTGTTAAGATAATCAGTCTCGTCTTGTAGGATGTCAGGTGAGTCGCAAACTAGTTGCACAACAACTCACTTTGACTCTGAAGATGACTACTGCACAAGTTGTCGAAACGTCAGTCACTGTCAACAACAGTCCTATTCAGGACTACGTTCATCCGGACGATCAAACTCAACCTACTTTTGAAATAATAATAATCATCAATAAGAACTGCAGTGATGGTCCCCTCAAGAAACATAACCGTACTTTTAAGACTTCACCCATTCATTTGCGAATAAACCGAGTTTCCTCGGTTTCCCCAAGCAAAACGCAAATGTCCAATGAACATTAAATGAATCCAAACCATACTTGCTCCACCCCTTCTTACGAACATTTAAAACCTTTTTTTTGCCCTTGCTTCTGCTTAGTTTCCAATGACCGTTAACGAATAAGCAAATATTCACTGTCAGTTTAAGAAATAAGTCTGACTTTTTGAAAACTATTCTAGAGGATTGTGGCTGAACTAAAAGGGTTTGTTTCTCTACGCCTCGCTTCAAGAAAATTTTGAAGTTGATCATCAGTGGGTATCGAGTTAAACGTATCCTTACGCTTCTCTCGTGCACTCCAAACTTTCTGCGTGCATCCATAACTCGATATAAGCAAGCTAATCGTGAACATAACTTGATTTTGAACAGGGTCTTTTTGACAGTTTCTTGAAGGAAGATTACGTTTTATTTATATTTTCAAATCACTCTTTAGTCGGGCAAATCTAACTTTTATGTGATAAATCATTTGTCGTATGATTGTTTATATCTCAGACAGTCTTATCTACCGACATCTGCAGATAACAGATCAAGAGTTGTTTTCTGTTAATAGTATGACAGGATGGAATTATTAACAAAAAATGTTAGTAGATGAATATCGAATTATAAATTCACTTCATTCCATAACTCTTGAGCTTTCCAAGGCTGTGGTAACCGGGTTTCACCTGAACTACCTGTATCTCCAAATCGTAACTGTATGACGGGGAGGTGAGGCGACTTTTCAGTAAGTAGGCCGCAGTCTTCGCGCCATACTGGATCATTTTTATGGCAGTTGCATCCTTTACTACAGAGTGCACATGAATTCGTCACCCCACATGCACATTTGTTTGAATCACTCGGCGAAGCTCCACCCCAGTACGTCATTTTCGTTAACAAAAGTTAAGAACAAAAATTGTTTTTTTATTAATAATCTTATTCGTTTAATAATTTATGCTTCATGTTTCTTTACATATTACGAGAGTTATTGGAGTCTATGCTTTGGGTGAGCTCTATTTGCTGGGACACAAAATAATCACAAACCCATTATGGGATATTTTGGCCATGGGAGTGCCCGTTTATTAATTAAATTAAAACATATAAAGCTGAAAAAGACAGATACAGAAGAACATTATCCCAGCAAAGGTGAGGGCACACCCGCCATTCCCTAGGGTAAAATAAAGCTAACGGGAGGGAAGGGAGGGAAAAAATGTTTCTGACTGTCTTGTAATGAGAGGAAGGAGGCCTTGTGCCTCGCTTCTGTGAGGCCTTGCGCCTCGCTCCTGTGACTTACATGACCCGTGACATAAATGACACTTTCGTGACAAATCACCCGGATGACAGGAAAACCCTCCTTTGCTGGTAGTTGGAGAAATACAATATTAATCAGTCACATTCAGCATAAAACCATTAATTTCTTTCAGAAATAAATTTCATTTTTCGCGTGCAAACAAAAAACCGTCGAGCATACAGTCAGCCCTCCACGCTTCAGGAATAAACCGTCTAATATTTTACATTCAATACTGCAAGCATTTAAATAGTTATATAAGGTATTTTATGTACTTTTTTATCTGTTTAGGAATGGCTAGGCGCTAAAACTACGCATTTGTGAGAATGATTTATTTTCACATATCGTGCCCACGTCTGATTCGTCTGAATAAAAAATGGCCATATCTTCATTGAATTTAACCGAAGTATTATGCGTAGTAGACGAAGAATTCTCCGATCTCCGTTGCTTAATAAAACTCTGCTCGGGGCTCTAAACGTACGACCATTCGTCTTTACCTTGAAGGTCGCAGTTAAATCCAACTAATCCTGGCTGGCATGGATAAGTAAACGAAGTGAAAACAAAGTTAGCGACTACACCCTATTAACGTTTGGTGTCAACAGCGTTCATTTGTTAAATAAACAATACAATTTTTTGAGCAATGATAGAAAAGCGATGGTGAGTTTTAAGCTTTGTGAATCTGACATGGGAGAGATGTTTTTTTTTTTTTCAGTCAATGACAAGGTGGCTCGATCGGAAGAACTGAATCGAAAAGTCCGAGTTCTCCCCAGAGGAATCGAACCTATGTTACTGACTGGAAAAACATCTTTCCCAACTTTCCGCACATTAGGCCTTCTTCACCAGTACTAGTTTAGAAAAGGTTGGTTGTATGTGGCCAAACACTTGATCAAAAAAATTATCACAAAGGTTGAGACCGTTTATTTTGAAGGTGAAGAGTTTCACCACTGTAATCTTATATTTATTGCGTTTTGTTTTTTGCTTTTTTTTTTTTTTTATAGTGGCGCCACTGGATTTGAACCGGTAAAGCTGCGATTTTCAGTGGGTCAATTTGCATGGTAAACTGTCTGAAAAAATTAAAGATGTTCAGAGTCGGGGCTGGCCGCGATACGACTTGCACAGGGTCTCACTTACATAGTTGAACGTGCAGTCAATTATGTCTGAAACAAGGGAAGAGGCGATCTTAGTTCCTACTAACTTCTGGCGTTGGTCTAGTTTAAAATTCCCAAAGGCAGTTTGGTGCTTTAAGTCGCGATAAAGGTTGGCTTTCGGGAACGTTGCAACAGCGTTGTACACAAGGGATATGCTTATCAGAATATTTAAAATAGTTATAGCCATGTTTTTGCAGTGGAATTCTTTTCTATTTCCAGTACGGTAATCGTCCAGCTTTATGAGGTATTTCAAGCTCAGCGAATCTTGTTATTTTTAATTACTCACCTTTTTGGATTGTTTATAGAATCATAATGCGGATTAGTTGCCTTAGGGAAACAGACCAAAAGGCAATCAAGAATAAGACAAAACATACATAGTCAATTGAAATTAATTTTTTAACGAGGAGGCTAACATCACCGCGTGCTGTACACAAGGGTCCCTAAACAATCTCATAGCCTTATTAATAATTTAAGTGTTACTACTTGGTGCTAAACCGAAACATATTTTAGTGTCAGCAATCCCTCCAGATACTTCATAAGCTTACTTTAAATAATTAAAGGGATAAATTTGAAAAGGCCTGATTAAACTTTCCCTTTGTAGTATCTACACATGTTTACAAGGAAATGTCACCAAGGACGAGCTAGTGATTATATGCATCTGACTTCTAACGTGTAGTTTCTTGTCCATCATGTCACAGTAGACGCTGAATGGGATGTATCCTCCTTCGCCGTCGGGATCAATGACCTAAGAATCACTTGTGGCTTGAGTGCTACGAGATTTTATTTCGCTGCAGGTTTTACCTAAATGGGAAAGACAAATACATAATAGGAAGATTAGCTCTTAAACCACTTGAGACCCACACGGCGCGCGCCATACCTATAACTATCAGCCATTCACAGGACATGAAGGCAGACCTTAGCTTGCAGTGCACCTGACATAACTTCAGTTAAGGTACCAAGAGAAACCCATCCCAGAAATACGATAATTCAAGGAAAATGAGCTCGTAAAGAATTTGAATTTGAACTATAATGATTTTATCTTAATTCGAGGCAGTGAGCTCAGCAAACGAGTGAGTTTTCAAATTTTGCCTCTGCGAACGAGTGCATGGTTTAAATGTTACTTTTTTCTTACAGTTCGTTTCTTGTCATAATAAAGTATAATCTCGTACCCAGATCTCCCTCGACCTAAGACAGAGTAAGATCTGGGTACGAGATTAATGCGAAGTCACATAGTGAGTAAAATGTAGGTAAAAACAAATAAATAAATGATCACGATGGAAATATTTATTATTTCTAGAATATCGAGACTGTAACAATGGAAACGAATAATTCATAAAGTGTCTTAAGTTCGTAATGACGCAGGCGGGAGGAGGGAACAGGGCATACAAGGAGAGGCAATCAGGGATCAGTGATTTGTGACCACCAGCCAAGGGATCTGGATAAACAAGGTTAATGAAGTAGAAATTCCGAGCTCGTATATTTTTGGGCTCCAACCGAGCACGACCCTCAGTAGTATGTTACACTAACTGACCAACCTAAAGGTCAGAGCTCTTTCGAATTTCACAATGGGCCTAGTCTGCGCCACAGACGAAACTAAACTCTTGTTAAGTATGTCTGAGAAGCAGCTTCAATATCCCTTTTCTATGCCCTCGCCTGTGTACCAGGATTTGAGTACGTCATGATTAGCCTGTTAAAAAAGCTTATGTCGATTTGCCAATCAGGACGAAAGGAAATTTGGAACACACTTCCGGTAATTCATTGAGTCTGTTTGCAGACGTTACTATAAATGGAAATTGAATTACGTCTCCAACGCAGGCTAGATGGGCCTGGGTTAGATTCGTCCTCAGCTCTGCTGCGAACTTATGTGCCTCAATAACAAACGACGACTAATGCCCTTTTCGAGGCGTTTTCACTTCAAACAATCTGAAGGTCCCTCATGGAGGATTACCTTGATTTTAGTGAAATTATGTTCCTGATTAACTGATCCCAAGCCACACCCTCCCTTGTTTATTGACAGTAACACAGCAGCCGCGGAGAGCAGAATGGAAGTCTACCTCCCCTCTCACGAATGATCTTTCTCGCCTTCCTATCAATTGATCTAACTCAGGCCACGTAACCCTCGGACGTTCGGCAAATTCATAGCCCCACAGTGGTACAAGGTTGGTGGATGGAACCTCTCCCCAAAGTTTTTGATATGTTGCAGTATTTCGAAACTATTTTGCCTTCAGGTTAAAGCCTTTTATCTTCTTTACGGGTCGTGGTGCTGTTGGAGGCCTGTGACGTCACCGACAATGGTCACCATCTTGGATTTTACCAAGAATTAGAAATCTGGTTACAACATCCAGAAATTGTAATTTTGGGTGCTTGATATGAAAAATAACACATAAATAAGCCGTTTGCATGATGTTAGCCACAATATTTTCTTTTATTGTTGAAAAAAGTTGAAAAAACATGTACTTTCACCCTGAAAAAGGCTTGATCTGCTACTTATGACTTCATATCTGGTAACCATAGAAACTGGCCATCACTGAACTTGTCTCAAAATGCGCGCGAGGGATAGACGAACAGCTACTGAAAACATCAGGTGCTGGTGTTTTACCGTCTAGAAAATGAATCAGAAACCCCCCCCCCCCCTCCCCCCGCCACCAGGCATGAATAGATTGTGCCCGGCAACTGTTGAGCAACTTTTAGCGTTTTCAGCAGCTTTTTGTACTGCGAGCAACCTAGAGCAACTTTTGCCTTCCTTGGCAACTTTTAAGTCAACAAATAGTTGAAAACTGACTAAAACATCAAAAAGGTCTTTATTAAAAGGTTTTTATTAAACACTGGTAAAAACGAAGGATGTCGTACGTTCTTACAAATAATTTATAAAATAACAGGTGCGCCCACGAACTAGACACAGCAGCTATCTATCTAACGGTAGCTTACATCCAGCGGTTAGTCGCTCCAACAATAGAGCTTCCTGCCCTCCATCTTGCTATTTGCTGCAGTGCGAGACATCAAAATTAGAAGCTGAAATGTCTGACGAGGAAAATGAAAATAATACAGATATTGACCCTACTGAGGCTAAAATAGCCACTGGGGCAACTCTTAGTAGTCCTGTAGGAGCTTCAATTTCTAGAAAATGCAAAATTCACGTCAACGAGGGCAAATACAAACAACGAGGAAGCGGTAGCTCGATCTCGTCCTCAGGGAAGGGAAACACAACATGAGCTTGGGATCGGGTGAAAGACTGCAAAACAACATTTCGCAGTAGTCAGTGGCAATTTGGGTTGTAATGCTTCTGAGTGAGACCTTTTCATTAAAGAAAAGCTCAATTGACAGGCATATAAAGTCAAGCAAGCATACAAACAGAGTTGCTCGCATCGCGAAGGACAAGAAACAAAGCCAGTCAATCGTGGACTGTCTTAAAAGGTGAGACATGCATGAACACCCCACTGGATCAACACTGCCTGCGGAAATCCGTTTTTTCCGATTTGAAATAGGCGAGTGTGCTATTACTGGAGGTATAGTTTACGTCAGTCGGCTTTTTTTAAATATAATCTTAGTCTGCATTCGTACAATTCTTATCTTCTCTGCCCTTTCGCCTCACTCAAACCCTATCCACACAGCGCATCATTTCTAAGCACATTAGTAGGGACGATCAGCAGCCGTCACGCCACATGAAGGAAGACAGAGCCGTATACACACTTGCACACTCTTGCAAACAAAAACCAAAGGCCCATGATCACGTATTCTAATTGTATTTTTTTTTTTAATTTGGTTTTAAACTTCCTGTCAAGGTAATGTACTAACAATACCCTACAAAGCAAAGAGAAATTAGACTAAAAGCTTCAATTAGAACCACGAAAGCTACGCAACATTGATCATTCTCCTAAATTGCTTGACTTCCCAGCCACACGAATTAACTTACATCCAAATCACCACTAAATTTTTAAGAGCACTCTTCTAGCGAAATCTGAACAACATCATGCACCTTTGTTCCAAGGCTAAAACCTACTCTAATCAGGGGACAGCAGTCCCGAAACTTCAACGTTTTTCCCCGTTCAAAAATAACTATTGTTCTCTTAGCATTCTTATGTCATAAACCCTTCACAGTTTTCATAAATAAGAGATATTTACTTTCTATCCCAAGTCTTCGTTTTGAATTTATGCAATGCCGTAACATTTAAACTTTCCCAGGGTGTGCCGGATAACCATATTCATTAACGCCCGCCGTATCTCCAAATCTTAACTGTGACACTGGAAGGTGAGATTTTTCAGTGAGGAGACCGCTGTCCTCACGCAAAACCAGATCGTTCATATCGCAGTTGCATCCTTTGCTAATGGATGCACATGAACCCGTCAGTCCGCATGCGCATTTGTTGGAATCAGCGGGTGTCGTTCCACCCCAATACGTCATTTGAACATTGTCACGTGATACCCACCAGCCAAACGAATTTCCGTTTAAGAGAAGTCTGCTTCTCTCACATTCGTACTTGATGAATTGCTCGCAATGAAGTGAGACAATGGAAAGCACAGCTAACTGTGCAATGCCCGTTAGACCCGTTCCAATATAAGTGATATCACGTGTGTAACTTCCTTTGGGTTCAGTTCCATTTACCAGAAATCTATCTTCCCTGTCGTGACCAACGACTGTCACGCCAACTCCACTCTTGTCTGTCATGTCACAATAGACTGTGAATGGTTCGCAGTCTCCGTCACCATCAGGGTCAATTACGCAATTCCCACTTTGGATGTTAACACTCTGAATCTTTATTTCACTGCAGGTTTTACCTAGCAAAAATTAGTGTTAGACAATTTATTAGTCAAAGCTAGTCTTCTGTAAATGAGCTCCTAAACTTTGAAACTAAATTGGATTCCGAAATTTATTATCTGTCTAAACGTTTGGATTTTTCTGCTTGAAATATCTCTACCGGTACAGTACCACAAAGCAGCCCAGTAAGCAATAAGTTTGAAAGCATAGGCGGCCAAGTCACACAACATAAACTCAAGATGGCAATCTGCAACAAAAAGTGAGATCCGCATTTGTCCAAGGTATTAATAAAGTAGAAGACACACAGAGATCAAAGCAACCTTTTGCTCATGTGCGGCCCTGGTAACAGTCCACTATAGGAAGACCTAACTAATCTAATGAAGCGGAAACTAAACTAGAATGTGTGTGTGTGTGTGTGTGTGTGTGTGTGTGTGTGTGTGTGGGGGGGGGGGGGGGGGGGGGTGTAGTTAACAACAAAATGCCGGCACAAGCTGCGACTTCGGTCAGAAAGTTAAATCTGAACAGCAGTTACAACAAGAGTTTGAGACATACCCTTCTAACTCAACGAAATCAGAGTTGTCTCACATTAAAATTCTGCGTAAAGAATTAAGGGTGATGGATAGAGTCAAAAAGGGCTTAAATTTACGCAGTCAAAAAAGGCATTCTAATCAAAAGTCCATTTAGCAGCTGCAGAAAACAAAGGAGACTTTTGTCTGATTGGTTAATCTCATCTGTGTTTCCATTGGTCAATCTGCTAAAAGTGATTCTAAGAGCGGGAAAGAACGTGAAGGTGAGAGGACATGTACATCACAGTAAGGTTCAATTATACACGCCTCAAGGTTAATGTCTCTTCCTAATTGTAAGGGAAATAATTGTGGACATATGGTTTTACATCAGTCAAATGCAATTCGAGCGACTTGGAACTTTGCTGGGAACTAGCAAATTCTGTGCATCCCAGGGGTCAAATATTTGACAACCATTAGACAACCTCCCTTCCCCCTTGCTTTAAACACGCACTTCTGAAATCCAAACATAGGTTGGCTTCTTTGTCAAGGTCAAGAAAAAACTTGAAGAGGTAGTTATTGGTCTTTCTCTTTATTTTAAATATGCATGTTTCATTGCTTTTGAGGCCACAACTTTTATTGGTGAGGTCAAGAGTGAGTAGCATGAGGTAACATGTTTTACTTATTGAATGAATCTTGTACTGATAAAGGATCCAAATAACAAAGAACAGCTAACCTTACGACTGACTACCTAATGACAATTATTTTTTTTTATTGCTGAAAGACGACAGTTCATTTTGGGTTCCTCCTTTAGCATAAATATTTACAAGTGGTTGCATCTCTTTGAGTAAGCACTCAGTTATACATCTACTGACAACAAGTCTCTGTTTTTGTTGTGAACAAAACAATTGTAAATAATTATTACAACACTAGAGGTGAGTGGGTGAGGGGTGTTAAGCCACGGAACTCGTGCTTTGCAGCCTCTGCGTTGCTACATGCATCTTCACCACCTGGCAACAAACAGAGAAACCACTTCAAACTCAAATAAAATTCAACAGCTTTTAGAAAAGAACAACACACTATGCAAGGGACGAATGCTAAAATGGGCAGGTACAAAACTCGGGCCGGGTCGACTCTTTCACACATAGAGAAAACAATCAGTTTTATTATGTGGTAAGTAATAAATTCGGATTCATTGTTGTAGCTTTTTGTGTCTGCCTAATTGAAAGGTTACCTGTTTCTCTTTTGGCTCCAGGACACGACGTTTGATCGAGTTGGTCGGACTTAGAGCGCACCACTCTGGAGTGTTTCCTCTTGCATAAAAGACATGCCGTTCTCCTTCCAAGGATTACTGTACATTTCGTACATAAGAATTCCTTTTCAGCTGATGTACCTTGTTTTAAAACGGTTTTTTTTTTTTTGCGCACTTTTGGCCAACGTTCAACAAGCTTTACAACGCATCGTCACGTTGCAAAAAATTGCCCTCTATCGATTTGCAAGGAAGTCCTCTTTCATAGGCCAAGCAAAAAACACCCTGTCGATTAAAACAGTCCTTGAAAACCTTTCCCGCTATTTATCATATGAAAATCAACAACTCTTGCTAGAAATTCTTGAAGGAACGAACGATCAAAGGAGAACTTCAAGAAACTTTCCCACTAGCAGCCATCTTTGTTTACTCTCTGGCGCGCAGTAAGAAGACTGAACACTAAAGATTCAAACAGCCAATCAGACAAAAGTCTCCTTTGTTTGCTGCAGAACTATGAATATCGTAGAGCGACCTTGACACATACGAATGAAGCAGAAATGTTGCATGTTGGCCTAAATTGGACGCACAAGTTCTACATAGCCTTGATTATTGTCAGGTCGATCTACTAACAACACTAAAACAAATGAATAATTCAGAAAATTTACATCTCCCTCAATAGGCAGAAATATTTTGTATTCTGGTATAGCTAACCGGATTTTTTAATACCTCACCACCAAAAATACCTCAGCCGTTAACATTTTTTTTCTCGGCCAAAAAGTGAGCAAACTAAACTTCTCCTTTCTTCCTCCTAGCCCTTTCTATTTGTACTTTGCGACTATGATTTTCGAACTTATTGGGCGCAAAAACACCTGGCTTTTGGCCTTTTATCACAAAAATGGCTGGACAGGTTTATTTTCAAAAAATTTGCTAGATTTACCCTCCGAGATCGGCAGAATTTTTCATATCCTGCGAAAGCCGAATTCAATAATTATTTTATTATTCCTTCAAAATAATTCCAAGTTAAAAAATTCTAAGTTCATATCGATAATGCGTCTTTATCGGGAAGTTTAAAAGTCTGTTCAGGTCAACAAATATACTCCAAACAGTCTTCAAATATACTCTAAACAGCAGATGTCCTCCGTTTTCATGCTGTCCTCGCCATGATTTTAGACAATATTTCGCCGTGAAAAGAGTAAAATGTTTCGCCTACTGTTCCTCCATTTTGTTCTTACTACAAAAAACAACTCAACCTCGTCCCCAGGTTTTCGCAGTCAACGGTTCAATAACCTACAACCAGGCTGCACTTCTGACGTCATTTTGATGTCGTCGGTTCAATATGATAAAATTCTTTCCAAATTTGGTCAACAGTAGCTGGTTTTGGTGAATTATGCTACTTTGTGGTTTTAACCAATCAGAAACGGGGAAAAATTTTTAAATAAATGATAATACTCAGAAATCCATGCAACGCCTTTTATTCAAAGCAGAATTTCTGCATCCTAGCTTTGTGCAGTGGATTTCAGCTGGTTTTAAGTCATTTTGCCGAACGCAGAATTTTAGCATTCTCACTCAGTGAAGTGGATTTTGGCTAATTCATATCTAGCCAAATTTATGAAAACGTGCTTGAAAACCCCTGGGATAGTCGCACAGAAGCCTATTAGGTTTCTGGTGACTGTATGGAAAATTTTCAAAGGGGGCTTGTAGTTTTGATTGGTCTCATCGTTAAGCTCAGGCAAAGAGCTAACTTTGCTTGGGCTGTATCAATCCCTAGGAAAGCGCGAGTGGGGGGGGGGGGGGGGGGGAGTTGCTGCAAATGTGCGATATTGTCTATGCATATTTGGAGACCATCTATCGCCTTTTAAGTATATCATGCCAACTTTATTATTATTTTAAAGTTTGTTTGCTAATAATAGGGCGGTTTGCAACAATCTGCTCGGCTGCAAGGCCGTTACAGGTCGGGGAATGCAGATCATCGCGGCTTTGAATCCTCTGCTTAGGTGTAGCTTTTCTCGAACTCTCTTAGTAGTATAGCCAGGCCTAAAGCTTTAGACGCCAAATTGAGAGTGTCTGTGATAGCACCGTGACTATTTCTTTCCCGATTAGGATGAGTAAGAACTGAATTTCTTTACAATTAGTCAATGGCCTCTTTTAACTGATGATGTCAAAGTAAGCTTACTGCCAAAGACTGGGCAGATTGTGCTGTTTTCATAACTATATATTTTTGTTTTCAAGGGGAGTCTTGATTTAGGGATAACCTCAAGATCCTCCTTCAGGTGTCGCAATGGCCACCCTGTTTAATGTAATGTACTGTATGTATATGTGTATGAATATTGGCCATGTATATATGTAGACTTTAGGAAACCATGTACAATTTCTGCTTCCTTGCTCAGTGCAGTGGCCGGGTTCTGGATGATGTATAGAAGCAAATGCAGAATTACCACACTTAGCTCAGTTCAGTGAATGAGTACCTTAAGCCAGTAAACAAGACCCGGGGGTACTCGATATATACTTGGGTGGGGAGGTGCGGCCCGGCCTCTCATACCCTGACCCTGTTTAAGAGTAAAGTCGCTTATTTTCCTATCCTGTTTAAGACAGAATCCCGATGTTTGATATTGTGTTTAAAACATTTAAACCGAAACCACACCCTGCGTAAGACAATAATAAGGATCGAAACTCTATTGTACATCGTATGATTTAGCGGCTCCTGGGGCGAGGTGGGTCCTGAACCCATATTGAAACCACTGTGTTCAAAATTAAAGAAATTTTTAGTAGAAAGAAACAGGCTTTACTGCTTTCTTTGATAACAATTTAAGACGAAGCGTGAGTGAGGAAGGGAGGGTGCACTCATCCGGGGGGATCGAGACGTTCCTAAGCCGAGTATGCCATGCAGTCCAGTATGGGCGCATATTTTTATATTTTTATTATATTACCGTGTGGCACGGAATTAGTGATTTTTTGTGTTTCGCGAGAACTAATTTTTGCGATAAGGACAGATAGATGTCTCTTTTTCGGGAATTAATTTTTGCGATTTTCAGAAAGTGCCAGACCCAGCATATATTTTCGTTTTTCATGATTACCTGCAATAGAAATACATAACAATATCACAGTGTACGTACATTATGTTTTAAACCAGTAATTCATTGTATACCGTTTTTTTTCTGAACGAAAAAGACAGGTTGTAATTGAACAGATACGATTTCTTAGTATTACATTTTTGTGTAGCGAATTTAAGTTAGAGAATATTTCCTCTAGCTGGACTAAATGTTTGTGCGAAAAATGTTTGCGGTGATTTTATTTGTAGAAAATTATTTTTACGGATCCCTGGAAAAATCACAAAAATTAGAAAATGCAAAAATTTCGTGCCAAACTGTATTTTTTAGGCGCTTATTGAATAAGCGCCTAAAAAAAAAAAAAAATCCGTTTGCACTTTGAAATTGTTCGACCCCAAGTAAAACAAGAACGGTCTTAGTAGCCGTGAGTCTCGCTTTCTTGGAGATGAGTTTTGTTGTCAAAGGCCCCGGTGCTGTTATACAACTTTTTCGTTTGGAATACAAAACGAGTGTTGTATGTCATAATGTATATACTCAAAAAGTAAAAATTGCAAGGAGAGACAGGCCGCACATCTTGGCCTCAAACTGGTGTGAAACCTTTGAAAACCTTCTACATATTGATATTGCACCTTTGAGGAGTGCTCTTTCAGGGATTTTACACTCGAAAAATTGAACGATTAATTTTATCGGTATCAGGGGCCCATGACTCTGTCAGTATAAATATACATAGCTTTTTTGTACCGGACCAAGAAACGGTTCGGTACAGTATATGTTCAACACAGGAAAACAGTGTAAGTTTAACAGAACCTTATACAACACTCAGTTAATTCAGCTCGCGCGTACTCCTGCAGAATTTGTTGTCCGTTTTATAAGATATCAATGTCGCGTGAAAGTAATGACATTTTCCATAGCTGCTTAGTATCTACTTTTAATATCTCGGTACAGTCTCAGAGATAGATAGATAGATAGATAGATAGATAGATAGATAGATAGATAGATAGAGAGAGAGAGAGAGAGATAGATAGATAGATAGATAGATAGATAGATAGGCAGATAGATAGATAGATGGATAGATAGATAGATAGATAGATAGATAGATAGATAAATAGATAGATAGATGGATAGAAAGATAGATAGATTGTGGATACTTGATATCTCAAGTATTTATGAAGTGCAACACGACTTCACATCTTAACAACTGCGAAAATCTATCAATGAAATACATAAAACAAAGTGAATCTATTAAACCGTACATTTCCTGTAATTGCGACAATACTCTGAGAAACGTAACGCCTTAAAAAGCCACAAAATCCTGAGGATTTCCCCACTATAATATTTTCTCATCCTGCTTGGAGGGTCCACAATAGGTTTGGCGGGATGCGGAATTTGGCTATTTTTCGTGGTGATATTCGGGATATGAGCTGAAAACAGAAGCGGGATGCGGGAATTTTAACAACCAGCGGGAGCGGTATTTCCTATTTTTATGGGGATGGGATTCGGGAATCGTAAGGAAAAAAAAGCGGGATACGGGAATTTAGTTTTGTCTTGACTAAAAATTCATTAGCGTTGACTGAAAAAAAAAAAAAAAAAAGGTTCTTAAGCGTGTATACCGCCTTTAGTCAAGCTATGAGTGTCAAAGGAAGCGAAGCCTGTCAAATTTTGCCCATTATCACTTTTTGGTGTTGTTCGTCTTTTCCGGTTTTACTATTTTCGTCGTTTTCGTCACTCGGAAAGAGGTATCAAATCACTGAGGTTAAAAGGCACGTTCGTTAAAATCCTGCACTCATTCCTGTTTTGTTGACGGATTTGATCTTTTCTGCTTTTGCCTGGACGGACCTGTCGGACCTGGACGATCCTTTGGACTGAGCGTTTGCTATTAAACTAAGTCTGGCCACTGTATCGCCACACCAGAGCTGATAGAAGTGGACAATGTGGAAGACATCATAAATTGTGTGGCTTTATATTACGAGAAAGGTGCCAGTGGTAATGCGTTTCTTCGGAAAGAAAAATTTAGAGCTTCCGTCTCAAGGCAAGGGAAGACCTTAAAAGCCTTAAATGAAACAGTCAGGTGAGTCGACCTGAGTTTACTGCTATCCATTATTTATTGTTTTCAATGACCTCGTTATCCTTGTGTTGATTATAACCTGGAATATCAATGGCATTTGTGCCCCGCGCTACGGTCGGCGACTAAAGTGGTCTCACTAGCTTGCGAAAGTCAATTTTGTCTAATGGTCGTGGGTCGTGGGTGTGGGTGTGGGTAATGATTAAAAATTTTTTTAATCACAATTAACAATGCTAATAAGTTTTGTTAAATATTAATAGTTTACAATATTACAAGTTTTTGATTTTTTTAACTTCTCGATAACAAAACGGACATAACACGATGTATGAAAATTATACAACACTTGCCCTACTCTGTTACTCTACCAGAGATCGTCGAACGCCAGCGCAGGGGGTGGCGGTGGGTACAGGAGCAATTGAAAATAAAAACAAATAACGTTGAACTAATTTTTGTCTTCAAATATAGAGTTAACATAGGAAAGCTGTCAAACTTTGTCTCCATCATAAGCTGGTCAAAAACGCTTTCAAAGGGTCTTGCAAGAACTTCTCTAAAAACGCGAACAACAATGAGAACGGATTGTCTCAGTACCGGGAAGTTTCCCCATATTATAAGTTATACGATGAGGCTTGCTCTCCCCTTTAAATATCCGAAAAAGTGAAGAAACGAGGAACGCTATAGTTCCGAAACTGCAGTCTTGCTTAAGAATTTAGAACATTCGCATACACTGTTGAGCAAAAACAAAAGAGAATACCTACGAAGGAAATACAAATCATCGCGCTCCAGTCCAAAAACTCACTTATCCCAAGAAAAAACTAAATGGACTACATCAGCGCTTGGAGAATGATCTTGACTGATGCACAGCATAATTCTCCATACATGATGTAGCTTTAGTTCAAGCTTCAATATACAACTCAAATCTGACGATCTTACTATCCGTGAAAATATTCGACATCGTGCAAACAACACCTAAGAGCTGGGCCCAGCGTCATACTGACATTGCAGGAAATAACCACATTCACGGACAAATAAACTCACATGCATGCATGTAGTAATTCAGATCCAGGCATTACGGAGAAAATCAAAGAAACTAAAATCTTTGTGTAGCTGTATGAAACAGAGGTCAAAGAAAATTAAAAAACTTTGCAAATGCATCTGAGATCAAATCCTATCAGGGACACCTACAGAAGCATAAACTACGGGAAATGATTACTCAGTTTGCATGGAACAAACCAGCTTCGTCACGAATGTAAGCGGATAGCCTGTGTGGTGCGGCAAAAACAAGATTTACTCAGTCAACTGAAGTTTAGAATGGTACATGTACATGCACTGTGAAGTGCAAGTAACCTTCGCGCGAGAGAGGAAAAAGGGAAAAAAAACTCCCGTTCAAGCTAACTCTCAAGGTCACGTTTCACATTGTCGCGAGCCTATATGAGTCGTGTTTGGCCTGTCAACTTTTATTCTAAGTTAATTAACTTGTGTGCGTGTTGTTCAAGCATTTGACCAAAACAAATTTTCTCAAAATATTATCAAGGGATTACACCAGTCCTGAAAATAGCTCCAATGGATTCCTGCCTTTACCCATCCCCACCCATTTTCATACATAGTGTTATGTTCGTTTCGTTATGTTATTAGTTATCGAGTAAACTTGTAATATTGTAATTAAATTGTTTATATTTTTTTAAAAAAGTAGTAGCATTGTTAATTATTAATTATATGATTAAAAATTAGTTTTTAAACATTACCCACACCCACACCCACAACCCACGACTTGTACCCACGACCCACTACCATTAGACAAACTCGTCAATTGTTGTCAATATTGACGGCAAGTTAAGGATCGTTAAGCCTAAGTTTTTTGTTTTTATTTCATTCCTGATTTCAGCCTTTCGCCTTTCGCAACATACAATCGACTCCCGGTATCTCGAAAAAATTAGCAGCAAAGCAGTCGAATCTTCGTAAGAGAGACAGATAACATCAATCTACCTGTTTAAATTCCAAAAATACTGGACTTAAAGTATCGAGGTAAACATGTACCAATGCGAGGACGAAAAAATAATTAAGGAAAACAGAAAATAAAGTTATGGTCGCTAATTGTGATGTTGAGAACCTGGACCAACAAAACTGACAATTGTTAGAAGGTAAGTCATAACGCCTATTTCAATGATCAAGCAAAAAATGTCAAAAATCTCGTAAAAAAATGGGGCGGGATCGGGATCCGAGCGTAAAAAGGGGCGGGATGGCGGGATTGAGAAGAAAAAAAGGCAGGAAAGCGGGATTTGAGAACCCCTATTGTGGACCCTCTGCTTGGGGATATTTCCTTTTTAAAGCGTCTGCATGTCGTGCATAATTACACGAATATCAAGGACTTCCATTCGGGGAAAATTACATCATTGCCAAACTTACATGCGTCATTCAGTCATCGCCGAAAATAAACCGCATTCTCATCACGAGACTCATTTCCATACAATGAAAGTCGTCACGATTCTTATCCCCAGTTTCCACGGTCTTCGCTAGGAACGCGGGGCCTACAAACTAGGTCCCACCGAAAAAAAAAAAAAACGACTGCATTTAAGAGTCTCACTCTGCTTACGCAAGCTCGACTAATGAGAACTGTGTAGCAATTTTTATTATTAACTGTTAGAGCCTTTGATTCACCATTGCTTACCCTCTAACAATTTCGCTGATTCATAGATGGTTCAGTATCTCTTGTTAAACTAACCAATCTTCGAATTAAAATAATGTTAGGTTTCCGGGCTCCGTAGCAAAACTTTAAGGGCTCCGGCCACCCCCTCCACCCCTTTGGGACGACCCTGATTAATCGATGTACGCAAATCAGTACTGAGTACGACAACATCAGCTTAATTTTCAACTCTTGCACGCTTTTGTCACTGTTTATGCCCCACTAGTGCTTGGATTGGTCGTCATTAATCGAATCGCCGATCACAAAATTCTCCACGGGCTCATCAGATAGTCGTCGACAGTGCCGAAAAAAAAAGGCATCGTCAGACCATCTCGTGAACGCTTTGCGAAAAGTTCATCAAGGTTACAGATACGATTTCGAATTCGGATTTCCAAGAAAATATCAGATGCATTAGTTTCGGGAAAAGAATTCTTATTCCAAAAGTAATGATTGGGGTTATACGATAGCATTATTGTGTGTCCTGTGTCTCATTGCGTGACAAACATCAAAAAACGAGCTGCCACTGGCTAGCGAACATTCAGTCACTCTTGATTTCAAAATTCACTCTACTTCAACTCTAAATAATCTCATTATTGTCCTTTTTAGCTGAATCTAGTCAACGTGAAGGGGATTAACGTGTAAAAGCTCAAATATGGTTTAAAATGTTGAGTTAAAAGCGATATTCACTGGAAAGCCTCCAGGCATGCGTTCCGTTTGTTCACGTTGAGATGACAATTTCAAACGAAAATAGTGCGAAAAACCAATTTTCCACCGCTAGCTCTACAAGCTAAGCTTATTGTACTGTCTTTTAGACCTAAAATAGTGCTAAAAGCTAAGATTTGTGTGAAATTTTGGCTTTGATAACAAAGAGCGTAATTGGATTACTTTCGTTTGTTGACAAGTCAATGCGTGATTTCCTCAAAGTTTAGCGGACTTTTTCCTAGCAGTGAATAAAAGCCCCAAATAAATTTTTGCATCATTGGAAAGAAGGCCATTTACACTTAACAGGAAAATTAATTTCAAGTCATTCTGTGTTATACTGCATGGCAAAAAGTTTTCTTGAAAATCTGCTCTGAAATAGGATTTTACAACAATGAAACATTAGCGATTTTTAAAAATTTGCCTGAAATTCAAAATAACCGTTATAATTCTGTTATTAGGCTTAAATCATTTTTCAATACCTCCTACGTACAGATTTAAGTTTAAAAAACCCTAAGTTCCTTCTGCGCTTTTGATAAGCAAACTTCTTGTACCCTTACTTGTCGCTTTTATTTTCATTGATCATTTTATGGCGGTGGCCACCCGTTTTAGATTTAGAGAATTTTCTGGAAAAGAAAAAAGTATTTCAACAAAAAAAATTACATCACATTTATTGACTCACTATAAGGTATCTCTGGACGAAATATGAGTATAGGCATTTTTTTCCATCATGTGCCGCGATTTTTCGATTTCACGCGGTCCCCAGAAAAAGTCGCTCTTAATGTGTTTAATTTTCCCTTACCTGTATTTTCACAGTGAATTCCAAAATGTCCCAGATTACAATGACAGCTGTAAGAGTTCAGTTGGTAATCAGGAATACAGTCACCGTTGTTTCTACAAGGTTCTTGAAGACATAAACTCTAAAGTACCGAAGGAAAAAAAGTCCGTTTTAAAATCCTGATTTCATGCGTATTTAAGAGTTTGCATTAAATGGCTTAGGTAGCTTTTTCTAATACACATCTGTTAGTAAAGCACTGAGTAAAAACTGCCACTTGGCAATTTATTCTAGTTACTCCAATAAAGATCGACTGGATAAATCTGAACTCACCCAAAGGGCAAAGTGATGAAAGAGAGCATTAGAGATGAACTTCGCTTTTTCTCTGTACTTGTCAGTTGCTAGAAGATCACAAAGGTAAAGTGCTTTAGAGTCAGGGTACGCAGCAACGTTGCACGAATAACACTTTGGATCGCTGACACACTTCAATGGACACTCAGATTGGTTGTTGACAAAGAATGAGGCAATCTTTCTTGTCTCTAATGTGTTGTAAGCATACTCTTCAAAGTTTCCATGCGAAACTATATTGTTTTCATGATGATAGAGAGCACCTTTTTGTTTAACAATAATGGCAGCAGTAGTTTGGAGTGAGGAAGGGATTAAAAAGAAAACAAAAGTAAATAGAACCATTTTGTAAAAATTTTAGTGAAAACGAATGCTGCCAGCAGCCGTTGTTTCTATGTTATGTGTATTAATTTCCTCGATCTTTCTCCAGCTGCGTGAAAATAAATTTACTTTATAAAAAATGGCAAATTTTAAACAATTATTTGGCTGGGGTTAATTATTGTGATCTGTGATATCCGAAAAAATAAAGCTTGAGGTAGGGGTTCGATCGAGGCTGATTACACTTTCCGAACACCAATCGAGACCTTGATTATTCCGGATATCCAAAAATAGAGTCTAATAAATATTATTCTTGACGTTTCAAAGTTGCATTTAAACGATTGAGGTCCAGTGATCTTGCTGTGATTCAAGGGATGTGGCCACTAGTAAAGAGGCAAAACAAGATGGCAGACAGGACGGGGACGGTCAGAAGTATTGTCTAATGGAAGTTACACATAATCTCGTGGCAATCGTAGCAAATAATAGCGAAGAAGAAAATTATTTTCGCACTGCGATATATTTTGATTATTTTTGCCCTCTGTTTTCTTTAACTTTCGTCCTGAACACCTCCGTGAACTTCTGTCTGAATAGATAATGTTTTGCACCTCCGTGACCACAGGTACCCCAAGCACACGAGTGATAATTGTTGCGTAACGGAAATATTATAAGGATTTGTGTGGGGATTTTAGCGATCGTCTTTTAGGAAAAAATAGCAATAAAGATTCATGAAAACATCTTATCTTGTCTCCTTGTTTTAATCATTGTGCGTTCTTAGCATATTTTGCCGTTGTATAGTTCGATTCCATCATTAGCTTACAGTTGTGGAATAATACATTATTTTCCGTACATAGAGAGAACAACGACAAAAGTAAAATTCGATAGAATCCAACACCACAGATACCAAAGAGCAATAAAGTTGACTTTGGGCTGCAAGAAACTAATAATAATAACAACAAAAAACTCAATCTGAAAGAAGAGGTCTAAACCTTATCAAACAAAGAAGATATAAACTACCAGTTTATATTGTTCTTCTCTTTAGACCTTATGGAAAATGTTATTAAAGGCGGCATTTACCCTAGACTTCGTGCATGGTAAAAGTTATGCCAGAATAAAAATGCTATTAGGTTAAATTTATTTTTCTTAATTTTTTTATTGGTTAGAAATTTATTTTCATGTCCATGCAGTTTGTTTTTTTGTTTGTTTCAAGGTTGCTATCATGAGGATGACAATATATGATATGTTACCAAACCCTTAAAAGCAAAGGATAAGGTCATCAGTAGCTGGCTACAGAAAGTTTGCCTCATAAACATGGAACATCATTAACCCATTCGCCCCTAAACAACCCGTAATCGCTTGTGCGGGTCAACGTCCCTGGTATTCTTGACATCATTGTCATCTTATTTGTGTAGGAGAGAATAGATCTCTCAAAACATACCAGAATGATCATGATTCAGTCAAGGGAGGCCGGAGAAAGAAGCGACTGTAAATTATGTAAAGCTGACCCATAAAGGTCTACTACCCAACGGCACTTCCTTCCTTCATACTCCTTTAGATCCTAAAAACTTTCTCAAAAACTTTTCCCACCGAAGTAGAGGCTACTACTTGCTCAGCAAAAAAAAGAGGGGGTAAGAAAAGTGAATAAAGAGGAGAGAAGGGAAAGCAAAAGCCCAAATAAGACTAAAATTATTACAAAGTTTGGTTTCTGAGCACAAACCCGAATTTCGAAAGCTGGTGGTTTGTATCTGGATAAGAAGGCCACGAAATCCACGACTTGTAAACGGCTTTGTGGAAAGTTTTAGCTCATAATAGCCAGAAGTGACCAGAAAACGGCCAGACAAGCATCAAAACGCGCTTTTCTTCATTTGTTGTTGTTGTTGTTGTTGCTTTTTTTTTTGGGGGGGGGGGGGGGGGGTAAATGGTTAAATTAGAATTGAAACTCAATGCACTAGTTTTTTTTTTTTCTGATTTTTTGTGAATAAATTTCTAAAGTTACGTTAAACGAGCGATGTTGACGCATTCAAAATGACATTTACGGCCTACTTTTTTTTACCCGACAACGGTGACTTTTTTTCTTTTTTCCAATTATTATAAACTTTTTCGACTGCTTTAACGTAGATAACCTAACTGCATTTAGGCTCTCTATGGCCAAGCAATCTGTCAAAGTTATGTTGATCACCACCAATGCAACTAATTGTTTGTGCTTCTATGAATACGGAAAATTACCTTTAGGATCATACTGTGAATCGCTAATGTAATGAAGAAAACAAACCAAACTAACATTTGTTTTCACTAATAACACATATCAGTATGCAACATAACAGAACTTTTTTTTTTTTTTCAACAAATACTACGCCCAAAACAAAGAAAGGTGTCTTAAGTTAATGTTTAATCACGGAAAATACATCGATACAGTCAAACTCCGTCAATGGAAATCAACGCAGTAGATGCCCGATAGAGATAAAATGAATATTTTGCAGTTATTTCCATGGCTTAGTTCTTCATTGGTCTTGTTTATTTTTTAAACGGTACGCCAAAATAATCAATACAGACTCACGCTACCATGCTTTATTACACAAAACCAACGTTGTAAAGAAAATCAGGATTTTTAACTTAGAACTCAAATACATCTTTAGCTTTTAACCATTTGCATTTTTTAAGAAAAGAAAACAGATTAGGGCCATTTATACGAGAAAAATAAGACGTGAACTTTCCGTATAAACGGCACATTTCGTCTAAAATAAGACGCGTCTTAGCTAAGTCGCGTCTTATTTTAGACGAAATGTGCCGTTTATACGGAAAGTTCACGTCTTATGTAAGACGCGTCTTATTTTTTCTCGTATAAATGGCCCTATTATCGAACTTAGGCCGTGCCTTCTCATGATAAAAATGACAAATAACCGATGAAAGGGTTAGGTAAAATCAGACAACGGAACTCGACCACTAAAAGACTGTAATGATGAAATGAGGCGTTAGCGTGAAACTTGCTTTTGTCCAATACTTGTCCGTGGTCAGTAGTTCGCAAAGGTACAGTCCCTTAGAAACAGAATAAACAGCTACGTTGCACGAATAACATTATAGATCATTGACGCACTTGAATGAACATTCAGATTGCTTTGAAAAAAGGAATAAAGCAAGTTTTCCTGACTCTAAGATGCTATAAAAGTACAGTTCAAAATGCCCGTACGAAACGGGCATGTTCTGATAACGAAAGACAGTATTGTTCGGTTCAATTACAACCGCAACAATATTCGAACTAAAGAAGAATTCATAAGGTAAAAAATATTGAGGAAAGATATTCCAAATGCATTCAATTGTAGGTTTCAGCTGCCTCAAGTATGTTGATAGACCATTAAAGTTGTTGGGTTATTATCCCAGCCTTGACTGGACGTGAGGCTGAGATTGACCTTGCAATTGTTTTGAGACAAACCTGTTTTCTTTTCCCATGGAAATAATGCTTAAAAATACGTAAATATCACAAAGAAAAACCTGAATTACATAATAAAGAAAGAAGGTTTGCATCAAACCAAGGTCCACCCCAGCCTTGTTTTCACGCTTTAACTGTAAAATGGGCTATTAGGGAGTTTAAGATGTCACTAGGGCGACAGCATCGAGAACGTCAAAAAAGCAATTATTTTAAGGTTTAGGTTAGCAAAACAACAACTTCGCATGTGCATCACGCTTTTATGTACATGCATTTCTTTGCCGTCATTGCACGACTACGACATGAATTGCCTAATTTCACGTTTTATCGACAACGTCAACATACGACGATGAATTTATCTTTCTCTCTTTAAACTTGAGTATCTTTCTTAAGAATTCAAATCCAGGAAAGAGTGCCTACATTGGACAAAGTAAGTGACTTGTGATAATCGCGCTGCAGTTTCAAAGAACGAGAAGTCACTTTTTAAGTGAAGTTTTTGCCGCCGTCGCCGTTATGTTTTCTTAAACTCCTTAAAATTCGCATCTGTTGTGAATCAAGCCTAATTTGCATAAAGTTAACCAAGTTCTGCATTATTTTGGCTTCACGGTTATATTGTCAAGTTTCTTTATTAAAAGAAACCTAAAATAATTTTTAGGACCCCCTCAAGAAAACTATGAGTGTTATAGCTCCGTGCACATAGGCTGGTTCTCAGTCAAAACAGTTTATATCTAGCCGGATTTACTACTACTACTACTACTACTACTACTACTACTACTACTAATAATAATAATAATAATAATAATAATGATACTGATAATATTAATATTTTTTATAGAGAAAATGATGACCTTTTATTGATAACAAAACTACTAATGAAACCTATTTACAATTAATTTCACTGAAGAAGAAGAGAAAAAAATTCAGACAAAGCACTAACGAACGAACGATTCTGATGCTTGTGAATTTTTGGATTTGCTGGCGTCGCTTGGCCTAAAACAACATGTCATTGGTCCTACCCACGAGGGTGGCCACATCCTGGACTTGGTGATCACTAGGCAATATGATCAGGTTATTAAGTCTGCCCCGAAGATTGATCGGTTTATCTGCGACCATGCCGCAGTACTGTGTCAACTTGATTCAGTGAAACCCTGTACAACTGTTAAGGAAATCAGTTACAGGCAGCTAAAGTCTATTGACATGGATGTACTCAGAGCTGATTTAACGACGTCTGAATTGTGTACCGATGTTTTTACAGATTTGGATATGATGGTCTCCTGCTACAACTCCACACTGTCGTCGTTACTTGATAAATATGCCCCCCTGCGAACTAAGTCTGTTGCTAATAGGAAGCGTGTGCCTTGGTTTAACCACAAAATTAAGGATGCTATTAAGGCTAGGCGGAGAGCTGAGAGGAAATGGCGCTATTCTAAATCTGCACAGGATCTAATTGTTTTCAAAAAAAAAGAAAAACCATGCAATATACTTGATGAACCAAGCTCGCTGTGATTATTACACCAATCATATCCAGCAAAACAGTTCTGATCAGAGAAAACTATTTAATGTTACAAAGTCCCTGTTGTGTGACACCAACACTGCATCGTTTCCTCGTGTTGACACTGTTCAGCTTGCCAATGATTTTGGAAATTTCTTTGCACAGAAGATTGATAATATAAACGCGTCTTTGGCTAATTTATCTACACCATCCGTACCATCTCTACCTGCTACTGACATTACTTGCCTGAAAGAACAGTTTACCGGTTTCAGGACTCTCTCCCAAGAACAAGTGCGCATGTTGGTTAGTAGAGCAGCGGGTAAATCTTGTCAACTCGACCCCATTCCCACTCCGATTGTTCTCAAGTTGCTGGATGTTCTATTGCCAGTTATCACTAAGCTGATCAACCTCTCTTTTGACACCGGTCGATTTGCTGAGGCCTGGAAAGAGGCGCTTGTGTTACCATCTCTCAAGAAGCCTGGTTTGGACTTCGCGATCAAAAATTTCCGTCCAGTCAGTAACCTCTCTTATATTTCTAAATTGTCGGAGAGGGCTGGGGCTGAGCAGTTTATGGAGCATCTGACTGCCAACAATTTACACTCTCTGCTTCAATCGGCGTATAAACAGCAACACAGCACGGAGTCGGCCTTACTAAAAGTTAAGAATGATATTTTGATGTCTATGGATGAGCAACATGTCACCTTGCTTATATTATTAGATTTAAGTGCAGCTTTTGACACGATACATCATGATAAGCTGATTGGTCGTCTTGAGTCTGTCTCTGTAAATGGTAGTCTCTCAGATCAGTTTCCTTTAAAACAAGGTGTTCCTCAAGGATCATGTTTGGGCCCCTTGCTTTTCACTGTCTACACGCGCAAACTGTTTCAGATCGTTGAACGCCACCTCCCACAAGTTCACTGCTACGCGGACGATACACAGTTGTATGTATCATTCAGCCCCAATCGATCTGCGGATGCTGATTTTGCCATCAAGTCATTGACTGACTGGATCAGTGACATTAGGAATGGGTTGATTTCAGATAATCTTATGTTAAACGATGATAAAACAGAATTTTCAATTATAGGTACTAGGCAGCAGCTGGCCAAGGTTAACATCAATTGCATTAGGGTTGGGTCGACTGATGTTTGTCCTGTAACAGTAGCTAGAAACCTAGGCTCATGGTTTGATAAGCAGCTCACTATGTCAACTCATATTAGCAAGTTATGCAGTGTTGCCTTTTACCATTTGCATAATATCAAACGCTTTCGCAAGTATTTGTCTCGAGAATCAACGGAAATGCTTGTCCATGCATTTATTACATCTCGAGTTGATTATTGTAACAGTCTTTTGTATGGGCTGCCCAACTACCAGGTTAACAAATTGCAGAGAGTTTTGAATGCCTCAGCCAGGCTAGTTTGTAATGCCCCTAGGTTCTGCCACATCTCACCCCTTCTTCGTGGTCTGCATTGGCTTCCTGTTAAAGCCCGGATAGAATTTAAGATACTGCTTATTACGTTCAAAGCAATTCACGGCCTTGCTCCTAAATATCTACGCGATTTACTAACATTTAAATCATCCTTATATAACCTTAGATCTTCAGATAGTATTTTATTTCCTATGCCAGTTGCTCGATCGAAGACGTTAGGTGATAGAGCTTTTATGGTGGCAGCGCCAAGGCTCTGGAACTCTCTTCCAAAAGAGCTTCGTGCGATTACTAATGTGAACAGTTTTAAGGCGCATATTAAGACTTATCTTTTTAAAACTTCATATTGATGAGCAATTTTATATTCAGTTCTTACTTGCATGCATATATATTCTTTTTATTTTTTATTTTTTAATGCATTATCTTTCATTTGTTTCTTTTAAAGTAATGTAGTTGTAATGCGCAGCTGATCATTTTCATGTTAAGCTGCGCACAATAAGTTTTAAAATTATTATTATTATTATTATATTATTTACAAATCATTTCATTTCATTTGACTTCGATTTAAAAAAAATTGATAAAGATATTTATTTGAATTAAAAACATTCCATTTCAATAAAAAAACTGTCAGCCTCTAAAATTCAAAAGTTTCCTTCAACTGTCTAAGAAAAATAAAATAAAGACAAATAATAAGGCATCTATAGCTGTTGAGTCTAGGAAAGTCCTGCTTAACCCTTCTCTATTTCTAGATCCCTGGCCTTAGCATCTAAGTTCCTCCTTTTCGGGTTTCTCGATCTCCTTACGCATAGGAGCGTGCTCCGCAAAATTGCAAAAGACACTTTCGCCCTGACCCAAGAAATTGTTGTGGTGGAGATAGGATAACGATCGAGTTACGAGTCTGAGTTGAGTTAGAGTTGAGTTAGAGTTGAGTTTGAGTTAACATTGAGTTAGGTTTGAGTTACCGCTTTCGGTGCGATTTATTAGATTTTTTTAGTTTTTAAACTCTCTGAATGCAAATGATGGCAACGATTATCGGCGTTAGGGTTTATTTCCACTATCACTTAATTTTTACGTGCGGAGACACGTACATTTTACGCACGTAAATGAAATAGAGGTAAAGTATGAAAGGCCCGCGTAAACCTTTACGTTTACGCGTTACCCCCCCCCCCCCCCCCCCCCCCCTCATACATTACCTTTATTTTATTTACGTGTGTTCACCGCGCGCGTAAAAATTACGTGACAGTGAGTGGAAATCCACCTAAACTTATCAAGTGCGTAAATTCAATGCGAAGCTATTTTTAATTCTACATAAGTGACAGGGTGTAGACAGCCACATCCCCCTCCCCTGCCTTGGATTCCACACCCTGGACCACATTCTAAACGCCTGGAAAAGGCTTTTAATATTGAGCAAATTATCTCAATACTAAAAGAACGTATAATTACCATTGCGTGAATCCTGTCATTATTTTTCTCGATTTCACTAACTATAGGAAGATCGAAAGACGACAGCAGAAACCATTCCTCTAATGCACGCTACATCAAGTTTCCTATGGTTTCAATAATAAATTCTGAAGAAGGCTGGAGCATCTTAACAAAATTAAACAACCTCTTCGTCAATTTCCGAAAGACTTCCCCAATGTACATTTTATAACGCCATGACTCGCGCTACTTTGTTTTGTGCCATGTGCTTTGTTTTGTGCACTGTGAATAACGGACTACGGAGTTCGGACTTAACAATAAAGGAACTTCATAAAACTGCCAATAAACTTATAGTAAACTCTAAACGTGCGACACACATTTTGATAGATTTTTTGCCGTCATCGCATGGTGATAGAGACCTTACGAAACTACGACGGCGACAGCAAGCAGAACGTCAAAAAAGCAATAGGTTTAATAAGCAAAACAACAACTCTGCACTTGTATCCCGCTTTTTTGTACATTTCTTTGCTGTCTCTCGGCACAACTACAACGTGAAGTGACGTGAAACTGGGTGTAGCTAAATGTTGTGGATAGTGGGTAGAATGCGTGGGTGTGGGTAAATGTCGTGGGTAAAAAAAAGTGTAGAAAAAAATGATTAAGTTAAGTATTCTAATTGAATTAAAATAAATATAAAAATTGTTAAAATATTTATGCAACGAAAATTTCCGACTCCTTCATTGCCCTTTTCACGGCTTCTTCTTCGTTCTCTTCCCAATATTTTCTTAGCCACCTTGGACTTGGGTCACCTTTCGTAACATCACTGTATAAAAGGCATGTTGCCGATAAAGATTTATCCATATCTGAGCGATCGCCGCCAAAATAAACGACACAGACGTAAAATATGTCGAAACGTGCAATTTGCAGAAAGTATGGGACAGTTCTGACTCTCTCAAAGGAAAGCAGAGATGTTTTAACTCGATGGAATGCGATCACCGTCCGGGGAAAGGGGAGGGGAAGTGAGGGCAAAAAAGGACAATTTTGAGTTATTTCATGTTTTTTGATAGAACTTTTTCTTAAAGACGTTTTAGGTCTCTTAGCTTGCGAAGGAACTACCTTCATGCCAACCTTTCAAGTTAAGGCTAGACTGTATGAACATTTTATTGCCGTACGAAAATATAACTTTCTCGATTCCTTTTTTATTTGTTTTGGTTGTGTACAAAACCTTTGCTGTAACGATTCTAAATATCTGTATCACTCCTTAAACTGAAACGAGATTTCAGTCACGAATGCTGACATCTTTGACAAAAGCAGTTCAGTCTCAGGTTACATAGTGTACAGGGTTTCTTTTATTTTTCGCTTTAATGCGTTTTTAGTGTCCGTCTGTACTAAAGGATTCGCTTATTTGCTTTGTTGACGACGGAGAAGAGGAATAAGACTCTTGGTATGTACGCGGAGATTTCCGTTTCATGAATTTTACAACTTTTTGCTATTTAAATTTTAAATTTTTATTTTTTTCGGAAAATACGACATTTACCGGCCCCCACAACCCACGACCTCTACCCACTACTCACGAACCACGACATTTAGCTACACCCAGTTTACGCAACAGGATGGCAGGCTTGTGTCTGACAAACGTGACAAGGCTATTATTACTTGTGTGCTTTGTCGTGATCTTCACTTCACGTTAATGTTCTCTGGTCATTTACTAAAAGATCTGTTTCAAGGAGGGCGAAGTTTGGCGAGACGTTTTTTCAAACAAAATTGTTAATGTCACGCTTGTCACACAAGGTTTGCCCTCTTTCCTCTCTCGTCCTGTTGCGCGCGTAAATTCACGACAGCGCCGGGGGGGGGGGGGGGGGGGGGGTGGGGTAAAAAGTGAAATCACACTGTTTCAAAATTCATCGCTATAATTCCATGTCTTCCAATTTGTCAAATGTCGGTGGACTGCATCTAAGTTTAAAAAAGAAGGAATAAAGAAATGGTTGTATGGTGTTCACGTCCTCGGCGTCCTCCTGAAAAGTTTCGCTTCGAGGTCGTGCAACGACGGCAAGAAAAAAGGCGTGATGCACGTGCAAAGT
>JBBMOI010000006.1:6087500-6135000 GCA_038088405.1 Porites divaricata
CGCATTAGAAATAATGGAGAGACTAACAATATGACAAGAATAATTACAAAGCAAAAATCTAACAGTGTTTAAGAGATAAAAATCGTGTCTAATTAATCAGGTCAATAGAGAGGAGAAGTGTGACATCACGTTACCATGGTAGCACTATTTCTGGATGACAACAAAACCAACGACGACAGAGACGGCAAGGAGAACAGGAAAAATAATATGTTTATATCAACAAAAATAACTTATTTTATTATATGGCTGAGTCTGTTTTCGCCATGCGATTGGTCAATTTGCGGTCCGTAACTTGCTATACGGACCAAATTTTCAAAGAAAAAGCTCATTTCCGAGCTCTAAATCTCTTTACCTCGAAAAAAAAGGTTAAAATTAAGTTACAAGACGTCTATTAACCTTAAGGACTTAGATTCTGACTTTGTCCTTCAACATTTTAAAGTGTGTTTATTTGTGAACGAAAGCGATGAAGAAACTAATTCGTAATCCTATCGAAGAGGATTCTAGTCAGTGTTTGAAAATTTTATCGTAGTACACAGTTAAGAAGACGAAAATCGACTGGCGGAGATTCGAAATGTTTTGCTTAGGAGAAAATGAGTAATTCCTTCGACAAATACGATAACAAACATGCCTGCAGCCGATCATCCTGACGAGCTTCTTTGCTATTTGCAGTGTTTATCCAAAGACCAACGAAAGAAAGATAGAAGCGACTTCGAGCGAGACACAATGTCCAGTTCTCAAAACGAACTCCAGCGTCGTGGCGAGTGAACACTTACAGTGCTCTTAGTTTTGACCGAATATACTTAAAAATATGTCTGAAAACCCTGAGGACTGGGATGTTGGCTTTGCCCTTCCAGATTTAAACCTAGCTTTGTTTGAATGAGGGCGAAGCAGAATATGCAGAAACTAAATCGTAACCTTTCCGTGGAAGAAAACATGGCCCGTGTTTGAAAATTTTAACGCAGATGACGCTTGAAGACGAGAATGAACTGGCAGAAATTCGAGAGGTTTTGCCCCAAACAAATTAACGAGCGAATCCTTCGACAATGACAACAAACTTACCTTGAAAAGCTTCTTTGCCTTTTGCAGTGTTTTTTTTTTTTTTTTTCTTTTTACAAGGAACAATGGAGGAAAGATGTAAATGACTTCGAAATAGACACAGTTCTTGGTTTCCAAAATACTCCAGCGTTACATTAAAGAGCTAAAACTTACAGCGCTCTTAGTTTTGACCAAATAAACTTTTTCAACATGGTGAATTTGTTTTCACTTTCTCGGAAACCCTTTGGTATGTGCTATTGTTTTCGTGAGCCAATAAAAACTTTCTTCCTTGACGCCTGTAAAATGATTGTCAAATCGCGCGTCCTGCACTTGTTTCCGGTCCCCCAGATTGGAAGAAGCCAGAAAATAAAAATCTTATTAGCCTCGTTTTTTCGGCCCGTACTGTAAATTACGGATCCTCGTTTTTTCCATCGATTTATGGCCCAAGCGCGAAGCGCGTGGGCCATACATCGATGGAAAAAAACTCGGTCCGTAATTTACAGCACAGACCGAAAAAACGAGGCTAATAAGAGGTATATAACCACTTTGCACGTGCATTACGCTATTTTGTACATTTCTTTGCCGTCGTTACACCACTATACGATATGAAACTTCCTAATTTCAAGAGCCCGCTTTATGGAGTACACAACTCAAAAATTGTCGCTTTCTTTTTCTTTAATTAGGAGCTTCCGACTGAAAGGCTCGGTCACCAAGTGTAGGTAGGCACCCTGCTTTGGCTGGTACCAAATAGACCTCTACCGTCAAGAAGTTTATTTTTCGGACATTTTCAAAGTAGCCAAATTTTGCTTGTTGTGTTTCCAGAAAACTCTGCTAGATGTAGATGTAATGCAACTACCTAACCACGGACAACGGTATTTTATCAACACATTTGAAAAAGGGCAGTGAATGACAGACCTTTTCCTTCATATTTTAAGATATCCCGTAACACTTGAGTTTCCCAAGTGTGTGGTAACCATATTCTTGTGAACTGCCTGTATCTCCAAATCTTAGCTGTAAAACTGGGAGGTGAGACTTTTCAGTAAGAAGACCGCTGTCTTCACGCAGCACTTGATCGTTTTTATCGCAGTTACATCCACGGCTGCTGTCTGCACATGCGTTTGTCACGCCGCATGCGCACTTGAAGGAATCTGCAGGGGTGGCCCCTCCCCAGTAATTCCTTCGAACGTAGTCACGTGATACCCACCATCCATCTGGGTTCCCCATCCACAATAGGGCAGCGTCATGACATTCGTACTTGATAAACTGCTCACAATGAGTAGAGATGTCCAGAAGACTAAATAATTGTGCACCGCTTGTCAGGCCTGCTGCTGTGTAATGAATATCACGTATGTAGCTTCCTGGAGATTCATAGCCATTAACCAGAGTCCTGGTTTCACTGTCGTGACCAACAACTGTCACGCCAACTCCATTTTTGTCTGTCATGTCACAATGAACGGTAAATGGTTGGTACCCTCCTTCTCCATCGGGGTCGATAACATAAGAGCCGCTTGTGGCTTTTTGACTGTACAGTTTTATTTCACTGCATGTTTTACCTGGATAGATAAAAACAAAAACAATCAAACAAACAAAATAAAATAAAATTAATCACTCCCTCAAGTGAAATTCCATAAATACAGAGGTATTTTGGCCCGTGCGCGTCCACACAAATCCTTACATTTATGAAACCGCATTTTTTTCCTGGATTGGGCTGGACCTTAAAATTATCGGGGGAATTCGAAGCAACGTCAAAATAATGCGGTTTCGGTGAGCGGATTCAGTCTGGTTTTCTGTGGACGAAAGGATACTTCGTATAAAGCATGTACAACAATATGCAGTTTCGTAATAAAGCCTGTGGTATGTCAAGTGCATATATTCACCCACTGTATTTTTTTTTTCTTTTTATCCATTCCTAGAATTTATCTTGGACAAATTGGTAGTAATACTGATTGAACTTTCTAATCCACAGTACTCCTATCCCGCGGATTTGATACCGCGGCTATGACCCCTGTTCCCATCCCACATTGGTCAATTTTGTCCAGTCGGGGGCAGAAATAACCCAGCTTGACTTAATCATTGTTTTTTTTTTTTTTTTTTTTTTTTTTTTTGGGGGGGGGGGGGTAGGGAAGGGGAGGGGGTATTTGCATTTGCCTTTAAATAGCAACATCTTGAAATTACACGCGGAGAGGTCCATTTTTCTTGACATTTTCATCCAAATGATTGTACAGTATATCTGTCGTTTGGTGTCTAACGGCCTATTCAGGGAACTAAAACCGGTTGCTCAAGCTTCCCTTTTCTAATCCAGAAAATCGTTGCCTTGGAAAAAGGACAAAAATATATATATATTTTTTTAAATAAGAATAAAAATAAATGATTTACATTACATAACATAACATGACGTGAAATAATATTACAAGAATGGCGATTGATATGACATGGCATGACATTGCATAGTATAACATAACATAACAGAAAACAAAAAAGAAAAACAAAGCAAAACAAATTTGCTGAATACCAGAGTTAAATAAGAACAACCTATCCCGTTTTGCATTAGTTTTCGATGGCTTTGCTGTTCTATTATTTGGGCATCCATATACTCTTCTCATTTACAACCCCTTTTCCGTCTTCAGAAGAAAGCTTTAAGAGTCATTACTCATTCTCCACCACGTGCACATACTTACTCGCTCTTTAACAAATTCAAAATACTCAACATATTTAATGTTTATAAGTACCAAGTTTCTTGCTTTGTTTTCCTTCACATGCAGAAGCTCTTCCCCTCTCCTCTTTCATCTCTGTTCGTTCTTAACTCTGATTGTCATTAATGTCTCACCAGGCAAAAAGACAACTTACATCTTCATACTCATAAATACTCTTTTTCTCTTCGGGTACAGGGTCCTCAAATTTGGAATGACATTCCTCTCTCACTTCGTAATTCACTCACTCTTTCTAGTTATAAACATAAACTAAGAGATTATTTTCAATCATTATAAGTTTAAACTAAGTTGAACTCAAATTTTCTTTATTACTTTTTTGCACACTATCATTAATTGTTATGTTTATTTTGCTTCATATGCAGTAATCTTTATATGTTGTAATAGTTTGCCTTTTCTCTGTAAATCTTGTACTTAAAATTTTTATTCTCATTGTAATTTTGCAGCACATTGTAACTCTCTGACCTATGCCATATAAGCCTCTGGCTTTTGCATCTTATTATCATTAACTTGTGCTTTGTATATACTTATTTATCAATAAAAGAAAAGAAAATAAAACGTTCTCATTGTTACCTCGTCGTTCACAGTAAATTCCAGCAAAACCCGGATGACATTTACAGCTGTAAGTGTTAAGGTGAAAGTCAGGAAAACAGTCACCATTGTCCCCACAAGGCCTTTGTTTGCAATGAGTCTGAGGTAGAAAGAAAAGTAACCACAGGAAAAAATGACGGATTCCCATTTTTGAATATTTTAGGATATTTAAAGTATACCCATAAAAATCCCAAATTTGGAAGAGTGAGACAAGTCCCAATCTGGGAACTTAGTTGGGAATTCCCGGGTTGGGACTTGTCTCACTTTGCCAAATTTGGGATTTTTATGGGTATTCTTTAAATACCCTAAAATATCTAAAAATGGGAATCCGTTATTTTTTCCTGTGAACCAGGTTAAAAAAAAAATACTGTTTTATGGGAAGAGATATCAGTAATTAGTATCACCCAACTAGTGGACTAATGCAAATCCTGCATTTTAATTAACTACGTTACTAGAGGACTATAATTATAGTCCTCGAGTAGCGCAATTCGCCCGTTTTGAAAACCTACCAAAACAATGGCGGCCACTTCGCGTTTTGTGGAATGCCACAGTCTTTCAGCTTTCATGGCTGCTCTTTTTCCGTCGTAAACAACAACTACATGCGATGGACTAAAAACTTGGCCCAATTATCAATCGCCAACTTGATCTAGTTCAATTGAACTTTCCTTGTCGTTCACAAAAGTATTGTGGGTTATTGCACTACTTTAAAGATGTGAGGCATTTTATTCTATTTGTGTACTATTTATTTCACTGATTAGAGATGATAATTTTTCCCCGTTATTTCATTTATACTAATTACAACGCGTTTGCTTAAACTCATAAATAAAAGGAGCCGTGTCACGAAATTCAGCCAAATTAGGAAATTACAAAATGCCCGTTAAATTACGAGAAACATAAAAATAACCGTTTAAAACTTAAAAGGAAGGTTGAAATAACATAAAAGAAACAGCAGATGCCACGGATGGGCAAAACTGAAGAAGATTCAAACGGATTGAAATTAGGGTTTTTGAAAACTGTTCAGCCTAGTAACACTTTTTCAAAGTTGATCCCTTCTGCTTGTAACTTCAAACATATAATGCTCAGGAGACATATTTGTTAGTCTCGGATCTCTAATTTTGTCATTTACATGTAATTTCTTTGCTTACTTTAAGTTCCATATCAAATGAGGGCGAGTAATTGGCAAAATTAAACAAAATGAACTGGACTGCCGACCAATACTTAGAGAGACTATTTGACCAGTTTAACAGGCCAATTAGTCCATTTAACAGTTTTTTAGTTCGTTATAGAAACATTAGATGGGAATCAATGGCCATGTTGGTTCCACGTTTCCGCACGTTTTGAGCCTTACGCCACATATGTTGTTTAAGCTCCTGCTTTAAAATTTCTCCTCTCGCCATTTCTTCCGACCCAACTTACTGCCCCTTGATATCCGATGATGCATATTATATGCATACAATGCTTTACTCAGTACGAACTGTTCTGTTTTGTCAAATGCGAAGAGCCATGCCCAATCATCGCCAGGTAACTTACAAACGTTTTAAAAGAAACTACACACGGCGATTGTGTGGTAAGAACAATTTCACAGGGGGGAAACGGCCGTAACAAACTAAGCGGTAGGTCGTATCAAGAAATCTTAGTGTACGCGTTGTGTAATGTCAACATTCAAGTAAACGAGATGAGACTGTGGTTTGACGCCCACTGAGAATAATAGCGCGGAGATACCGTAACATTCCGACAATAAGCCCCGGAGCTTATGTTTTTCAAAGACCTTTTTTGAGGGGCTTATATTCGTTGGGGCTTATCTACGGAGGGAAATTTGCGTTTCAAAATCGATTTGGCTAGCCTTATGGTTGGAAGTAAATTAACCGTTTTTTCTTTGTTTTACTTTGTCTTTGGGGGACCATTGAAGTCAGAGTGATAACATAAAAAGACACAAAAACGTTCTTCCTGTTGGGCGATATTATCAATTCTATATTTCTTATTCCTGGTATATATTTTTAAATGTGTACATGTTAAGCAACAATTGTTCGTATGAGTAGTATAGAAATCCCTGTAAAACACTATATTTCATACAGTGACATAAGAATCATTTAGAAAGTGCTGGAACCAAGGCAATGGCTAATCATAAAAGAAAAAGAAAAATGCGGAAAATACCCTCCAAAAGGCCGAATAAATCAACGTTCATTTTATTGTGCACTCAAAATAATCCCACCGCTCTTTAATATACCATGCGTTGTTCCTTGGTGGGTTTCGCTCAGAGGGCTTGCAATGATTACAAGTAAGTAATAAAAACAACGACAACAACAATAATACATAAAATGCAAAAAAAGTTCATCGTAATAAAGTGTTAACTTTATTAATAGTAATATATATGTATATATAATGTTCGGGGATAGATTTCTAATCTCTTAAAATATCAAATTAACTTGATTAACAGTTAACTTTAAACTCACCCAGGGGCTGTAGTGATGAAAATCAGAACTCGCTTGAAATTCATTTCCAGATGCTCTGTGTTTATCACTGTCTAGCAATTCGCACGAATAAAGACTGTTAGAGTTAGGGCTTGCCTCGATGTTGAACGATTTACACATGGGCTCGCTTATACAGCTGAACGTGCAATCAAATATGTCTTTAACAAAGGAAGAGGCGACCTTAGTTGAAATTAACTTGTGGCGTTGGTCTAGTCTGAAGTTTCCAAAAACAATTTGTCTTTTTAAATCCCGGTAAAGGTTGCCTTGCGGAAAAACTGCAACAGCTCGGGACATAAAGGAAATACTGATCAGAAAACTTAAAAAACCTACTGCCATGTTTTGGACCGGAATTAATCTTCGCGTCGCGAAAAGCGTTCAATAAATATAAAATTCTTCACGGTGGTATAAGGTTTTTTTAGCACAGCATGCTTTCGTTTCTGGTTATTTTTAATTAACTGTAGAAATTAATACTTAAGGGGTCCTACTGCGAATATTCTTCCTAATTAATATTAAAGAGCATATCTTTAAAAGTACAATTTCAAAAGGCAGTAGCATCACGTTCGACGTTCAGGGTACTGGCAAAAATTACACATACTGCATACCTTGCTAGCAGACTGTAATTGCTTCATCAGTGGCGTATCCAAGGGAGAGGCCCTGGGGGGCAGCCCCCCCTTATTTTTAGACCAAAGTGAGGCCCGAAGGGCCGAAAAAAATTTTTTGAGACCGCGCACCCCCCCCCCCCCTCCCCCCTCCTATCTCAGGGTCTGGATGACCATCCCCCGCCTTATGTGAAGGTCTGGATCCGCCACCGTTTATGACAGCTCCGTCAGCCGTGGTGAAATTATCCTCCCGTTCGGACGCTCTTAAGGCTGGGCTTCGTCTTGCATGGGGCATAAAGCTTCTAGCCACTCCAATCAAGAGCAAATGGGTTAAAATGCAAATTTTACCAGAGTCCTAGTCGTGAAAAATTCTAGAGCAAACACTGAAATAGTTCAGCTTAAAATAGGGAACATCCAATTATAAAGTGTCTTCCTTTTTAACGTCTATTTTCCTTCTGAAAACAACTTGAATAATACAGTAATAGTGAAAAATTATGGAGTCACGTTGTAGCTAAGCAGTCCGAAGTGTGAGAATTGCCCTTGCAATAACAAGATTAAAATTACGCAATAGATTTTAATACTCACAAAAAGGAATACTACTACTACTAATAATACTGGGAAAGGTTTGAACCCAGGAGTCATTTCAAAAGTAGGTTGAGTTTGATCGTCCGGGTGAACGTAGTCCTGAATAGGACTGTTGTTGTTGACAGTGACTGACGTTTCGACAAACTGTGCGGTAGTCATCTTCAGAGCCAAAGTGAGTTGTATCACGTCAGTTGATGGTATTATACTCTGGTTATTGATCTGATTGGTCAATTACGTCACGATGTTATTGGTCAGTAAACATTCGTCTATTGTTAGTCAAATCGTCAGTTCTCCAGTCGTTCTCTCGTAGTTAGTTTTGCTTGATCTCGTCAATAAATCGTTTGTACAGCGCTGGTAACTGTTGGCTACGATTCAGTGCGTTTTTTCTAAGTTAGTGAACCAGCTTTCTAAAGTAAGACGTTGATAGTAGTCTTTAGAATACGTTATACATGTCGCAGAGTCCCAGTCAATTTGATGTTTCGTCTGTAAATGATGCTCAGCAATGTGGTTGTTGACGTCACCATTCCTCGTCGCTCGTTTGTGTTCGGTCAGTCGCGTGCTAAGGTTTCTGCCGGTTTCACCAAAGTAAGAAGCCTGGCAGTCGCAGCATTTGATCTTGTATACTGCTCCCTGTCTGTCCTCCGGTTTGTCTTTGTCCTTGGCATTAGTAATCAGACGTCGTAATGGTGGTTATGGGTTTGTGTGCAACACGCATATTGTAAGGTAATTGTAATATACGTGCAATAGTTTCAGAGGTGTCTCTATGTACGGTAAAGTCGCTGTCGTAACAGGGCTAGAGGTGACGTTCGTCTGAGTGTTGGAATCAGTGTTACTGTGGGTGTTCCGTCTAACAAAGTCCGTGTTGTAATTGTTCTTACTAAAAACGTTGTTAAGATAATCAGTCTCGTCTTGTAGGATGTCAGGTGAGTCGCAAACTAGTTGCACAACAGCTCACTTTGACTCTGAAGATGACTACCGCACAGGTTGTCGAAACGTCAATCACTGTCAACAATAGTGCTATTCAGGGCTACCTTCACCCAGACGATCAAACTCAACCTACTTTTGAAATCATCAATAGAAACTGCAGTGATGGTCCCCTCAAGAAACATAACCGTACTTTTAAGACTTCACCCATTGTTTGCGAATTAATGTGTTTCCTCGGTTTCTCCAAGCAAAACGCAAATGTCCAATGAAGATTCAATGAATCCAAACCATACTTGCTCCACTCCTTCTTACGAACATTTAAAACCTTTTTTTGCCTTTGCTTCTGCTTAGTTTTCAATGACCGTTAACGAATAAGCAAATATTCACTGTCAGTTTAAGAAATAAGTCGGACTCTTTGAAAACTATTCTAGAGGATCGTGGCTGAACTAAAAGGGATTGTTTTTTTACGCCTCGCTTCAAAAAATTTTTGAAGTTGATCATCACTGAGTGGGTACCGAGTTAAACGTACTCTTACGCTTCTCTCGTGCACTCCAAACTTTCTGCGTGCATCCATAACTCGATATAAGCAAGCTAATCGTGAACATAACTTGATTTTGAACACGGTCTTTTTGACAGTTTCTTGAAGGAAGATTACGTTTTATTTATATTTTCAAATCACTCTTCAGTCGGGCAAATCTAACCTTTATGCGATAAATCATTTGTCGCATGATTGTTTATATTTCAGACAGTGTTATCTACCGACATCTGCAGATAACTGATCAAGAGTTGTTTTCTGTTAATATAGTATGACAGGATGGAATTATTAACAAAAAATGCTAGTAGATGAATTATAAATTCACTTCATTCCATAACACTTGAGCTTTCCAAGGGTGTGGTAACCGGTTTCACCTGAACTACCTGTATCTCCAAATCATAACTGTATGACGGGAAGGTGATACTTTTCAGTAAGTAGGCCGCAGACTTCGTGCCATACTGCATCATTTTTATCGCAGTTGCATCCTTTACTACTGAATGCACATGAATTCGTCACCCCACATGCACATTTGTTTGAATCACTCGGCGAAGCTCCACCCCAGTACGCCCTTTTCGTTAACAAAAGTTAAGAACAAAAATTGTTTTTTGTTTTTTTTAATAATCTTATTCGTTTAATAATTTTTCGCGTGTCAACGAAAAAGCGTCGAGCATACAGTCAACTCTCCACGCTTCAGGAATAAACCGTCTAATATTTTACATTCAATATTGCAAGCATTTAAATAATTATATAAGGAATTTTATGTATTTTTTATCTATTTAGGAATGGCTAATTGCTAAAATTACGCGTTTGAGAGAATGATTTCTTTTCACATATCGTACCCACGTGTGATTCGTCTGAATAAAAAATGGCCATATCTTCATTGAATTTTAACCGGAGTATTATGCGTAGTAGACGGAGAATTCTCCGATCTCCGTTGCTTAATAAAACTCTGCTCGGGGCTCTAAATGTACGACCATTCGTCTTTACCTTGAAGGTCGCACTTAAGTCCAACTAATCCTGGCTGGCATTGATACTATGAGTAAACGAAGTGAAAACAAAGTTAGCGACTACACCCTATTAACATTTGGTGTTATCAACAGCGTTCATTTGTTAAAGAAACAATACAATTTTTTGAGCAATGATAGAAAAGCGATGGTGAGTTTTAAGCTTTGTTAATCTGACATAGGAGAGATTTTTTTTCTTTCAGTCAATGACAAGGTGGCTCGATCGGAAAAACTGAATCGAAAAGTCTGAGTTCTTCCCAGAGGAATCAAACCTATGTTACTGACTGGAAAAACATCTTTCTGAACTTTCCGCACATTAGGCCTTCTTCACCAGTACTTGTTTAGAAAAGGTTGGTTGTATGTGGCCAAACACTTGATCAAAAAAAATTATGACAAAGATTGAGACCTTTGATTTTTAAGGTGAAGCGTTCCACCACTGTAATCTTAAATTTATTGCGTTTTGTTTTTTCGTTTTTTTTGTTTTTTACCTTTTTTATATATAGTGGCGCCACTGGATTTGAACCGGTAAAGCTGCCATTTTCAGTGGGTCAATTTGCATGGTAAACTGTCTGAAAAAATTAAAGATGTTCAGAGTCAGTACTGACCGCGATGTTAAACGACTTGCACAGGGTCTCACTTACATAGTTGAACGTGCAGTCAATTATGTCTGAAACAAGGGAAGAGGCGATCTTAGTTCCTGCCAACTTCTGGCGTTGGTCTAGTTTAAAATTCCCAAAGGCAGTTTGGTGCTTTAAGTCGCGATAAAGGTTGGCTTTCGTGCTCATCCGAACATTTAAAATAGTTATAGCCATGTTTTTGCAGTGGAATTCATGTCCAGTATTTCCAGTACGGTAATCGTCCAGCTTTATGAGGTATTTCAAGCTCAGCGAATCTTGTCATTTTTAATTACTCACCTTTTTGGATTGTTTATAGAATCATACTGCGGATTAGTTGCCTTAGGGAAACAGACCAAAAGGCAATCAAGAATAAGACAAAACATACACAGTCAATTGAAATTAATTTTTTAAGGTGGAGGCTAACATCACCACGTGCTGTACACAAGGGTCCCTAAACAATCTCATAGCCTTATTAAGAGCCAATGTCTGTAATTTTCGAAAATCGGTTGACAGTCGTGAATTTTTGAATTTTTTCGTATTTTACCCAAATAATCTCTATAGTACACTAATTTCAAAAATCGCATTAAAACTTGTAACGGCTTTTTATTTTTTCCAGAATCGGGCAAAGTTTGAAAAACGCTAAATCGGCGCTCTTTCGAGTATGAAATTAGCGAGGAGTAAGCATTTTCTTCGCGCTCGTACATAAAAACGGGATGATATCTCTAAATGAAATCAAGTCACAAAACAAACACAGACTTGTACTTTATAATTCAGCAATTATCTTTAGATAAGCTGTTTAAATGTGACTGTGTCGGCCGCAAAAAGAAACACAATTTCGGCTCTTTTCAAAAATGGCAAATTTGACCTAACTTCACCATCAAAAAAACCCAATTGGTACATAGAATTTCAACATGAAACAAACATTGTTTTAAAGCACATCCTTTGCCGTTTCTTGTGTTAAAAATGTTTTTGCGGCATTACAAAAGTGCGTCGATGAGACACCGAAACGTGCAGGGCAGTTTCGCACGTTGGAACGCTGAAACAAAACTAAACAAACTAGCCGCAAGGTAGGTACACAGGAGTTTTTGCAAACTTAGCTTCTTTTATAAGGGGCACATTAAGGGAAGCTCTTAAAATCTCTTGAAGAATGCTTTTCAATTTGATAGTTATAAAAAAATAACTAAGTAGATTAACACTGCATTTGATTGCACGCAAGTAGCTGAAAAAGACAACGCTGTTAAGTTCTTGTAGTGTAAATATTGACCTGGAGTTTCTGCACTTAAAATAAAGCCGCTAGAAACGGCGTGCTAGCTTTGAATGGGATACGAGATCTACAAGAATTTACTTTCCGCAGTCTTTTCAACTGCAAGTGGCCGCAGTTTACTGAAATCTTCCGTCGTTTTTTTAACTCAAACTAAACGCTGTGTTGCGTGCATGAAAGCCCTGTGTGATTTGAGTCTGGTCACGCAACTGTATAGACAGGATAAATCATCGCACGAGTGTACAAGAAAAAATAAAATGAGAATTAATTTCTTTTGTTTTAGTTTTATATTTTATATTCCCCAAAACATGTCGAACTAAACTTGATTTTAGGATGTACAGGCGGCCAAAACTCAAACCGAGAAAGAAAACAAATAGAGTAAGCCGAGTCTGCAAAACTTTTCACACTAGTTTTCTTTTATTTGCACTTAGCCTTCTGAGCCTTCTCTATCTATATGAGACTTCTCTATCGATCACCTCTGTATGAATTGAGGGATTTAGGTACACGTACGCCATACATATGCAAAATGAAGGTAGAGTAAAACTGTTTAAAGAAAATTGGCCAATGCTCCGCAAAAGAACATTCCTGAAAAAAACATAGTGAATCGACAATGGACAATGGGCACATTTGATGAGTGAAATACAAGTATTTAACATGTTTAAATTACTGAAAGTAGAATTTGCTTTGTTCCTCTGCAGCAAGGGCATTTTCTGGCGAGACCTCAACCTGCTGTTGACAAATTGTACATTATCTGACCCAGTACGGAAGACCCCGACGAGATCTCATGCGTGCAGAGCTATTTTTAGCCGCATAGGACGCGTGCAAAACGAGCTATTACGGACCTTACGAAACCACGACGACGACGGCAACGGGAACGTCAAAAAACAATAGGTTTAATGAGCAAAACAACAACTCTGCACGTGCATCACGCTTTTTTGTACATTTCTTTGCCTTCACTGCATAACTACGACGTGAAATGCCCAAGTTTTAAGTTTACTCGGGAACGGGAAAGGCAAGGCGATAAACTCTACCATCTCTGTCCGAACTTGAGCGCGTTCCCCTCTCTTCAGCTCCAGCAAAAATCGCCTTCTTTTAAGTAACAGGGCGAATTGGGATAATCGCGAAAAAGTTTAAAATGATGCGAAGTCTATTTTTCAGCGACGTTTTCATGGACGTCGCCGTTGTCGGATCGTAAGGTCCTTATTAAACCAGAATGTACGTACATGCTAGCTTCCACCCAAAACAAGGAATAGTCACCTGGCTCTGCTGTCCGCCACCACTCCCAGGCACTTGTTCGCAGGCTAGAAAGTAAACCAACTCACTGACAAGTTCTTTTTCAAAACGTCAAAATCCTTGGCGTAAATGAAAAATGCTTTAAAATGCTTCAGCCATTTTAGTTACTATCTTTTAGCCAAATACGTTTCGGAGAAAAGACAAGAAAACGCTGAAAATATAGCCTTTAATTTCGATTTAAAATTTCAGATGCAGAATGCTCTTTTCACTAGGTCTGCACCCGCAGTGATTTGTGTGCTAAAACTCCTTCGTGGTGGCATCTCTCAGGCAAAAACGACCGCCTAGCGGCGAGGATCGAGGAGAGAAGAAGTCCGTGGGCATTTTCGAAAAGAAAAAGAAGTGTAAAGGTTGCACGTTCGTCGTTCAGAAAAAGTCTGCGCATGTCATTATCTTCAAGCCGCACACAGTCGTCAATTAATGTGCCTTTAAGGACCCCTTTTAAATCAGCAGCCAGTAGGCTGTTCTGGAACGGTACAACATGATTTGTGCTACGCCACACGGAACCAAACATTTAGCGGTGGTGAGGAACAACTTTCATTTTCATGCGCCAATTTTGTGGATCAAACAAAGTCTGATAGCTCTAAATGTAGTGATAAAAACATGAATTTTTGTATTTTGTATGTGTAGGGTTGATCCTAATGTAAAACCCAATGCCAACCAAAACACCCATCTCCTCCTCCTGCCCTAAACTTAAACAAGCTATAAGTAGACTTTTCGTGACGTTAACATAGCCACCTGAGACCTTTTGTAATGTTCACTAAAATAATAGCAAGCACCTTCGAAGCCTGTTCACAGACTCTCTGATTTTTCTTTAGGGATCGTCGATCTATTTCCTTTTCGGAGATGGTCGATTTCGCGCATGAAAATAAAAACCGCAGGGTATTTATCGACCACTAGCGCAAAGGGCTCTCTCTCTCGCGCTCGCATGCTCGTCTATTTTCGAAACGAAAAAGGAGTGTAAAAGCTGCAACTTCGTCGCTCAGAAAACGCCTGCGTATATCATTTTCTTCAGGCCATACAGAGTCATCAATCAATGTGCCTTTATGGACCCCTTTATGAGCAGCATGCAGTAGGCCGTTCTGAAACGGTGTCTCGTGACTTGTTGCACCGCCACCCGGAACCAAACATTTAGCGGCGGTGAGGAAAAACTCTTATTTTCATGCGCCAATTTTGTGGATCAAACAATGACACCTAATGTGAATGCAGACACCCTTACTTTTATCATTGCCGTACATATTCACGTGACTATCAAGTCGGGAGCATAACAAGCGACTCACGACATCTTTTCTATAATCGCAATACATTCAGCGTCTTCAGCATTACTGGGGCCACAGGTGCCACCAACCAAGTTTGAATATGTGCGAGATGCTATACGAACATAAAACAAAGACTTGCACCGTAAAACACTCATACCAGGAAGTTCTTTTACTGCGCGTTACGCGTCACGCACTTCCGGAATGTCATCTTCCCTCGTGTTGACAGATTGAAAAGAAATACAAACTTAACGTTGATTCTACCGTGGTGCAGAATTTAGTTTGCTGTACTGTGACCCCATCTAGCATTTAAGTTCAGGTAAGTAAAAAACGTTTCTGATTTTAAGGTTTCAATACGACTAAAACTATAGTAAGCGGGTATTTCGACAATATTCCCCTCTACTAACTGTGATTTGAACTGCATATTCGTGACTCTTCATTATGGTTTATCGCAAAAATCAGTTGAAAGGAATCATGTTAAACCAAACAGAAACGCCGAAATATAATCTGAAACCGTTACAACTCTGACTAGGGTTTAAATGTCGAAGTAACGTATGTTTGCGATAGAAGATTAATATTCCGAGGGTCGAAACTTGCTTGTTGCACGCGCTTTCCTGGTGTCAAAATACCCTTTACTTGTTGGTCTCTCGACGGAGCGCATTTGGAATGCCGCCAGAAATATTTTAACACAAACAATAGCAAACGATATGCTTCAATACACTTCCTGTTTCATATTGAAATTCCATGTACCAAGTAGGTTTTTACGATGGTGAAGTTAGGTCAAATTTGCCATTTTTGAAAAGTGCCGAAACAGTGTTTCTTCTTGCGGCCGGCACAGTCACATTTAAACGGTTTATTTAAAGTTAATTGCTGAATTACAAAGTAAAAGTGTGTGTCTGTTTTGTGACCTGATTTCATTTAGAGATATTATTCCGTTTTTATGTACGAGCGCGAAGAAAAGGCTCAATTTTCGCTAATTTCATACTCGAAAGAGCGCCGATTTAGCGTTTTTCAAACTTTGCCCGATTCTGGAAAAAATAAACAGCCGTTACAAGTTTTAACGTGATTTTTGAAATTAGTGTACTATAGAGAATATTTGGGCAAAATATGAAGAAATTCAAAAATTCACGACTGTCAACCGATTTTCGAAAATTACAGACATTGGCTCTTAATAATTTAAGTGTTACTACTTGGTGCTAAAACGAAACATATTTTAGTGTCAGAAACCCCTCCAGATACTTCATAAGCTTACTTTAAATAATTAAAGGGATAAATTTGAAAAGGCCTAATTAAATTTTCTTTTTGTAGTATCTACACATGTTTACAAGGAAATGTCACCAAGGACGAGCTAGTGATTATATGCATCTGACTTCTAACGTGTAGTTTCTTGTCTATCATGTCACAGTAGACGCTGAAGGAGATGTTTCCTCCTTCGCCGTCGGGATCAATGACCTAAGAATCACTTGTGGCTTGAGTGCTACGAGATTTTATTTCGCTGCAGGTTTTACCTAAATGGGAAAGAGAAATACATAATAGGACGATTAGCTCTTAAACTACTTGAAACCCACACGGCGCGCGCCATACCTATAACTATCAGCCATTCACAGGACATGAAGGCAGACCTTAGCTTATAGTGCACCTGACTTAACTTCAGTAGATACCAAGAGAAACCCATCCCAGAGATACTTTAATTCACGGAAAATGAGCTCGTAAAGAATTTATATTTGAACTATAATCTTAATTCGAGGCAGTGAGCTCAACAAACGAGTGAGTTTTCAAATTTTGCCTCTGCAAACGAGTGCATGGTTTAAATGTTACTTTTTTCTTCCAGTTCGTTTCTTGTCATAATAAAGTATAATCTCGTACCCAGATCTCCCTCGACCTAAGACAGAGTGAGATCTGGGTACGAGATTAATGCGAAGTCACATAGTGAGTAAAATGTAGGTAAAAACAAATAAGTAAATGATCACGATTGAAATATTTATTATTTCTAGAATATCGAGACTGTAACAATGGAAACGAATAATTCATAAAGTCTCTTTAAGTTCGTAATGACGCAGGCGGGAGGAGGGAACAGGGCATAAAAGGAGAGGCAATCAGGGATCAGTGATTTGTGACCACCAGCCAAGGAATCTGGATAAACAAGGTTAATGAAGTAGAAATTTCGAGCTCGTATGTTTTTGGGCTCCAACCGAGCACGACCCTCAGTAGTACGTTACACTAACTGACCAACCTAAAGGTCAGAGCTCTTTCGAATTTCACGATGGGCCTAGTCTGCGCCACAGACGAAACTAAACTCTTGTTAAGTATGTCTGAGAAACAGCTTCAATATCCCTTTTCTATGCCCTCGCCTTTGTACCAGGATTTGAGTACGTCATGATTAGCCTGTTAACAAAACCAAAGGCCAATTTGCCAATCAGGGCGAAAGGAAATTTGAAACACACTTCCGGTAATTCATTGAGTCTGTTTGCAGACGTTACTATAAATGGAAATTAAATTACGTCTCCGACGCAGGCTAGATGGGCCTGGGTTAGATTCGTCCTCAGCTCTGCTGCGAACTTATGTGCCTCAATAACAAACGACGACTAATGCCATTTTCCAGGCGCTTTCTCTTCAAACAATCTGAAGGTCCCTCATGGAGGATTACCTTGATTTTAGTGAAATTATATTCCTGATTAACTGATCCCAAGCCACACCCTCCCTTGTTTATTGACAGTAACACAGCAGCCGCGGAGCTCAGAATGGAAGTCTACCTCCCCTCTCACGAATGATCTTTCTCGCCTCCCTATCAATTGATCTAACTCAGGCCACGTAACCCCCGGACGTTCGGCAAATTCATAGCCCCACAGTGGTACAAGGTTGGTGGATGGAACCTTTCCTCAGAGTTTTTGATATGTTGCAGTATTTCGAAACTATTTTGCCTTCAGTGGAAAGCCTTTTATCTTCTTTACGAGTCGTGGTGCTGTTGGAGGCCTGTGACGTCACCGACAATGGTCACAATCTTGGATTTTACAAAGAATTAGAAATCTGGTTAAAACATCCAGAAATTGTAATTTTGGGTGCTTGATATGAAAAATAACACATAAATAAGCCGTTTGCATGATGTTAGCCACAATATTTTCTTTTATTGTTGAAAAAAGTTGAAAAAACATGTACTTTCACCCTGAAAAAGGCTTGATCTGCTACTTATGACTTCATATCTGGTAACCATAGAAACTGGCCATCACTGAACTTGTCTCAAAATGCGCACGAGGATAGACGAACAGCTACTGAAAACATCAGGTGCTGGTGTTTTACCGTCTAGAAAATGAATCAGAAAATCTCCCCCCCCCCCCCTCCCCCGCCACCAGGCATGAATAGATTGTGCCCGGCAACTGTTGAGCAACTTTTAGCGTTTTCAGCAACTTTTTGTACTGCGAGCAACCTAGAGCAACTTTTGCCTTCCTTGGCAACTTTTAAGTCAACAAATAGTTAAAAACTGAATAAAACAACAAAAAGGTCTTTATTAAAAGGTTTTTATTAAAAACTGGTAAAAACGAAGGATGTTGTACGTTCTTACAAATAATTTATAAACTAGCAGGTGCGCCCACGAACTAGACAGCAGCTATCTATCTAACGGTAGCTTACATCCAGCGGTTAGTCGCTCCAACAATAGAGCTTCCTGCCCTCCATCTTGCTATTTGCTGCAGTGCGAGACATCAAAATTAGAAGCTGAAATGTCTGACGAGGAAAATGAAAATAATACAGATATTGACCCTATTGAGGCTAAAATAGCCACTGGGGCAACTCTTAGTAGTCCTGTAAGAGCTTCAATTTCTAGAAAACGCAAAATTCACGTCAACAAAGGCAAATACAAACAACGAGGAAGCGGTAGCTCGATCTCGTCCTCAGGGAAGGGAAACACAACATGAGCTTGGGATCGGGTGAAAGACTATGCAAAACAACATTTCGCAGTAGTCAGTGGCAATTTGGGTTGTAATGCTTCTGAGTGAGACCTTTTCATTAAAGAAAAGCTCAATTGACAAGCATATAAAGTCAAGCAAGCATACAAACGGAGTTGCTCGCATCGCGAAGGACAAGAAACAAAGCCAGTCAATCATGGACTGTCTTAAAAGGTGAGACATGCATGAACACCCCACTGGATCAACACTGCCTGCGGAAATCCGTTTGTTCCGATTTGAAATAGGCGAGTGTGCTATTACTGGAGGTATAGTTTACGTCAATCGGCTTTTTTTAAATATAATCTTAGTCTGCATTCGTACAATTCTTATCTTTTCTGCCCTTTCGCCTCACTCAAACCCTACCCACACAGCGCATCATTTCTAAGCACATTAGTAGGGACGATCAGCAGCCGTCACGCCACATGAAGGAAGACAGAGCAGGAGTACCCAACGACTTTTTTTCGCAAAATTGATTATACAATGTCGTAAACACTAGCAGAGTGCTATTACGTCAACCTATCTTAATATTTAACTTTCCTGGGAAAAAAATACCCGCTCTTCACTTCTAGCCTGCAAGACTTTCAGAAAATAAAAATCCCAGCCAGCAATCATGTTTGACGGTTTTTTGCCAGCCAGCACGGTTACAAAAACTAAAAATTACGCAATCCCAGCCAGCGTGAAACGGAAGTTGGAAGTTGCCAGCCAGCGGTAGCATAAGCAAGTTATGGGACAGCCAGCGAAGTTTCAATTAACAAATTGCCAAGAAAAACATATGAGTTAGGAAAGATCTCTTTTTACGTCAAATTTACTTTAAAAGAAAAGCGTATTTAACCTGTTTTACGCTTTTATCTAGCTGTGGGTGTTTTTGGGGATACAGGGAAAAGATCGGTGTATTTGTTTAGTATATATTATTCCTTATCCCCAATTATTACATAATAATGATATAACAAATATAGACATTCAGCGGTACTTACAGTTTTGGAACCAGTGGACTTGAGGAATCGTGAGTTTTTGCCAGATTAAACGATTAAAAGCTAAGCCGGAAGATCCCGAACTTTGTCCATAACACGATAACACATAAAAAAAGAGATCACCGCAAAGGCTTGGGACCAATGCATATTTTATAATGATTATCGACTGAGGCGAAATAAAGTTTAAGAATAAACAACATAACAATTAAGCTCGATCTACGTGTGGTCTCCTTGCCAAAATCACTCCAAATTCAGTGTAGACACGCGCTTATGGTCAGCATTGTATGTCGGGCTACAATAACTCCGCAAAAGGTGTACACCAGAACTGATAGAAAGTTTCGTGTTAACAGGCTTTCCTTTGGAAACTTCTAACCCCGCACGGCCGAAAACCACGAGCCCACAAAATAAGGTAACGTTTAATTCGAGTTTCAACTTACGAAGGATGGTTTTCTCTTTCGTCATTTACGTTAACGCCTGAGAGCAAACAGGGACCTTTCTGTTGCTATGTAAAAAACAATACTGTCCATGTTTTCAAATATTCTATGGCAACAGTTTACTTTTTAAAGCCAAACTGATAACGTGTTCTTGTAGTAAGTTTCTCTGCAGTAGTGGGAGCTTGTCCTCCTGAGTTTGATTTTACTCACTCATTTTTCTGCAGTGCTACGTCGTCAGACAATCACCACATAGGTTTCGCAGCAAGATTAATTAAGCCAGTAGTCGTAGGTACACCAGAACTGGTGCAAAGTTTCGCAGCAAAAGCCATAAGTCGTACGCAGTCAGTCGGGCAATCACCGTAAAAGTTTCACACCAGATCTGTGCAAAGTTTCGCAGCAAAAGCCAATAGTCGTATGTAAGTCGGGAATGTTTTGTTTTGCAGTCAGACAATTACCTATAAAGGCATGTAACCTTATGTTGTACGATGGTCGTGTGATGTCTATAAGTTATAGAATCGAAATGCAGTTGAACAAAAAAGTAAGATCACACTTAGGAAGGCAAGCCTTTTTTGGGGGGTACAGAGAGACCTAATCAGTTTTCTTAAAGCGACCGTCATAAAAAATTTGCGTACAGGAACATTACTTCAGTGAATATTACAGGTACAGAAAAATCAATGTAGCTTTTGGCAATAAGATAAGCTTAGGTGAAACTTTTTTCTGTAAGTTCAAAAATCGAGTTGAAGATGGCAAACGTGACGTAACTGCGTCCTATTGCGTGTTTCGCGCTTCGCGCTTGCGCCTCCAAACATCCCTAAGCACCCTAATGACACCTTGTGCGCAGGCTACAGTTGAGTTGTAAGGGCGACTATTTTGTAAAAAGCAATAACTTTATGTCAACCAGAAGAAAATACAAATTCCAAAGACGAATATCCTATTCTTCAAGGCAAATGGTTAAAAATAGCCTGTACACAGACGTTAGCCTGTTCACAGACCCTCTATTTTCTGCTTCTTTCCCCACCTCTACCCCCTTGCGCTAGGGGTCATTTAATTCTCCGTTTTTTATAATCACGCGCGCTCGGTAGACTTTCAAAAGATAATAGAGGGTCTGTGAACAGGCTAAATTGTTTTTAAAATAGTCCAGTTTAAGCCCTGCATGCGGCAATCAGTTTATTTTAGGAAAATGTTTAAATACTGTTCACATTGGTGATTTTTTTTTCTTTTTTGCTTGAACATTATAAACTATTTTTGTATTCTTCTTTTTCTGCATTGGCCAAAGAGCCTCTCGAAAGTAACGATGGCCGGTAACGCCCGCTGTCAAATTTGAGGTCCTACAGCCGGGAAACATCACCAAAAAAGTGTAATCTGAGTCGCTGCGTTCAAAGATGTGAATAAATTTACTAACAGAGCTCTTACATTTTATACGATAAAATGTTTTAAAAGAGAGAAATACCGCAGCGTAAAAACAGATACTGGGATAAAAGTTAAAGAAAGATAGCCGTTCGGGATTTATATATCCTGCTATATTACAATTTACGGCACACTTGGAAGTTGCCTTTTTTTGAACAACAGATATAACGGACGCGAAATAAGTCAATATACGGGTATTACAAACGTAAAATCTTCCTACCTTTTCCGATCCTACCAGATACCTTGGGCGGTTGCTAAACGCCTTCCAAATGACCACAGATCGAGAAGGTTTCCCGTCCCGGTGAGCGCAGAACAAAAGAGAAATTGGTTCCAACGGGAAATACTCCAGGGCGCGCAAACGTGGACAACATTGCAAGCGAGCATACCAAATGAAACCAGTTATGAGTTCACCCTGCTAAGAGACTAGAGTGTATTATTTATCGGAGAGAGTTTTTGTATTCACTTGTCTCAATATTCAGGAATATTCTGAATATTTGATAGCATTTATTTTTTATTGATGTGCATTGATTGTTCAAAATTATACACGCGTACAGCGACCTAACATAGAAACACAAACTATTTTGCTTACCTTTTGGCTGCCTTAACATAAGTTTTAAAATAGGACGTAGGCCAGTAGCTGATATCTAGACAGATGTATTAAAACTCGAGGACACAAAAGTGTTTTCCATAAAGGATCGACAGCGAAACGACTAAAAACAAAGCGGTGAGCGGTGCTTGACTCAACCGTGTCATTTTCTCACTACGTGTATCTTTTACAAGGCATTCACAGCAGGACGTTTTGCTGACGCAAACCAAACAAATTTCCGTTTGTACTGGCAAAAGCTGTCATTTCGACAGCTCGCGTGGGGTGATTTTCACGCGCACTTACTTGCTTCGCTCACTGAAAAAAAACTTACAGTGCGATTGCCAGGTGAAAAAATATGCCTTTTCATCCAGCCAGAAACGGCATAAATTGTCCATATTTTCAGCTAGCGAGGCGCTCATTTAAATTTCCCAGCCAGCTAATTAGCCAGTGTAATTTTTTCCAGCTAGCTCAAATTCTGTATGAAGAGCGGGTATTTTGTCGAGCGGCTCCATTGCGTACTCCTGACAGAGCCGTATACACACTTGCACACTCATGCAAACAAAACCCAAAGGCCCATGATCACGTATTCTAATTGCATTTTGTTTTTCTAATTTGGTTTTAAACTTCCTGTCAAGGTAATGTACTAACAATACCCTACAAAGCAAAGAGAAATTAGACTAAAGGCTTCAAGTAGAACCACGAAAGCTACGCAACATTGATCATTCTCCTAAATTGCTTGACTTCCCAGCCACACGAATTAACTTACATCCAAATCACCAATAAATTTTTAAGAGCACTCTTCTAGCGAAATCTGAACAACATCATGCACTTTTGTTCCAAGGCTAAAACCTACTCTAATCAAGGGACAGCAGTCCCGAAACTTCTACGTTTTTCCCCGTTCAAAAATAACTATTGTTCTCTTAGCATTCTTATGTCATAAACCCTTCACAGTTTTCATAAATAAGAGATATTTACTTTCTATCCCAAGTCTTCGTTTTGAATTTATGCAATGCCGTAACATTTAAACTTTCCCAGGGTGTGATAACCATATTCATTAACGCCCGCCGTATCTCCAAATCTTAACTGTGACACTGGAAGGTGAGATTTTTCAGTGAGGAGACCGCTGTCCTCACGCAAAACCAGATCGTTCATATCGCAGTTGCATCCTTTGCTAATGGATGCACATGAACCCGTCAGTCCGCATGCGCATTTGTTGGAATCAGCGGGTGTCGTTCCACCCCAATACGTCATTTGAACATTGTCACGTGATACCCACCAGCCAAACGAATTTCCGTTTAAGAGAAGTCTGCTTCCCTCACATTCGTACTTGATGAATTGCTCGCAATGAAGTGAGACAATGGAAAGCGCAGCTAACTGTGCAATGCCCGTTAGACCCGTTCCAGTATAAGTAATATCACGTGCGTAACTTCCTTTGGGTTCAGTTCCATTTACCAGAAATCTATCTTCACTGTCGTGACCAACGACTGTCACGCCAACTCCACTCTTGTCTGTCATGTCACAATAGACTGTGAATGGTTCGTAGTCTCCGTCACCATCAGGGTCAATTACGCAATTCCCACTTTGGATGTTAACACTCTGAATCTTTATTTCACTGCAGGTTTTACCTAGCAAAAATTAGTGTTAGACAATTTATTAGTCAAAGCTAGTCTTCTGTAATTGAGCTCCTAAACTTTGAAACTAAATTGGATTCCGAAATTTATTATCTGTCTAAACGTTTAGATTTTTCTGCTTGAAATATCTCTACCGGTACAGTACCACAAAGTAGGCCAGTAATAAGTTTGAAAGCATAGGCGGCCAAGTCACACAACATAAACTCAAGATGGCAATCTGCAACAAAAAGTGAGATCCGCATTTGTCCAAGGTGTTAATAAAGTAGAAGACACACAGAGATCAAAGCAGCCTTTTGCTCATGCGCGGCCCTGGTAACAGTCCACTATAGCAAGACCTAACTAATCTAATAAAGCGGAAACTAAACTAGAATGTGTGTGTGTGGGGGGGGGGGGGGGAGGGGGGTGGGTGGGGGGGGAGGGGGGTGGGTGGGTGGGGTAGTTCACAACAAAATTCCGCCACAAGCTGCGACTTCGGTCAGAAAGTTAAATCTGAACAGCAGTTACAACAAGAGTTTGAGACATACCCTTCTAACTCAACGAAATCAGAGTTGTCTTACATTAAAATTCTGCGTAAAGAATTAAGGGTGATGGATAGAGTCAAAAAGGGCTTAAATTTACGCAGTCAAAAAAGGCATTCTAATCAAAAGTCCATTTAGCAGCTGCAGAAAACAAAGGAGACTTTTGTCTGATTGGTTAACCTCATCTGTGTTTCCATTGGTCAATCTGCTAAAAGTGATTCTAAGAGCGGGAAAGAACGTGAAGGTGAGAGGCAGCTTTGGAGGCGTCGGCTAACATTTTCTCTCATTCAGATTGATAGTCTGTTTGTGCAAAAAGGAACTCGTTTGAATGGAAACTGTTTCTTTTCCCGAAAACATAGATTGTTACTTACTTTTTGTGACAGATGCTTCGTACTAAAAAGGAAATCGTGGCGAGTGATCGACGGATCAATCCAACCGCAGTGAGTCAAAACCTACCGTTTTCGGCGCAACGAAACATGCGAGACGTGGAGGAAAATTCCGCCTTTCAAGAAATGTCCGTCATTTTTACCAGAGTTTTCAGTACAGGAATGAATTACTGTTAAATAAAGTAAGTTTTTGTACAATGAAAAGGTGTGATTTTTAACGTAGTGATGATATTTTGACCAAAACAGCGATAAGAGCCTATTCACTGACGCTGTGGAAAATTGGAAAGTATATGACAGTTAGCATGCAACTCACTAATAGTAGCTTAGTTCAGCGAAACGATATTTGATGGTCACCAAACCAAGCCAAAGTGCAAGAATAAAATTAGAAAGTCATTTAAAAAAAATAAATAAAATAAGGTGGTTTCATTGATAAAATTGTAACAATTTTCCAAACACTTGCGTTTACGAGAGTCGACACCAAGCAGAAGGGGAAAAATTCACAGTTTTCAGAAAAACTTGTTCAAGTATCCGAGACTTTTGTCGTGGGCTTTGGACAAGAAATCCCTTTTGTTAGAGATAGTTTATTAATCGAGGAAGAGGCTTGTGCAAATAATCTGCAATATAAAGTGGCATGGCACTTAAGAAAAGCGAAAACGTTTTATCTTCTCAACGTGAAAACTACCAAAATGGCGTCCCAGGACTATTTTAGAGTTTCTAATTATGTTAACAGTGTCACTAATTTTAGTGTCTTTAAGTCTTGGCCCTGAAAGAGTACAAAATTTCAAATAATATTTGCTATCGTTTCGATGCTTTGCTTTGAATTGCGACGAATAATGAATGTTTGAATGTTGCGTGCATGGAATTTTAACGAAAGAGAGAAGAAACTTTCTTGTCGTCAGGACAATTTTCAGCCAAAAAGTCCATTTAGAGTTTGTGGGACGAGGATCGCGTTTAATCAATAACAAACGAATAATGGAAGAATTAATAGAGCGAAAAATAACGAGCGTTTAACTGGCAAGGTGTGCGCAAACCGGTATTGAAAATGAAAGCGGTCGCTGATAGAAAACGCACTTGTATTCTCATGGAATTATTTTGCTTATTCTTACAAGATTGTGGTCTCTAGGGCAGTGCTTATTGAGAACAATAGCGTTGACGAATCGAGTGTGGGAATTTAATTTATTAACATGGAAGATAAACACGCACTCTGAATATGACGAAAGCTATCAACATCAGGTAAGCTAGCTTAAATTTTATGTACATGAAAACGTAAACCGTGGCTCTACTACAGTCTACAAATAGAAATAACACTCTCGAATCCCGTTCAAGCGTAGATTTTTTGTGAGCTTTCAGGTTTTTTTCACAATTGCTAAATAAGTTTCTGGATTACAAAACCGCATATTTGATCGTTCAAGTGTTAAATCTTTCGCCATAGGTTCAAAATATACATGACTTAAATTTCACTTATATTTTACTTTCATTGTCCTGTCCTAGATAAGTTTTAAAAAGCCGTACCAGTTGTTTTCTTACAAGCTCAACGTTTCTGCAATGCTATCAATTTTGATATATTTATTATAAACCTTTCTTTATTGACATTAAATAACACAACATCATCACTGTGTCAAAATTTCCAACATTTGTTTGTACTAGTAATGCCTATTAATACATTATTCAAATATTTTTGAAAAATTTGTTCACATGCTTTTTCATAAATTGAATTTTAGCCACCTGCTCCATTATAAGCAGATAAAGAGGCTGAAGTTTATGCATGTTGTTTCACTCTTATTTTGAATCTTTCTTTATGTCCATGCATGATAAACAAACAAAATGCTGTGGTTGTGTGACCAGCCATTCTCAGCAAATTGGGCAACCACCCTGTTTGGCCTTAACTGACCTATGAACTAGCAAACAATGTTTGAAATACTTCACTTCAGGTAACGAAAATGGGAGTGTTCTTTTCCTTCCAAGGGAATCTATTTGAAGCCAACCAAGTCTAAACTTTTTCAGTGTTTTTATCATGCACAACAAGGTTACTTCAATTGCACCTTCTTACCTGTCTTTAAATAGACAGGGCTTTTATTACAAACTGAAACATGGAAAAATAACCATTAGCAGGGTCAGCAGGGTTAGGGTCATAAGATGCCCATGATGTTTTGTTTACTTTACCTCAAGCCCTTAACCTACACCATTTAAAAATGATAGATGATGTGATTGCCTTCCATTAAAAGCCATGAAAACTTACAGTACTATATTTAATGAAAGGTCTCAATAACAATATTATAATGGCCATGACTCAATTTGAACAAACAAAATAATATAAAACAATACTGTGATTATTTTTACTGAAACTAACATATCAAAAGAATACATGTACATCACAGTAAGGTTCAATTATACATGCCTCAAGGTTAATGTCTCTTCCTAATTGTAAGGGAAATAATTGTGGACATATGGTTTTACATCAGTCAAATGCAATTCGAGCGACTTGGAACTTTGCTGGGAATTAGCAAATTCTGTGCATCCCAGGGGTCAAATATTTGACAACCATGAGACAACCCCCCTTCCCCCTGGCTTTAAACACGCACTTCTGAAATCCAAACATAGGTTGGCTTCTTTGTCAAGGTCAAGAAAAAACTTGAAGAGGTTGCTATTGGTCTTTCTCTTGATTTTAAATATGCATGTTTCATTGCTTTTGAGGCCAGAACTTTTATTGGTGAGGTCAAGAGTGAGTAGCATGAGTTAACATGTTTTATTTATTGAATGAATCTTGTACTGATCAAGGATTCAAATAACAAAGAACAGCTAACCTTACGACTGACTACCTAATGACAATTATTTTTTTTATTGCTGAAAGACGACAGTTCATTTTGGGTTCCACCTTTAACATAAATATTTACAAGTGGTTGCATCTCTTTGAGTAAGCACTCAGTTATACATCTACTGACAACAAGTCTCTGTTTTTGTTGTGAAGAAAACAATTGTAAATAATTATTACAACACTAGAGGTGCGCGGGTGAGGGGTGTTAAGCCAAGGAACTCGTGCTTTGCAGCCTCTGCGTTGCTACACGCATCTTCGAATGTGCAGCAGGTAATTCACCACCTGGCAACAAACAGAGAAACCACTTCAAACTCAAATAAAATTCAACAGCTTTTAGAAAAGAACAACACACACTATGCAAGGGACGAATGCTAAAATGGGTAGGTACAAAACTCGGGCCGGGTCGACTCTTTCACACATAGAGAAAACAATCAGTTTTATTATGTGGTAAGTAATAAATTCGGATTCATTGTCGTAGCTTTTTGTGTCTGCCTAATTGAAAGCTTACCTGCTTCTCTTTTGGCTCCAGGACACGACGTTTGATCGAGTTGGTCGGACTTAGAGCGCACCACTCTGGAGTGTTTCCTCTTGCATAAAAGACATGCCGTTCTCCTTCCAAGGATTACTGTGCATTTCGTACGTGAAAATTCCTTTTCAGCTGATGTACCTTGTTTTAAAACGGTTTTTTTTTTTTTTTGGGCACTTTTGGCCAACGTTCAACAAGCTTTACAAGGCATCGTCACGTTGCAAAAAATTGTCCTCTATCGATTTGCAAGGAAGTCCTCTTTCATAGGCCAAGGAAAAAACACCCTGTCGATTAAAACAGTCCTTGAAAACCTTTCCCGCTATTTATCATATGAAAATCAACAACTCTTGCTAGAAATTCTTGAAGGAACGAACGATCGAAGGAGAACTTTCCCACTAGCAGTCATCTTTGTTTACTCTCTGGCGGGCAGTAAGAAGACTGAACACTAAAGATTCAAACAGCCAATCAGACAAAAGTCTCCTTTGTTTGCTGCAGAACTATGAATACCGTAGAGCGACCTTGACACATACGAATGCGGCGGGGCTAAAGTGCAGGTCACAGGTCACAGGTCACAGGTCAGGTTACAGGTCACAGGTCACAGGTCAGGTTACAGGTCACAGGCCACAGGTCAGGTTACAGGTCAGATCACAGGTGTTCTCGATTGACATTAAATTATACAAAAAATAAAACAAGCCAAGGAACCTCAATTATACTTTTTCTGTTCTGAACTGTACCAAATTCCACACATGAGAAAATATATTCACGTTGATCACGCAAGGAGGACTTGTGTTACAGCGTAACCAAAGTTGGTAACAAAATCAAAGGTACGCAAAATAACGTGATTTGTAAGAAAAAACGAATCTCAAAACGAATGGTTGTTGCGTTAAGAATGTCATGACGTGTTTGTGGATGTTTTGAAAAGCATTCGACAGGAAAACGGAAGAAAAACTTAGAGACAGTCTAAAACTTATTTGACTAGTGAAATACAGCAACTTTCTTCAGACTTTCCTCGTCATAAATTCTTCTTGCCATTAGATCGGTCTTCCATCTCTTTTGAAGATGGCAGCCTGTTGCTCACGCTTCGTACCAGCCACAAAATGCTGCTGTGTTAAAGTGTAGTCGGCCAAGAACTTCAGACACTGCTATTTGGGCCTCTCGGATAGTTGCTGGACCATATTTCTCGACTCTTCTCCCAATTAGAGCTTGCAATTCTCTCACGTTCTGTTGCACAACAGCTTGAAATAACTCTGTTGGATTTGCCTCATGGCCCTTAGGTGGGAGCATTCCGCCATTACAACTTGAATCTTTGACTCTGTAAACTGCTGATGTATCAAAGGATTACAGTGCTGCATGTCAATGACTCGCTCCAAGTTATCTTGGCTGCACGGGTTATTTTGAGATGATATTCTATAATAACACGACAATACTTCGTTTTCAGTGAAAAACATGTGATTTGTTTTTCGTACAAATCATATGATTTTGCACACCTTTGTGATCTCGTTACCAAGTTTGGATATCCCATATGATCAGCATGGGTGGAATTTAATATTGTTTAAAGGACAAAAATATCGTCAAGTTTCCTTGGCTGATTTTATTTTTGTATATTAAAACGTCAGTCCAATTTGTCGAGTGTCCTATTGTTTTTGTGTGTGACCTGTGACCTGACCTGTGATCTGACCTGTGACCTGACCTGTAACCTGACCTGTGGCCTGTAACCTGTAACCTGTGACCTGACCTGTGACCTGTGACCTGCATTTTAGCCCCGCCGTCGATCTACTAACAACACTAAAACAAATGAATAATTCAGAAAATTTACATCTCCCTCAATAGGCAGAAATATTTTGTATTCTGGTATAGCTAGCCGGATTTTTTAATACCTCACCACCAAGAATACCTCTGCCGTTAACATTTTTTTTTTCTCGGCCAAAAAGTGAGCAAACTAAACTCCTCCTTTCTTCCTCCTAGCCCTTTCTATTTGTACTTTGCGACTATGATTTTCGAACTTATTGGGCGCAAAAACACCTGGCTTTTGGCCTTTTATCACAAAAATGGCTGGAAAGGTTTATTTTTAAAAAAAATTGCTAGATTTACCCTCCGAGATCTGCAGAATTCTTCATATCCTACGAAAGCCGAATTCAATAATTATTTTATTATTTCTTCAAAATAAATCCAAGCTTAAAAACAAGCTAAAAAATTCTAACCTTAGTCGATGTAAGTTCATGTCGATAATGCATCTTTATCGGGAAGTTTAAAAGTCTGTTCAGGTCAACAAATATACTCCAAACAGTCTGCAAATATACTCTAAACAGCAGATGTCGTCCGTTCTCATGCTGTCCTTGCCATGATTTTAGACAATATTTCACCGTGAAAAGAGTAAAATATTTCGCCTACTGTTCTTCCATTTTCTTACTGCAAAAAACAACTCAACCTTGTCCCCAGGTTTTCGCAGTCAACGGTTCAATAACCTGCAACCAGGCTGCACTTCTGACGTCATTTTGACGTCGCCGGTTCAATATGATAAAATTCTTTCCAAATTTGGTCAACAGTAGCTGGTTTTGGTAAATTATGCTACTTTGTGGTTTTAACCAATCAGAAACGGGGAAATATTTTGAATAAATGATAATACTCAGAAATCCATGCAACGCCTTGTATTCAAAGCAGAATTTCTGCATCCTAGATTTGTGCAGTGGATTTCAGCTGGTTTTAAGTCATTTTGCCGAACGCAGAATTTTAGCATTCTCGCTCAGTGAAGTGGATTTTGGCTAATTCATATCTAGCCAAAGTTAGGGTCTTTCTGCAGGTACCGGAAAGCTTTGTATTTTTGGTCACTTGGGATTAGTCTTTATTTGGAGTTGTTTTGTTTCTCGTCTTTTATTTCTTTTGTACTGCGTAATCTGTGCTCCGGTACTCACAGAAGGAACCCAAAGTTATGAAAACATGCTTGAAAACCCCCAGGATAGTCGCACAGAAGCCTATTAGGTCTCTGGTGACTGTATGAAAAATTTTCAAAGGGGGTTTTTAGTTTTGACTGGTCTCATCGTTAAGCTCAGGCAAAGAACTAACTTTCCTTGGGCTGTATCAATCCCTAGGAAAGCGTGAGGGGGGGGGGGGGGGGGAGGTTCTGCAAATGTGCGATATTGTCTATTGCATATTTGGAGACCATCTATCGCCTTTTAAGTATATCATGCCAACTTTATTATTATTTTAAGGCTTATTTGCTAATAATAGGGCGCTTTGCAACGATCTGCTGGGCTGCAAGGAAGTTACAGGTCGGGGAATGCAGATCATCGCGGCTTTGAATCCTCTGCTTAGGTGTAGCTTTTCTCGAACTCTCTCAGTAGTATAGCCAGGCCTAAAGCTTCAGACGCCAAATTGAGAGTGTCTGTGATAGTACCGTGACTATTTCTTTCCCGATTAGGATGAGTAAGAACTGAATTTCTCTACAATTAGTCAATGGCCTCTTTTAACTGATGATGTCAAAGTAAGCTTACTGCCAAAGACTGGGCAGCTTGTGCTGTTTTCATAACTATATATTTTTGTTTTCAAGGGGAGTCTTCATTAAGGGATAACCTCAAGATCCTCCTTCAGGTATCGCAATGGCTACCTTGTTTAATGTAATGTACTGTACGTATATGTGTATGAATATTGGCCATGTATATATGTAGACTTTAGGAAACCATGTACAATTTCTGCTTCCTTGCTCAGTGCAATGGCCGGGTTTTGGATGATGTATAGAAGCAAATGCAGAATAACTACACTTAGCTCAGTTCAGTGAATGAGTACCTTAAGCCAGTAAACAAGACCCGGGGGTACTCGATATATACTTGGGTGGGGAGGTGCGGCCCGGCCTCTCATACCCTGACCCTGATTTTTCTATCCTGTTTAAGACAGAATCCCGATGTTTGATATTGTGTTTAAGCCATTTAACCCGAAACCAGACCCTGCGTAAGACAATAATAAGGATCGAAACTCTATTGTATATCGTATGATATAGCGGCTCCTGGGGCGAGGTGGGTCCTGAACCCATATTGAAACCACTGTGTTCAAAATTAAAGAAATTTTTAGTAGAAAGAAACAGGCTTTACTGCTTCCTTTGATAACAATTTAAGACGAAGCGTGAGTGAGGAAGGGAGGGTGCACTCATCCGAGGGGATCGAGACGTTCCTAAGCCGAGTATGCCATGCAGTCCAGTATGGGCGCATATTTTTATATTCTTATTATTGTTATTACCGTGTGGCACGGAATTAGTGATTTTTTGTGTTTCGCGAGAACTAATTTTTGCGATAAGGACAGATAGATGTCTCTTTTTCGGGAATTAATTTTTGCGATTTTCAGAAAGTGCCAGACCCAGCATATATTTTCGTTTTTCATGATTACCTGCAATAGAAATACATAACAATATCACAGTGTACGTACATTATGTTTTAAACCAGTAATTCATTGTATACCGTTTTGTTTCTGAACGAAAAAGACAGGTTGTAATTGAACAGATACGATTTCTTAGTATTACATTTTTGTGTAGCGAATTTAAGTTAGAGAATATTTCCTCTAGCTGGACTAAATGTTTGTGCGAAAAATGTTTGCGGTGATTTTATTTGTAGAAAATTATTTTTACGGATCCCTGGAAAAATCACAAAAATTAGAAAATGCAAAAATTTCGTGCCAAACTGTATTTTTTAGGCGCTTATTGAATAAGCGCCTAAAAAAAACAAAAATCCGTTTGCACTTTGAAATTGTTCGACCCCAAGTAAAACAAGAACGGTCTTAGTAGCCGTGAGTCTCGCTTTCTTGGAGATGAGTTTTGTTGTCAAAGGCCCCGGTGCTGTTATACAACTTTTTCGTTTGGAATACAAAACGAGTGTTGTATGTCATAATGTATATACTCAAAAAGTAAAAATTGCAAGGAGAGACAGGCCGCACATCTTGGCCTCAAACTGGTGTGAAACCTTTGAAAACCTTCTACATATTGATATTGCACCTTTGAGGAGTGCTCTTTCAGGGATTTTACACTCGAAAAATTGAACGATGAATTTTATCGGTATCAGGGGCCCATGACTCTGTCAGTATAAATATACATAGCTTTTTTGTACCGGACCAAGAAACGGTTCGGTACAGTATATGTTCAACACAGGAAAACAGTGTAAGTTTAACAGAACCTTATACAACACTCAGTTAATTCAGCTCGCGCGTACTCCTGCAGAATTTGTTGTCCGTTTTATAAGATATCAATGTCGCGTGAAAGTAATGACATTTTCCATAGCTGCTTAGTATCTACTTTTAATATCTCGGTACAGTCTCAGAGATAGATAGATAGATAGATAGATAGATAGATAGATAGATAGATAGATAGGCAGATAGATAGATAGATGGATAGATAGATAGATAGATAGATAAATAGATAGATAGATGGATAGAAAGATAGATACATTGTGGATACTTGATATCTCAAGTATTTATGAAGTGCAACACGACTTCACATCTTAACAACTGCGAAAATCTATCAATGAAATATATAAAACAAAGTGAATCTATTGAACCGTACATTTCCTGTAATTGCGACAATACTCTGAGAAACGTAACGCCTTAAAAAGCCACAAAATCCTGAGGATTTCCCCACTATAATATTTTCTCATCCTGCTTGGAGGGTCCACAATAGGTTTGGCGGGATGCGGGATTTGGCTATTTTTCGTGGTGATATTCGGGATATGAGCTGAAAACAGAAGCGGGATGCGGGAATTTTAACAACCAGCGGGAGCGGTATTTCCTATTTTATGGGGATGGGATTCGGGAATCGTAAGGAAAAAATAGCGGAATACGGGAATTTAGTTTTGTCTTGACTAAAAATTCATTAGCGTTGACTGAAAAAAAAAAAAAAAAAAAAGGTTCTTAAGCGTGTATACCGCCTTTGTAGTCAAGCTATGAGTGTCAAAGGAAGCGAAGCCTGTCAAATTTTGCCCATTATCACTTTTTGGTGTTGTTCGTCTTTTCCGGTTTTACTATTTTCGTTGTTTTCGTCACTCGGAAAGAGGTATCAAATCACTGAGGTTAAAAGGCACGTTCGTTAAAATCCTGCATTCATTCCTGTTTTGTTGACGGATTTGATCTTTTCTGCTTTTGCCTGGACGGACCTGTCGGACCTGGACGATCCTTTGGACTGAGCGTTTGCTATTAAACTAAGTCTGGCCACTGTATCGCCACACCAGAGCTGATAGAAGTGGACAATGTGGAAGACATCATAAATTGTGTGGCTTTATATTACGAGAAAGGTGCCAGTGGTAATGCGTTTCTTCGGAAAGAAAAATTTAGAGCTTCCGTCTCAAGGCAAGGGAAGACCTTAAAAGCCTTAAATGAAACAGTCAGGTGAGTCGACCTGAGTTTACTGCTATCCATTATTTATTGTTTTCAATGACCTCGTTATCCTTGTGTTGATTATAACCTGGAATATCAATGGCATTTGTGCCCCGCGCTACGGTCGGCGACTAAAGTGGTCTCACTAGTTTGCGAAAGTCAATTTTGTCTAATGGTCGTGGGTCGTGGGTGTGGGTGTGGGTAATGATTAAAAATTTTTTTAATCACAATTAACAATGCTACTAAGTTTTGTTAAATATTAATAGTTTACAATATTACAAGTTTTTGATTTTTTTAACTTCTCGATAACAAAACGAGCATAACACGATGTATGAAAATTATACAACACTTGCCCTACTCTGTTACTCTACCAGAGATCGTCGAACGCCAGCGCAGGGGGTGGCGGTGGGTACAGGAGCAATTGAAAATAAAAACAAATAACGTTGAACTAATTTTTGTCTTCAAATATAGAGTTAACATGGGAAAGCTGTCAAACTTTGTCTCCATCATAAACTGGTCAAAAACGCTTTCAAAGGGTCTTGCAAGAACTTCTCTAGAAACGCGAACAACAATGAGAACGGATTGTCTCAGTACCGGGAAGTTTCCCCATATTATAAGTGATACGATGAGGCTTGCTCTCCCCTTTAAATATCCGAAAAAGTGAAGAAACGAGGAACGCTATAGTTCCGAAACTGCAGTCTTGCTTAAGAATTTAGAACATTCGCATACACTGTTGAGCAAAAACAAAAGAGAATACCTACGAAGGAAATACAAATCATCGCGCTCCAGTCCAAAAACTCACTTATCCCAAGAAAAAACTAAATGGACTACATCAGCGCTTAGAGAATGATCTTGACTGATGCACAGCATAATTCTCCATACATGATGTAGCTTTAGTTCAAGCTTCAGTATACAACTCAAATCTGACGATCTTACTATCCGTGAAAATATTCGACATCGTGCAAACAACACCTAAGAGCTGGGCCCAGCGTCATACTGACATTGCAGGAAATAACCACATTCACGGACAAATAAACTCACATGCATGCATGTAGTAATTCAGATCCAGGCATTACGGAGAAAATCAAAGAAACTAAAATCTTTGTGTAGCTGTATGAAACAGAGGTCAAAGAAAATTAAAAAACTTTGCAAATGCATCTGAGATCAAATCCTATCAGGGACACCTACAGAAGCATAAACTACGGGAAATGATTACTCAGTTTGCATGGAACAAACCAGCTTCGTCACGAATGTAAGTGTATAGCCTGTGTGGTGCGGCAAAAACAAGATTTACTCAGTCAACTGAAGTTTAGAATGGTACATGTACATGCACTGTGAAGTGCAAGTAACCTTCGCGCGAGAGAGGAAAAAGGGAAAAAAAACTCCCGTTCAAGCTAACTCTCAAGGTCACGTTTCACATTGTCGTGAGCCTATATGAGTCGTGTTTGGCCTGTCAACACTTACTCTAAGTTAACTTGTGTGCGTGTTGTTCAAGCATTTGACCAAAACAAATTTTCTCAAAATATTATCAAGGGATTACACCAGTCCTGAAAATAACTCCAATGGATTCTTGCCTTTACCCATCCCCACCCATTTTCATACATTGTGTTATGTTCGTTTCGTTATGTTATTAGTTATCGAGTAAACTTGTAATATTGTAATTAAATTGTTTATATTTTTTAAAAAAAGTAGTAGCATTGTTAATTATTAATTATATGATTAAAAATTAGTTTTTAAACATTACCCACACCCACACCCACAACCCACGACTTGTACCCACGACCCACTACCATTAGACAAACTCGTCAATTGTTGTCAATATTGACGGCAAGTTAAGGATCGTTAAGCCTAAGTTTTTTGTTTTTATTTCATTCCTGATTTCAGCCTTTCGCCTTTCGCAACATACAATCGACTCCCGGTATCTCGAAAAAATTAGCAGCAAAGCAGTCGAATCTTCGCACGCTTGGAAATTTTTGTGCCAATTTTGGCCAAGTTTCGTGTCCCCGTTTTCCCAGTCCTCTTTTTTGAAATTCTGCGCGGCCATATCGCCGGCCCGCCAAGAGCGAAAATCGGTCAGGCTTATCGCCATGTGAGAGAGAACTGGTACTAATAAACAATGTTTTGACGAGCGCGATAAAAGCTACGAAGAAAGAGCTTTTTATCGGTACCTTGCATGCCTTGTCTTCGAATATTTTGAGACTAGCTTTATGTCGGCGAAGAGAGAGTTTCTTGCGAGGTTCTTGAGAGAAAAGTCTGGCTGAAGTAAGCTTTGGAAAAGGTTTTATATCTGCTGTTTGGTGCCCATATCTGAAAAACGGAAACGAGGAAAACATGAAGAAGGTATTTATCCTTTGTTTTGATGCTTTAGTTGCTTAAGTTTGGAGCTTACGCACGTGAATTTTTCTTACAAAAAATACCATTTTTAGGTCAATCAGGTTCACATCACGCTTGTTAATGGATGAACTAACAGGTTTTGGATGACTTGCGAGAAGCAAGAAAATCACTTCTCCGCTCCGAGGTTGTCCTATTCTCAGTAAAGCGATTTCTACTTCGTGAATTGTCAAGACAAAATGCTAACCTTCGTGGCAGATAATAATAAACAGCGAGGAATTTTGTTCGTTGAAAAGTGGGAAGTTACAATAATACATCATGTCATCGTCAAACAACACCAGTTCAGCCACGTTCAAGTGTATTTGAGGTCTCTTCTTTGACATTAAAACACCCCCACCAAACAAGAAAGGTGTCCCTTCAAATTTCTTAATGAAGGTAAGTTAAACTTATCGAAGCGAAGTTCTTAAAGAAGGCATTTTGAAACTTAGTTGTTACTAAAGAGATCGATAATTAGGACGACAATCGATATACATAACAGAGCTGCTGCTCTAAATGACATGATGTCTACTGAGCTGAAATATTACTGTATGAATAGTTTAACTTTTGTTCATTTCATTTATTGGTTTGAAATTACAATTCCTAATGTTTTCACGGCTCTTCAATGCCGTCATAATCAGCCGTAGTTCGTCTGGCTTCACGTCGCCATCTTGAATTTGTCTTTGTTAGGAACCAGTCTTCGCACGGTCCCGAAAAAAGTTGGCCCGGATTGAAGCAAAAATTTCCAAGCGTATCGTAAGAGAGACAGATAACATCAATCTACCTGTTTAAATTCCAAAAATACTGGACTTAAAGTATCGAGGTAAACATGTACCAATGCGAGGACGAAAAAATAATTAAGGAAAACAGAAAATAAAGTTATGGTCGCTAATTGTGATGTTGAGAACCTGGACCAACAAAACTGACAATTGTTAGAAGGTAAGTCATAACGCCTATTTCAATGATCAAGCAAAAAATGTCAAAAATCTCGTAAAAAAATGGGACGGGATGGCGGGATTGAGAAGAAAAAAAGGCAGGAAAGCGGGATTTGAGAACCCCTATTGTGGACCCTCTGCTTGGGGATATTTCCTTTTTAAAGTGTCTGCATGTCGTGCATAATTACACGAATATCAAGGACTTCCATTCGGGGAAAATTACATCATTGCCAAACTTACATGCGTCATTCAGTCATCGCCGAAAATAAACCGCATTCTCATCACGAGACTCATTTCCATACAATGAAAGTCGTCACGATTCTTATCCCAGTTTCCACGGTCTTCGCTAGGAACGCGGGGCCTACAAACTAGGTCCCACCGAAAAAAAAAAAACGACTGCATTTAAGAGTCTCACTCTGCTTACGCAAGCTCGACTAATGAGAACTATGTAGGAATTTTTATTATTAACTGTTAGAGCCTTTGATTCACCATTGCTTACCCTCTAACAATTTCGCTGATTCATAGATGGTTCAGTATCTCTTGTTAAACTAACCAATCTTCGAAGTAAAATAATGTTAGGTTTCCGGACTCCGTAGCAAAACTTTATGGGCTCCGGCCACTCCCTCCACCCCTTTGGGACGACCCTGATTAATCGATGTACGCAAATCAGTACTGAGTACGACAACATCAGCTTAATTTTCAACTCTTGCACGCTTTTGTCACTGTTTATGCCCCACTAGTGATTGGATTGGTCGTCATTAATCGAATCGCCGATCACAAAATTCTCCACGGGCTCATCACATAGTCGACAGTGCCGAAAAAAAAAGGCATCGTCAGACCATCTCGTGAACGCTTTGCGAAAAGTTCATCAAGGTTACAGATACGATTTCGAATTCGGATTTCCAAGAAAATATCAGATGCATTAGTTTCGGGAAAAGAATTCTTATTCCAAAAGTAATGATTGGGGTTATACGATAGCATTATTGTGTGTCCTGTGTCTCATTGCGTGACAAACATCAAAAAACGAGCTGCCACTGGCTAGCGAACATTCAGTCACTCTTGATTTCAAAATTCACTCTACTTCAACTCTAAATAATCTCATTATTGTCCTTTTTAGCTGAATCTAGTCAACGTGAAGGGGATTAACGTGTAAAAGCTCAAATATGGTTTAAAATGTTGAGTTAAAAGCGATATTCACTGGAAAGCCTCCAGGCATGCGTTCCGTTTGTTCACGTTGAGATGGCAATTTCAAACGAAAATATTGAGAAAAACCAATTTTCCACCGCTAGCTCTACAAGCTAAGCTTACTGTACTGTCTTTTAGACCTAAAATAGTGCTAAAAGCTAAGATTTGTGTGAAATTTTGGCTTTGATAACAAAGAGCGTAATTGGATTACTTTCGTTTGTTGACAAGTCAATGCGTGATTTCCTCAAAGTTTAGCGGACTTTTTCCTAGCAGTGAATAAAAGCCCCAAGTAAATTTTTGCATCATTGGAAAGAAGGCCATTTACACTTAACAGGAAAATTAATTTCAAGTCATTCTGTGTTATACTGCATGGCAAAAAGTTTTCTTGAAAATCTGCTCTGAAATAGGATTTTACAACAATGAAACATTTATTTAGCAATTTTTAAAAATTTGCCTGAAATTCAAAATAACCGTTATAATTCTGTTATTAGGCTTAAATCATTTGTCAATACCTCCTACGTACAGATTTAAATTTAAAAAACCCTAAGTTCCTTCTGCGCTTTTGATGAGCAAACTTCTTGTACCCTTACTTGTCGCTTTTATTTTCATTGATCATTTTATGGCGGTAGCCACCCGTTTTAGATTTAGAGAATTTTCTGGAAAAGAAAAAAGTATTTCAACAAAAAAATTACATCACATTTATTGACTCACTATAAGGTATCTCTGGACGAAATATGAGTATAGGCATTTTTTTCCATCATGTGCCGCGATTTTTCGATTTCACGCGGTCCCCAGAAAAAGTCGCTCTTAATGTGTTTAATTTTCCCTTACCTGTATTTTCACAGTGAATTCCAAAATGTCCCAGATTACAATGACAGCTGTAAGAGTTCAGTTGGTAATCAGGAATACAGTCACCGTTGTTTCTACAAGGTTCTTGAAGACATAAACTCTAAAGTACCGAAGGAAAAAAAGTCCGTTTTAAAATCCTGATTTCATGCGTATTTAAGAGTTTGCATTAAATGGCTTAGGTAGCTTTTTCTAATACACATCTGTTGGTAAAGCACTGAGTAAAAACTGCGACTTGGCAATTTATTCTAGTTACTCCAATAAAGATCGACTGGGTAAATCTGAACTCACCCAAAGGGCAAAGTGATGAAAGAGAGCATTAGAGATGAACTTCGCTTTTTCTCTGTACTTGTCAGTTGCTAGAAGATCACAAAGGTAAAGTGCTTTAGAGTCAGGGTACGCAGCAACGTTGCACGAATAACACTTTGGATCGCTGACACACTTCAATGGACACTCAGATTGGTTGTTGACAAAGAATGAGGCAATCTTTCTTGTCTCTAATGTGTTGTAAGCATACTCTTCAAAGTTTCCATGCGAAACTATATCGTTTTCATGATGATAGAGAGCACCTTTTTGTTTAACAATAATGGCAGCAGTAGTTTGGAGTGAGGAAGGGATTTAAAAGAAAACAAAAGTAAATAGAACCATTTTGTAAAAAATTTAGTGAAAACGAATGCTGCCAGCAGCCGTTGTTTCTATGTTATGTGTATTAATTTCCTCGATCTTTCTCCAGCTGCGTGAAAATAAATTTACTTTATAAAAAATGGTAAATTTTAAACAATTATTTGGCTGGGGTTAATTATTGTGATCTGTGATATCCGAAAAAATAAAGCTTGAGGTAGGGGTTCGATCGAGGCTGATTATACTTTCCGAACACCAATCGAGACCTTGATTATTCCGGATATCCAAAAATAGAGTCTAATAAATATTATTCTTGACGTTTCAAAGTTGCATTTAAACGATCGGGGTCCAGTGATCTTGCTGTGATTCAAGGGATGTGGCCACTAGTAAAGAGGCAAAACAAGATGGCAGACAGGACGGGGACGGTCAGAAGTATTGTCTAATGGAAGTTACACATAATCTCGTGGCAATCGTAGCAAATAATAGCGAAGAAGAAAATTATTTTCGCACTGCGATATATTTTGATTATTTTTGCCCTCTGTTTTCTTTAACTTTCGTCCTGAACACCTCCGTGAACTTCTGTCTGAATAGATAATGTTTTGCACCTCCGTGACCACAGGTACCCCAAGCACACGAGTGATAATTGTTGCGTAACGGAAATATTATAAGGATTTGTGTGGGGATTTTAGCGATCGTCTTTTAGGAAAAAATAGCAATAAAGATTCATGAGAACATCTTATCTTGTCTCCTTGTTTTTATCATTGTGCCTTCTTAGCATATTTTGCCGTTGTATAGTTCGATTCCATCATTAGCTTACAGTTAAGGAATAATACATTATTTTCGGTACATAGAGAGAACAACGACAAAAGTAAAATTCGATAGAATCCAACACCACAGATACCAAAGAGCAATAAAGTTGACTTTGGGCTGCAAGAAACTAATAATAATAACAACAAAAAACTCAATCTGAAAGAAGAGGTCTAAACCTTATCAAACAAAGAAGATATAAACTACCAGTTTATATTGTTCTTCTCTTTAGACCTTATAGAAAATGTTATTAAAGGCGGCATTCACCTTAGACTTCGTGCATGGTAAAAGTTATGCCAGAATAAAAATGCTATTAGGTTAAATTTATTTTTCTTAATTTTTTTATTGGTTAGAAATTTATTTTCATGTCCATGCAGTTTGTTTTTTTGTTTGTTTCAAGGTTGCTATCATGAGGATGACAATATATGATATGTTACCAAACCCTAAAAAGCAAAGGATAAGGTCATCAGTAGCTGGCTACAAAAAGTTTGCCTCATAAACATGGAACATCATTAACCCATTCGCCCCTAAACAACCCGTAATCGCTTGTGCGGGTCAACGTCCCTGGTATTCTTGACATCATTGTCATCTTATTTGTGTACGAGAGAATAGATCTCTCAAAACATACCAGAATGATCATGATTCAGTCAAGGGAGGCCGGAGAAAGAAGCGACTGTAAATTATGTAAAGCTGACCCATAAAGGTCTACTACCCAACGGCACTTCCTTCCCTCATACTCCTTTAGATCCTAAAAACTCTCTCAAAAACTTTTCCCACCGAAGTAGAGGCTACCACTTGCTCAGCAAAAAAAAGAGGGGGTAAGAAAAGTGAATAAAGAGGAGAGAAGGGAAAGCAAAAGCCCAAATAAGACTAAAATTATTACAAATTTTGCTTTCTGAGCACAAACCCGAATTTCGAAAGCTGGTGGTTTGTATCTGGATAAAAAGGCCACGAAATCCACGACTTGTAAACGGCTTTGTGGAAAGTTTTAGCTCATAATAGCCAGAAGTGACCAGAAAACGGCCAGACAAGCATCAAAACGCGCTTTTCTTCATTTGTTGTTGTTGTTGTTGTTTTTTTTTTTTTTGGGGGGGGGGGGGGGGGTAAATGGTTTAAATTAGAATTGAAACTCAATACACTAGTTTTTGTTTTTTTTCTGATTTTTTGTGAATAAATTTCTAAAGTTACGTTAAACGAGCGATGTTGACGCATTCAAAGTGACATTTACGGCCTACTTTTTTTTACCCGACAACGGTGACTTTTTTCTTTTTTCCAATTATCATAAACTTTTTCGACTGCTTTAACGTAGATAACCTAACTGCATTTAGGCTCTCTATGGCCAAGCAATCTGTCAAAGTTATGTTGATCACCACCAATGCAACTAATTGTTTGTGCTTCTATGAATACGGAAAATTACCTTTAGGATCATACTGTGAATCGCTAATGTAATGAAGAAAACAAACCAAACTAACATTTGTTTTCACTAATAACACATATCAGTATGCAACATAACAGAACTTTTTTTTTTTTTTCAACAAATACTACGCCCAAAACAAAGAAAGGTGTCTTAAGTTAATGTTTAATCACGGAAAATACATCGATACAGTCAAACTCCGTCAATGGAAATCAACGCAGTAGATGCCCGATAGAGATAAAATGAATATTTTGCAGTTATTTCCATGGCTTAGTTCTTCATTGGTCTTGTTTATTTTTTAAACGGTGCGCCAAAATAATCAATACAGACTCACGCTACCATGCTTTATTACACAAAACCAACGTTGTAAAGAAAATCAGGATTTTTAACTTAGAACTCAAATACATCTTTAGCTTTTAACCATTTGCATTTTTTAAGAAAAGAAAACAGATTAGGGCCATTTATACGAGAAAAAATAAGACGTGAACTTTCCGTATAAACGGCACATTTCGTCTAAAATAAGACGCGTCTTAGCTAAGTCGCGTCTTATTTTAGACGAAATGTGCCGTTTATACGGAAAGTTCACGTCTTATGTAAGACGCGTCTTATTTTTTCTCGTATAAATGGCCCTATTATCGAACTTAGGCCGTGCCTTCTCATGATAAAAATGACAAATAACCGATGAAAGGGTTAGGTAAAATCAGACAACGGAACTCGACCACTAAAAGACTGTAATGATGAAATGAGGCGTTAGCGTGAAACTTGCTTTTGTCCAATACTTGTCCGTGGTCAGTAGTTCGCAAAGGTACAGTCCCTTAGAAACAGAATAAACAGCTACGTTGCACGAATAACATTATAGATCATTGACGCACTTGAATGAACATTCAGATTGCTTTGAGAAAAGGAATAAAGCAAGTTTTCCTGACTCTAAGATGCTATAAAAGTACAGTTCAAAATGCCCGTACGAAACGGGCATGTTCTGATAACGAAAGACAGTATTGTTCGGTTCAATTACAACCGCAACAATATTCGAACTAAAGAAGAATTCATAAGGTAAAAAATATTGAGGAAAGATATTCCAAATGCATTCAATTGTAGGTTTCAGCTGCCTCAAGTATGTTGATAGACCATTAAAGTTGTTGGCTTATCATCCCAGCCTTGACTGGACGTGAGGCTGAGGTTGTCCTAGCAATTGTTTTGAGACAAACCTTTTTTCTTTTCTTATGGAAATAATGCTTAAAAATACGTAAATAGCACAAAGAAAAACCTGAATTACATAATAAAGAAAGAAGGTTTATATCAAACCAAGGTCCACCCCAGCCTTGTTTTCACGCTTTAACTGTAAAATGGGCTATTAGGGAGTTTAAGATGTCACTAGGGCGACAGCATCGAGAACGTCAAAAAAGCAATTATTTTAAGGTTTAGGTTAGCAAAACAACAACTTCGCATGTGCATCACGCTTTTATGTACATGCATTTCTTTGCCGTCATTGCACGACTACGACATGAATTGCCTAATTTCACGTTTTATCGACAACGTGAACATACGACGATGAATTTATCTTTCTCTCTTTAAACTTGAGTATCTTTCTTAAGAATTCAAATCCAGGAAAGAGTGCCTACATTGGACAAAGTAAGTGACTTGTGATAATCGCGCTGCAGTTTCAAAGAACGAGAAGTCACTTTTTAAGTGAAGTTTTTGCCGCCGTCGCCGTTATGTTTTCTTAAACTCCTTAAAATTCGCATCTGTTGTGAATCAAGCCTAATTTGCATAAAGTTAACCAAGTTCTGCATTATTTTGGCTTCACGGTTATATTGTCAAGTTTCTTTATTAAAAGAAACCTAGAATAATTTTTAGGACCCCCTCAAGAAAACTATGAGTGTTATAGCTCCGTGCACATAGGCTGGTTCTCAGTCAAAACAGTTTATATCTAGCCGGATTTACTACTACTACTACTACTACTACTACTACTACTAATAATAATAATAATAATAATGATACTGATAATATTAATATTTTTTATAGAGAAAATGATAACCTTTTATTGATAACAAAACTACTAATGAAACCTATTTACAATTAATTTTACTGAAGAAGAAGAGAAAAAAATTCAGACAAAGCACTAACGAACGAACGATTCTGATGCTTGTGAATTTTTGGATTTGCTGGCGTCGCTTGGCCTAAAACAACATGTCATTGGTCCTACCCACGAGGGTGGCCACACCCTGGACTTGGTGATCACTAGGCAATATGATCAGGTTATTAAGTCTGCCCCGAAGATTGATCGGTTTATCTGCGACCATACCGCAGTACTGTGTCAACTTGATTCAGTGAAACCCTGTACAACTGTTAAGAAAATCAGTTACAGGCAGCTAAAGTCTGTTGACATGGATGTACTCAGAGCTGATTTAACGACGTCTGAATTGTGTACCAATGTTTTTACAGATTTGGATATGATGGTCTCCTGCTACAACTCCACACTGTCGTCGTTACTTGATAAATATGCCCCCCTGCGAACTAAGTCTGTTGCTAATAGGAAGCGTGTGCCTTGGTTTAATCACAAAATTAAGGATGCTATTAAGGCTAGGCGGAGAGCTGAGAGGAAATGGCGCTATTCTAAATCTGCACAGGATCTAATTGTTTTAAAAAAAAAAGAAAAACCATGCAATATACTTGATGAACCAAGCTCGCTGTGATTATTACACCAATCATATCCAGCAAAACAGTTCTGATCAGAGAAAACTATTTAATGTTACAAAGTCCCTGTTGTGTGACACCAACACTGCATCGTTTCCTCGTGTTGACACTGTTCAGCTTGCCAATGATTTTGGAAATTTCTTTGCACAGAAGATTGATAATATAAACGCGTCTTTGGCTAATTTATCTACACCATCCGTACCATCTCTACCTGCTACTGACATTACTTGCCTGAAAGAACAGTTTACCGGTTTCAGGACTCTCTCCCAAGAACAAGTGCGCATGTTGGTTAGTAGAGCAGCGGGTAAATCTTGTCAACTCGACCCCATTCCCACTCCGATTGTTCTCAAGTTGCTGGATGTTCTATTGCCAGTATCACTAAGCTGATCAACCTCTCTTTTGACACCGGTCGATTTGCTGAGGCCTGGAAAGAGGCGCTTGTGTTACCATCTCTCAAGAAGCCTGGTTTGGACTTCGCGATCAAAAATTTCCGTCCAGTCAGTAACCTCTCTTATATTTCTAAATTGTCGGAGAGGGCTGGGGCTGAGCAGTTTATGGAGCATCTGACTGCCAACAATTTACACTCTCTGCTTCAATCGGCGTATAAACAGCAACACAGCACGGAGTCGGCCTTACTAAAAGTTAAGAATGATATTTTGATGTCTATGGATGAGCAACATGTCACCTTGATTATATTATTAGATTTAAGTGCAGCTTTTGACACGATACATCATGATAAGCTGATTGGTCGTCTTGAGTCTGTCTCTGTAAATGGTAGTCTCTCAGATCAGTTTCCTTTAAAACAAGGTGTTCCTCAAGGATCATGTTTGGGCCCCTTGCTTTTCACTATTTACACGCGCAAACTGTTTCAGATCGTTGAACGCCACCTCCCACAAGTTCACTGCTACGCGGACGATACACAGTTGTATGTATCATTCAGCCCCAATCGATCTGCGGATGCTGATTTTGCCATCAAGTCCATGACTGACTGGATCAGTGACATTAGGAATGGGTTAATTTCAGATAATCTTATGTTAAACGATGATAAAACAGAATTTTTAATTATAGGTACTAGGCAGCAGCTGGCCAAGGTTAACATTAATTGCATTAGGGTTGGGTCGACTGATGTTTGTCCTGTAACAGTAGCTAGAAACCTAGGCTCATGGATTGATAAGCAGCTCACTATGTCAACTCATATTAGCAAGTTATGTAGTGTTGCCTTTTACCATTTGCATAATATCAAACGCTTTCGCAAGTATTTGTCTCGAGAATCAACGGAAATGCTTGTCCATGCATTTATTACACCTCGAGTTGATTATTGTAACAGTCTTTTGTATGGGCTGCCCAACTACCAGGTTAACAAATTGCAGAGAGTTTTGAATGCCTCTGCCAGGCTAGTTTGTAATGCCCCTAGGTTCTGCCACATCTCACCCCTTCTTCGTGGTCTGCATTGGCTTCCTGTTAAAGCCCGGATAGAATTTAAGATACTGCTTATTACGTTCAAAGCAATTCACGGCCTTGCTCCTAAATATCTACGCGATTTACTAACATTTAAATCATCCTTATATAACCTTAGATCTTCAGATAGTATTTTATTTCCTATGCCAGTTGCTCGATCGAAGACGTTAGGTGATAGAGCTTTTATGGTGGCAGCGCCAAGGCTCTGGAACTCTCTTCCAAAAGAACTTCGTGCGATTACTAATGTGAACAGTTTTAAGGCGCATATTAAGACTTATCTTTTTAAAACTTCATATCGATGAGCAATTTTATATTCAGTTCTTACTTGCATGCATATATATTCTTTTTATTTTTTATTTTTTAATGCATTATCTTTCATTTGTTTCTTTTAAAGTAATGTAGTTGTAATGCGCAGCTGATCATTTTCATGTTAAGCTGCGCACAATAAGTTTTAAAATTATTATTATTATTATTATATTATTTACAAATCATTTCATTTCATTTGACTTCGATTTAAAAAAAATTGATAAAGATATTTATTTGAATTAAAAACATTCCATTTCAATAAAAAAACTGTCAGCCTCTAAAATTCAAAAGTTTCCTTCAACTGTCTAAGAAAAATAAAATAAAGACAAATAATAAGGCATCTATAGCTGTTGAGTCTAGGAAAGTCCTGCTTAACCCTTCTCTATTTCTAGATCCCTGTCCTTAGCATCTAAGTTCCTCCTTTT
>JBBMOI010000006.1:6137500-6175000 GCA_038088405.1 Porites divaricata
TCGACAAATACGATAACAAACATGCCTGCAGCCGATCATCCTGACGAGCTTCTTTGCCATTTGCAGTGTTTATCCAAAGACCAACGAAAGAAAGATAGAAGCGACTTCGAGCGAGACACAATGTCCAGTTCTCAAAACGAACTCCAGCGTCGTGGCGAGTGAACACTTACAGTGCTCTTAGTTTTGACCGAATATACTTAAAAATATGTCTGAAAACCCTGAGGACTGGGATGTTGGCTTTCCCCTTCCAGATTTAAACCTAGCTTTGTTTGAATGAGGGCGAAGCAGAATATGCAGAAACTAAATCGTAACCTTTCCGTAGAAGAAAACATGGCCCGTGTTTGAAAATTTTAACGCAGATCACGCTTGAAGACGAGAATGAACTGGCGGAAATTCGAGAGGTTTTGCCCCAAACAAATTAACGAGCGAATCCTTCGACAATGACAACAAACTTACCTTGAAAAGCTTCTTTGCCTTTTGCAGTGTTTTTTTTTTTTTTTCTTTTTACAAGGAACAATGGAGGAAAGATGTAAATGACTTCGAAATAGACACAGTTCCTGGTTTCCAAAATACTCCAGCGTTACATTAAAGAGCTAAAACTTACAGCGCTCTTAGTTTTGACCAAATAAACTTTTTCAACATGGTGAATTTGTTTTCACTTTCTCGGAAACCCTTTGGTATGTGCTATTGTTTTCGTGAGCCAATAAAAACTTTCTTCCTTGACGCCTGTAAAATGATTGTCAAATCGCGCGTCCTGCACTTGTTTCCGGTCCCCCAGATTGGAAGAAGCCAGAAAATAAAAATCTTATTAGCCTCGTTTTTTCGGTCCGTACTGTAAATTACGGATCCTCGTTTTTTTCCATCGATGTATGGCCCAAGCGCTTCGCGCTTGGGCCATACATCGATGGAAAAAAACTTGGTCCGTAATTTACAGCACAGACCGAAAAAACGAGGCTAATAAGAGGTATATAACCACTTTGCACGTGCATTACGCTATTTTGTACATTTCTTTGCCGTCGTTACACCACTATACGATATGAAACTTCCTAATTTCAAGAGCCCGCTTTATGGAGTACACAACTCAAAAATTGTCGCTTTCTTTTTCTTTAATTAGGAGCTTCCGACTGAAAGGCTCGGTCACCAAGGGTAGGTAGGCACCCTGCTTTGGCTGGTACCAAATAGACCTCTACCGTCAAGAAGTTTATTTTTCGGACATTTTCAAAGAAGCCAAATTTTGCTTGTTGTGTTTCCAAAAAACTCTGCTAGATGTAGATGTAATGCAACTACCTAACCACGGACAACGGTATTTTATCAACACATTTGAAAAAGGGCAGTGAATGACAGACCTTTTCCTTCATATTTTAAGATATCCCGTAACACTTGAGTTTCCCAAGTGTGTGGTAACCATATTCTTGTGAACTGCCTGTATCTCCAAATCTTAGCTGTAAAACTGGGAGGTGAGACTTTTCAGTAAGAAGACCGCTGTCTTCACGCAGCACTTGATCGTTTTTATCGCAGTTACATCCACGGCTGCTGTCTGCACATGCGTTTGTCACGCCGCATGCGCACTTGAAGGAATCTGCAGGGGTGGCCCCTCCCCAGTAATTCCTTCGAACGTAGTCACGCGATACCCACCATCCATCTGGGTTCCCCATCCACAATAGGGCAGCGTCATGACATTCGTACTTGATAAACTGCTCACAATGAGTAGAGATGTCCAGAAGACCAAATAATTGTGCACCGCTTGTCAGGCCTGCTGCTATGTAATGAATATCACGTATGTAGCTTCCTGGAGATTCATAGCCATTAACCAGAGTCCTGGTTTCACTGTCGTGACCAACAACTGTCACGCCAACTCCATTTTTGTCTGTCATGTCACAATGAACGGTAAATGGTTGGTACCCTCCTTCTCCATCGGGGTCGATAACATAAGAGCCGCTTGTGGCTTTTTGACTGTACAGTTTTATTTCACTGCATGTTTTACCTGGATAGATAAAAACAAAAACAATCAAACAAACAAAATAAAATAAAATTAATCACTCCCTCAAGTGAAATTCCATAAATACAGAGGTATTTTGGCCCGTGCGCGTCCACACAAATCCTTACATTTATGAAACCGCATTTTTTTCCTGGATTGGGCTGGACCTTAAAATTATCGGGGGAATTCGAAGCAACGTCAAAATAATGCGGTTTCGGTGAGCGGATTCAGTCTGGTTTTCTGTGGACGAAAGGATACTTCGTATAAAGCATGTACAACAATATGCAGTTTCCTAATAAAGCCTGTGGTATGTCAAGTGCATATATTCACCCACTGTATTTTTTTTTTCTTTTTATCCATTCCTAGAATTTATCTTGGACAAATTGGTAGTAATACTGATTGAACTTTCTAATCCACAGTACTCCTATCCCGCGGATTTGATACCGCGGCTATGACCCCTGTTCCCATCCCACATTGGTCAATTTTGTCCAGTCGGGGGCAGAAATAACCTAGCTTGACTTAATCATTGTTTTCTTTTGTTTTTTTTTTGGGGGGGGGGGTAGGGAAGGGGAGGGGGTATTTGCATTTGCCTTTAAATAGCAACATCTTGAAATTACACGCGGAGAGGTCCATTTTTCTTGACATTTTCATCCAAATGATTGTACAGTATATCTGTCGTTTGGTGTCTAACGGCCTATTCAGGGAACTAAAACCGGTTGCTCAAGCTTCCCTTTTCTAATCCAGAAAATCGTTGCCTTGGAAAAAGGACAAAAATATATATATATTTTTTTTAAATAAGAATAAAAATAAATGATTTACATTACATAACATAACATGACGTGAAATAATATTACAAGAATGGCGATTGATATAACATGGCATGACATTGCATGGTATAACATAACATAACAGAAAACAAAAAAGAAAAACAAAGCAAAACAAATTTGCTGAATACCAGAGTTGAATAAGAACAACCTATCCCGTTTTGCATTAGTTTTCGATGGCTTTGCTGTTCTATTATTTGGGCATCCATATACTCTTCTCATTTACAACCCCTTTTCCGTCTTCAGAAGAAAGCTTTAAGAATCATTACTCATTCTCCACCACGTGCACATACTTACTCGCTCTTTAACAAATTCAAAATACTCAACATATTTAATGTTTATAAGTACCAAGTTTCTTGCTTTGTTTTCCTTCACATGCAGAAGCTCTTGCCCTCTCCTCTTTCATCTCTGTTCGTTCTTAACTCTGATTGTCATTGATGTCTCACCAGGCAAAAAGACAACTTACATCTTCATACTCATAAATACTCTTTTTCTCTTCGGGTACAGGGTCCTCAAATTTGGAATGACATTCCTCTCTCACTTCGTAATTCACTCACTCTTTCTAGTTATAAACATAAGCTAAGAGATTATTTTCAATCATTATAAGTTTAAACTAAGTTGAACTCAAATTTTCTTTATTACTTTTTTGCACACTATCATTAATTGTTATGTTTATTTTGCTTCATATGCAGTAATCTTTATATGTTGTAATAGTTTGCCTTTTCTCTGTAAATCTTGTACTTAAAATTTTTATTCTCATTGTAATTTTGCAGCACATTGTAACTCTCTGACCTATGCCATATAAGCCTCTGGCTTTTGCATCTTATTATCATTAACTTGTGCTTTGTATATACTTATTTATCAATAAAAGAAAAGAAAATAAAACGTTCTCATTGTTACCTCGTCGTTCACAGTAAATTCCAGCAAAACCCGGATGACATTTACAGCTGTAAGTGTTAAGGTGAAAGTCAGGAAAACAGTCACCATTGTCCCCACAAGGCCTTTGTTTGCAATGAGTCTGAGGTAGAAAGAAAAGTAACCACAGGAAAAAATGACGGATTCCCATTTTTGAATATTTTAGGACATTTAAAGTATACCCATAAAAATCCCAAATTTGGAAGAGTGAGACAAGTCCCAATCTGGGAACTTAGTTGGGAATTCCCGGGTTGGGACTTGTCTCACTTTGCCAAATTTGGGATTTTTATGGGTATTCTTTAAATACCCTAAAATATCTAAAAATGGGAATCCGTTATTTTTTCCTGTGAACCAGGTTAAAAAAAAAATACTGTTTTATGGGAAGAGATATCAGTAATTAGTATCACCCAACTAGTGGACTAATGCAAATCCTGCATTTTAATTAACTACGTTACTAGAGGACTATAATTATAGTCCTCGAGTAGCGCAATTCGCCCGTTTTGAAAACCTACCAAAACAATGGCGGCCACTTCGCGTTTTGTGGAATGCCACAGTCTTTCAGCTTTCATGGCTGCTCTTTTTCCGTCGTAAACAACAACTACATGCGATGGACTAAAAACTTGGCCCAATTATCAATCGCCAACTTGATCTAGTTCACTTGAACTTTCCTTGTCGTTCACAAAAGTATTGTGGGTTATTGCACTACTTTAAAGATGTGAGGCATTTTATTCTATTTGTGTACTATTTATTTCACTGATTAGAGATGATAATTTTTCCCCGTTATTTCATTTATACTAATTACAACGCGTTTGCTTAAACTCATAAATAAAAGGAGCCGTGTCACGAAATTCAGCCAAATTAGGAAATTACAAAATGCCCGTTAAATTACGAGAAACATAAAAATAACCGCTTAAAACTTAAAAGGAAGGTTGAAATAACATAAAAGAAACAGCAGATGCCACGGATGGGCAAAACTGAAGAAGATTCAAACGGATTGAAATTAGGGTTTTTGAAAACTGTTCAGCCTAGTAACACTTTTTCAAAGTTGATCCCTTCTGCTTGTAACTTCAAACATATAATGCTCAGGAGACATATTTGTCAGTCTCGGATCTCTAATTTTGTCATTTACATGTAATTTCTTTGCTTACTTTAAGTTCCATATCAAATGAGGGCGAGTAATTGGCAAAATTAAACAAAATGAACTGGACTGCCGACCAATACTTAGAGAGACTATTTGACCAGTTTAACAGGCCAATTAGTCCATTTAACAGTTTTTTAGTTCGTTGTAGAAACATTAGATGGGAATCAATGGCCATGTTGGTTCCACGTTTCCGCACGTTTTGAGCCTTACGCCACATATGTTGTTTAAGCTCCTGCTTTAAAATTTCTCCTCTCGCCATTTCTTCCGACCCAACTTACTGCCCCTTGATATCCGATGATGCATATTATATGCATACAATGCTTTACTCAGTACGAACTGTTCTGTTTTGTCAAATGCGAAGAGCCATGCCCAATCATCGCCAGGTAACTTACAAACGTTTTAAAAGAAACTACACACGGCGACTGTGTGGTAAGAACAATTTCACAGGGGGGAAACGGCCGTAACAAACTAAGCGGTAGGTCGTATCAAGAAATCTTAGTGTACGCGTTGTGTAATGTCAACATTCAAGTAAACGAGATGAGACTGTGGTTTGACGCCCACTGAGAATAATAGCGCGGAGATACCGTAACATTCCGACAATAAGCCCCGGAGCTTATGTTTTTCAAAGACCTTTTTTGAGGGGCTTATATTCGTTGGGGCTTATCTACGGAGGGAAATTTGCGTTTCAAAATCGATTTGGCTAGCCTTATGGTTGGAAGTAAATTAACCGTTTTTTCTTTGTTTTACTTTGTCTTTGGGGGACCATTGAAGTCAGAGTGATAACATAAAAAGACACAAAAACGTTCTTCCTGTTGGGCGATATTATCAATTCTATATTTCTTATTCCTGGTATATATTTTTAAATGTGTACATGTTAAGCAACAATTGTTCGTATGCGTAGTATAGAAATCCCTGTAAAACACTATATTTCATACAGTGACATAAGAATCATTTAGAAAGTGCTGGAACCAAGGCAATGGCTAATCATAAAAGAAAAAAAAAAATGCGGAAAATACCCTCCAAAAGGCCGAATAAATCAACGTTCATTTTATTGTGCACTCAAAATAATCCCACCGCTCTTTAATATACCATGCGTTGTTCCTTGGTGGGTTTCGCTCAGAGGGCTTGCAATGATTACAAGTAAGTAATAAAAACAACGACAACAACAATAATACATAAAATGCAAAAAAAGTTCATCGTAATAAAGTGTTAACTTTATTAATAGTAATATATATGTATATATAATGTTCGGGGATAGATTTCTAATCTCTTAAAATATCAAATTAACTTGATTAACAGTTAACTTTAAACTCACCCAGGGGCTGTAGTGATGAAAATCAGAACTCGCTTGAAATTCATTTCCAGATGCTCTGTGTTTATCACTGTCTAGCAATTCGCACGAATAAAGACTGTTAGAGTTAGGGCTTGCCTCGATGTTGAACGATTTACACATGGGCTCGCTTATACAGCTGAACGTGCAATCAAATATGTCTTTAACAAAGGAAGAGGCGACCTTAGTTGAAATTAACTTGTGGCGTTGGTCTAGTCTGAAGTTTCCAAAAACAATTTGTCTTTTTAAATCCCGGTAAAGGTTGCCTTGCGGAAAAACTGCAACAGCTCGGGACATAAAGGAAATACTGATCAGAAAACTTAAAAAACCTACTGCCATGTTTTGGACCGGAATTAATCTTCGCGTCGCGAAAAGCGTTCAATAAATATAAAATTCTTCACGGTGGTATAAGGTTTTTTTAGCACAGCATGCTTTCGTTTCTTGTTATTTTTAATTAACTGTAGAAATTAATACTTAAGGGGTCCTACTGCGAATATTCTTCCTAATTAATATTAAAGCGCATATCTTTAAAAGTAGAATTTCAAAAGGCAGTAGCATCACGTTCGACGTTCAGGGTACTGGCAAAAATTACACATACTGCATACCTTGCTAGCAGACTGTAATTGCTTCATCAGTGGCGTATCCAAGGGAGAGGCCCTGGGGGGCAGCCCCCCCTTATTTTTAGACCAAAGTGAGGCCCGAAGGGCCGAAAAAAATTTTTTGAGACCGCGCACCCCCCCCCCCCCCCCCCCCTCCTATCTCAGGGTCTGGATGACCATCCCCCGCCTTATGTGAAGGTCTGGATCCGCCACCGTTTATGACAGCTCCGTCAGCCGTGGTGAAATTATCCTCCCGTTCGGACGCTCTTAAGGCTGGGCTTCGTCTTGCATGGGGCATAAAGCTTCTAGCCACTCCAATCAACAGCAAATGGGTTAAAATGCAAATTTTACCAGAGTCCTAGTCGTGAAAAATTCTAGAGCAAACACTGAAATAGTTCAGCTTAAAATAGGGAACATCCAATTATAAAGTGTCTTCCTTTTTAACGTCTATTTTCCTTCTGAAAACAACTTGAATAATACAGTAATAGTGAAAAATTATGGAGTCACGTTGTAGCTAAGCAGTCCGAAGTGTGAGAATTGCCCTTGCAATAACAAGATTAAAATTACGCAATAGATTTTAATACTCATAAAAAGGAATACTACTACTACTAATAATACTGGGAAAGGTTTGAACCCAGGAGTCATTTCAAAAGTAGGTTGAGTTTGATTGTCCGGGTGAACGTAGTACTAGTCCTGAATAGGACTGTTGTTGTTGACAGTGACTGACGTTTCGACAAACTGTGCGGTAGTCATCTTCAGAGCCAAAGTGAGTTATATCACGTCAGTTGATGGTATTATACTCTGGTTATTGATCTGATTGGTCAATTACGTCACGATGTTATTGGTCAGTAAACATTCGTCTATTGTTAGTCAAATCGTCAGTTCTCCAGTCGTTCTCTCGTAGTTAGTTTTGCTTGATCTCGTCAATAAATCGTTTGTACAGCGCTGGTAACTGTTGGCTACGATTCAGTGCGTTTTTTCTAAGTTAGTGAACCAGCTTTCTAAAGTAAGACGTTGATAGTAGTCTTTAGAATACGTTATACATGTCGCAGAGTCCCAGTCAATTTGATGTTTCGTCTGTAAATGATGCTCAGCAATGTGGTTGTTGACGTCACCATTCCTCGTCGCTCGTTTGTGTTCGGTCAGTCGCGTGCTAAGGTTTCTGCCGGTTTCACCAAAGTAAGAAGCCTGGCAGTCGCAGCATTTGATCTTGTATACTGCTCCCTGTCTGTCCTCCGGTTTGTCTTTGTCCTTGGCATTAGTAATCAGACGTCGTAATGGTGGTTATGGGTTTGTGTGCAACACGCATATTGTAAGGTAATTGTAATATACGTGCAATAGTTTCAGAGGTGTCTCTATGTACGGTAAAGTCGCTGTCGTAACAGGGCCAGAGGTGACGTTCGTCTGAGTGTTGGAATCAGTGTTACTGTGGGTGTTCCGTCTAAGAAAGTCCGTGTTGTAATTGTTATTACTAAAAACGTTGTTAAGATAATCAGTCTCGTCTTGTAGGATGTCAGGTGAGTCGCAAACTAGTTGCACAACAGCTCACTTTGACTCTGAAGATGACTACCGCACAGGTTGTCGAAACGTCAATCACTGTCAACAATAGTGCTATTCAGGGCTACCTTCACCCAGACGATCAAACTCAACCTACTTTTGAAATCATCAATAGAAACTGCAGTGATGGTCCCCTCAAGAAACATAACCGTACTTTTAAGACTTCACCCATTGTTTGCGAATTAATGTGTTTCCTCGGTTTCTCCAAGCAAAACGCAAATGTCCAATGAACATTCAATGAATCCAAACCATACTTGCTCCACTCCTTCTTACGAACATTTAAGAGCCAATGTCTGTAATTTTCGAAAATCGGTTGACAGTCGTGAAGTTTTGAATTTTTTCATATTTTACCCAAATAATCTCTATAGTACACTAATTTCAAAAATCGCATTAAAACTTGTAACGGCTTTTTATTTTTTCCAGAATCGGGCAAAGTTTGAAAAACGCGAAATCGGCGCTCTTTCGAGTATGAAATTAGCGAGGAGTAAGCATTTTCTTCGCGCTCGTACATAAAAACGGGATGATATCTCTAAATGAAATCAAGTCACAAAACAAACACAGACTTGTACTTTATAATTCAGCAATTATCTTTAGATAAGCTGTTTAAATGTGACTGTGTCGGCCGCAAAAAGAAACACGATTTCGGCTCTTTTCAAAAATGGCAAATTTGACCTAACTTCACCATCAAAAAAACCCAATTGGTACATAGAATTTCAACATGAAACAAACATTGTTTTAAAGCACATCCTTTGCCGTTTCTTGTGTTAAAACTTTTTTTGCGGCATTACAAAAGTGCGTCGCTGAGACACCGAAACGTGCAGGGCAGTTTCGCACGTTGGAACGCTGAAACAAAGCTAAACAAACTAGCCGCAAGGTAGGTACACAGGAGTTTTTGCAAACTTAGCTTCTTTTATAAGGGGCACATTAAGGGAAGCTCTTAAAATCTCTTGAAGAATGCTTTTCAATTTGATAGTTATAAAAAAATAACTAAGTAGATTAACACTGCATTTGATTGCACGCAAGTAGCTGAAAAAGACAACGCTGTTAAGTTCTTTTAGTATAAATATTGACCTGGAGTTTCTGCACTTAAAATAAAGCCGCTAGAAACGGCGTGCTAGCTTTGAATGGGATACGAGATCTACAAGAATTTACTTTCCGCAGTCTTTTCAACTGCAAGTGGCCGCAGTTTACTGAAATCTTCCGTCGTTTTTTTAACTCAAACTAAACGCTGTGTTGCGTGCATGAAAGCCCGTGTGTGATTTGAGTCTGGTCACGCAACTGTATAGACAGGATAAATCATCGCACGAGTGTACAAGAAAAAATAAAATGAGAATTAATTTCTTTTGTTTTAGTTTTATATTTTATATTCCCCAAAACATGTCGAACTAAACTTGATTTTAGGATGTACAGGCGGCCGAAACTCAAACCGAGAAAGAAAACAAATAGAGTAAGCCGAGTCTGCAAAACTTTTCACACTAGTTTTCTTTTATTTGCACTTAGCCTTCTGAGCCTTCTCTATCTATATGAGACTTCTCTATCGATCACCTCTGTATGAATTGAGGGATTTAGGTACACGTACGCCATACATATGCAAAATGAAGGTAGAGTAAAACTGTTTAAAGAAAATTGGCCAATGCTCCGCAAAAGAACATTCCTGAAAAAAAACATAGTGAATCGACAATGGACAATGGGCACATTTGATGAGTGAAATACAAGTATTTAACATGTTTAAATTACTGAAAGTAGAATTTGCTTTGTTCCTCTGCAGCAAGGGCATTTTCTGGCGAGACCTCAACCTGCTGTTGACAAATTGTACATTATCTGACCCAGTACGGAAGACCCCGACGAGATCTCATGCGTGCAGAGCTATTTTTAGCCGCATAGGACGCGTGCAAAACGAGCTATTACGGACCTTACGAAACCACGACGACGACGGCAACGGGAACGTCAAAAAACAATAGGTTTAATGAGCAAAACAACAACTCTGCACGTGCATCACGCTTTTTTGTACATTTCTTTGCCTTCACTGCATAACTACGAATGCCCAAGTTTTAAGTTTACTCGGGAACGGGAAAGGCAAGGCGATAAACTCTACCATCTCTGTCCAAACTTGAGCGCGTTCCCCTCTCTTCAGCTCCAGCAAAAATCGCCTTCTTTTAAGTAACAGGGCGAATTGGGATAATCGCGAAAAAGTTTAAAATGATGCGAAGTCTATTTTTCAGCGACGTTTTCATGGACGTCGCCGTTGTCGGATCGTAAGTTCCTTATTAAACCAGAATGTACGTACATGCTAGCTTCCACCCAAAACAAGGAATAGTCACCTGGCTCTGCTGTCCTCCACCACTCCCAGGCACTTGTTCGCAGGCTAGAAAGTAAACCAACTCACTGACAAGTTCTTTTTCATAACGTCAAAATCCTTGGCGTAAATGAAAAATGCTTTAAAATGCTTCAGCCATTTTAGTTACTATCTTTTAGCCAAATACGTTTCGGAGAAAAGACAAGAAAACGCTGAAAATATAGCCTTTAATTTCGATTTAAAATTTCAGATGCAGAATGCTCTTTTCACTAGGTCTGCACCCGCAGTGATTTGTGTGCTAAAACTCCTTCGTGGTGGCATCTCTCAGGCAAAAACCACCGCCTAGCGGCGAGGATCGAGGAGAGAAGAAGTCCGTGGGCATTTTCGAAAAGAAAAAGAAGTGTAAAGGTTGCACGTTCGTCGTTCAGAAAAAGTCTGCGCATGTCATTATCTTCAAGCCGCACACAGTCGTCAATTAATGTGCCTTTAAGGACCCCTTTTAAATCACAGCCAGTAGGCTGTTCTGGGACGGTACAACATGATTTGTGCTCCGCCACACGGAACCAAACATTTAGCGGTGGTGAGGAACAACTTTCATTTTCATGCGCCAATTTTGTGGATCAAACGAAGTCTGATAGCTCTAAATGTAGTGATAAAGACATCAATTTTTGTATTTTGTATGTGTAGGGTTGATCCTAATGTAAAACCCAATGCCAACCAAAATACCCATCTCCTCCTCCTGCCCTAAACTTAAACAAGCTATAAGTAGACTTTTCGTGACGTTAACATAGCCACCTGAGACCTTTTGTAATGTTCACTAAAATAATAGCAAGCACCTTCGAAGCCTGTTCACAGACTCTCTGATTTTTCTTTAGGGATCGTCGATCTATTTCCTTTTCGGAGATGGTCGATTTCGCGCATGAAAATAAAAACCGCAGGGTATTTATTGACCACTAGCGCAAAGGGCTCTCTCTCTCGCGCTCGCATGCTCGTCTATTTTCGAAACGAAAAAGGAGTGTAAAAGCTGCAACTTCGTCGCTCAGAAAACGCCTGCGTATATCATTTTCTTCAGGCCATACAGAGTCATCAATCAATGTGCCTTTATGGACCCCTTTATGAGCAGCATGCAGTAGGCCGTTCTGAAACGATGTCTCGTGACTTGTTGCACCGCCACCCGGAACCAAACATTTAGCGGCGGTGAGGAAAAACTCTTATTTTCATGCGCCAATTTTGTGGATCAAACAATGACACCTAATGTGAATGCAGACACCCTTACTTTTATCATTGCCGTACATATTCACGTGACTATCAAGTCGGGAGTATAACAAGCGACTCACGACATCTTTTCTATAATCGCAATACATTCAGCGTCTTCAGCATTACTGGGGCCACAGGTGCCACCAACCAAGTTTGAATATGTGCGAGATGCTATACGAACATAAAACAAAGACTTGCACCGTAAAACACTTATACCAGGAAGTTCTTTTACTGCGCGTTACGCGTCACACACTTCCGGAATGTCATCTTCCCTCGTGTTGACAGATTGAAAAAAAATACAAACTTAACGTTGATTCTACCGTGGTGCAGAATTTAGTTTGCTGTACTGTGACCCCATCTAGCATTTAAGTTCAGGTAAGTAAAAAACGTTTCTGATTTTAAGGTTTCAATACGACTAAAACTATAGTAAGCGGGTATTTCGACAATATTCCCCTCTACTAACTGTGATTTGAACTGCATATTCGTGACTCTTCATTATGGTTTATCGCAAAAATCAGTTGAAAGGAATCATGTTAAACCAAACAGAAACGCCGAAATATAATCTGAAACCGTTACAACTCTGACTAGGGTTTAAATGTCGAAGTAACGTATGTTTGCGATAGGAGATTAATATTCCGAGGGTCGAAACTTGCTTGTTGCACGCGCTTTCCTGGTGTCAAACAGTACCCTTTAGTTTTTGGTCTCTCGACGGAGCGCATTTGGAATGCCGCCAGAAATATTTTAACACAAACAATAGCAAACGATATGCTTCAATACACTTCCTGTTTCATATTGAAATTCCATGTACCAAGTAGGTTTTTACGATGGTGAAGTTAGGTCAAATTTGCCATTTTTGAAAAGTGCCGAAACAGTGTTTCTTCTTGCGGCCGGCACAGTCACATTTAAACGGTTTATTTAAAGTTAATTGCTGAATTACAAAGTAAAAGTGTGTGTCTGTTTTGTGACCTGATTTCATTTAGAGATATTATTCCGTTTTTATGTACGAGCGCGAAGAAAAGGCTCAATTTTCGCTAATTTCATACTCGAAAGAGCGCCGATTTCGCGTTTTTCAAACTTTGCCCGATTCTGGAAAAAATAAAAAGCCGTTACAAGTTTTAACGTGATTTTTGAAATTAGTGTACTATAGAGAATATTTGGGCAAAATATGAAGAAATTCAAAAATTCACGACTGTCAACCGATTTTCGAAAATTACAGACATTGGCTCTTAAAACCTTTTTTTGCCTTTGCTTCTGCTTAGTTTTCAATGACCGTTAACGAATAAGCAAATATTCACTGTCAGTTTAAGAAATAAGTCGGACTCTTTGAAAACTATTCTAGAGGATCGTGGCTGAACTAAAAGGGATTGTTTTTTTACGCCTCGCTTCAAAAAAATTTTGAAGTTGATCATCACTGAGTGGGTACCGAGTTAAACGTACTCTTACGCTTCTCTCGTGCACTCCAAACTTTCTGCGTGCATCCATAACTCGATATAAGCAAGCTAATCGTGAACATAACTTGATTTTGAACACGGTCTTTTTGACAGTTTCTTGAAGGAAGATTACGTTTTATTTATATTTTCAAATCACTCTTCAGTCGGGCAAATCTAACCTTTATGCGATAAATCATTTGTCGCATGATTGTTTATATCTCAGACAGTGTTATCTACCGACATCTGCAGATAACTGATCAAGAGTTGTTTTCTGTTAATATAGTATGACAGGATGGAATTATTAACAAAAAATGCTAGTAGATGAATTATAAATTCACTTCATTCCATAACACTCGAGCTTTCCAAGGGTGTGGTAACCGGTTTCACCTGAACTACCTGTATCTCCAAATCATAACTGTATGACGGGAAGGTGATACTTTTCAGTAAGTAGGCCGCAGACTTCGTGCCATACTGCATCATTTTTATCGCAGTTGCATCCTTTACTACTGAATGCACATGAATTCGTCACCCCACATGCACATTTGTTTGAATCACTCGGCGAAGCTCCACCCCAGTACGCCCTTTTCGTTAGCAAAAGTTAAGAACAAAAATTGTTTTTTGTTTTTTTTAATAATCTTATTCGTTTAATAATTTTTCGCGTGTCAACGAAAAAGCGTCGAGCATACAGTCAACTCTCCACGCTTCAGGAATAAACCGTCTAATATTTTACATTCAATATTGCAAGCATTTAAATAATTATATAAGGAATTTTATGTATTTTTTATCTATTTAGGAATGGCTAATTGCTAAAATTACGCGTTTGTGAGAATGATTTCTTTTCACATATCGTACCCACGTGTGATTCGTGTGAATAAAAAATGGCCATATCTTCATTGAATTTTAACCGGAGTATTATGCGTAGTAGACGGAGAATTCTCCGATCTCCGTTGCTTAATAAAACTCTGCTCGGGGCTCTAAATGTACGACCATTCGTCTTTACCTTGAAGGTCGCACTTAAGTCCAACTAATCCTGGCTGGCATTGATACTATGAGTAAACGAAGTGAAAACAAAGTTAGCGACTACACCCTATTAACATTTGGTGTTATCAACAGCGTTCATTTGTTAAAGAAACAATACAATTTTTTGAGCAATGATAGAAAAGCGATGGTGAGTTTTAAGCTTTGTTAATCTGACATAGGAGAGATTTTTTTTCTTTCAGTCAATGACAAGGTGGCTCGATCGGAAAAACTGAATCGAAAAGTCTGAGTTCTTCCCAGAGGAATCAAACCTATGTTACTGACTGGAAAAACATCTTTCTGAACTTTCCGCACATTAGGCCTTCTTCACCAGTACTAGTTTAGAAAAGGTTGGTTGTATGTGGCCAAACACTTGATCAAAAAAAATTATGACAAAGATTGAGACCTTTGATTTTTAAGGTGAAGCGTTCCACCACTGTAATCTTAAATTTATTGCGTTTTGTTTTTTCGTTTTTTTTTGTTTTTTACCTTTTTTATATATAGTGGCGCCACTGGATTTGAACCGGTAAAGCTGCCATTTTCAGTGGGTCAATTTGCATGGTAAACTGTCTGAAAAAATTAAAGATGTTCAGAGTCAGTACTGACCGCGATGTTAAACGACTTGCACAGGGTCTCACTTACATAGTTGAACGTGCAGTCAATTATGTCTGAAACAAGGGAAGAGGCGCATAGGCGTAAGGGCAATTTTTTGACAGAGGGGGCGGTAGACCATTTGCCCAAAAAGTTATCGCAAGTTGCCCAAATTTTTACGAAACAGTCGTCTACGAAAAGAAACGAAGGCCATACGATGCAACAACATAGGGCATACTGGCATATGAAGATAGCTAGATACAGTTTTTCAGGGTCAAATACCTTCCAAGTTTGAGCGTAAACTATGTCGCCACAAACAAACATTTAGAAAAATTACCACCAGTTGTATGAGATAAAGATGAAAAATGTCATGATCAGGGTTGTAATGACATCCGATCGGAGTTGGTATAGCAACAAATTACGCCATTACCAACCGCCATCAATTGCAGCAATATTTTTTGGCACCGGGAAATGTTCTTACAAAATCAATCACGGGAGCTTTTTTCTACGGCCGCCTCGATGTTCGTGGAGTTAAAGCAGAATCTGTAAGAGCTAGCGTTATCGAGATATTTTGGGATGAAGGTTTTATCGTTAGAAAATTAATACGGTTCTGAAAAGGAAAATCCTTATGTTTGGCCGTTATCTGTAGAAAAGAGGCGCTTTTGACCATGCAATTTCACATCATAATACGAAGTTTTAATCTTGTTAAAAACACGTGTGAAAGATTGTGTCGATTGCTAGAAGAAGGATTTTTGATAAGTATGTATCGAGGCGTTCTTGTTAGTGGTTTTGTAAACATTTCGGTCTACTTTAGCAAATTAGCGAATAATTTTTAGACCGCTCGATAGATTTTTTTTAAAAAAATAATATTCTTCTCGTAATTCAAACCGGGACTGAGAATTAGTCAGCCTCTTCTTCATTTTCAGACCCACTGCTGATGCTGTCTACCGCACACTGTTGAACCTTCCTTCACTCTGACACTAGCATAGGGTTTGAAAGGTCATGTCGGCAAGTTCTAGGAGTGGAGATGACTCTAGAAAGTTATGCGGAAGGTTTTTTGGAAATAGCTCGTTCCAGCTAGTGCGCGCAGTACAGTGCCCAAAACTGAAAAGCTACAAATATATCAATGAACATATGATACCCTTCCCTAATAACCAGAAACTCATCACGTGGTAGGCAACCACTGTCTCGTGTGAATGTAACTAGTTTATTACGCCATCTTCAGGTTAAAATAGAAAATATTTATCTCTTTAAAATAATGAAAAAGCATGGAAATGTCTTTAAAAACTGGCTTTGCCCAAATTTTCTCTTGTTGCCCAAAAAATGTGAGTTGCCCAAAATTTGGGGGGGCTGCAGCCCCCCTCGTCCCCCCGGCCCGTACGCCTATGAAGAGGCGATCTTAGTTCCTACCAACTTCTGGCGTTGGTCTAGTTTAAAATTCCCAAAGGCAGTTTGGTGCTTTAAGTCGCAATAAAGGTTGGCTTTCGTGCTCATCCGAACATTTAAAATAGTTATAGCCATGTTTTTGCAGTGGAATTCATGTCCAGTATTTCCAGTACGGTAATCGTCCAGCTTTATGAGGTATTTCAAGCTCAGCGAATCTTGTTATTTTTAATTACTCACCTTTTTGGATTGTTTATAGAATCATACTGCGGATTAGTTGCCTTAGGGAAACAGACCAAAAGGCAATCAAGAATAAGACAAAACATACATAGTCAATTGAAATTAATTTTTTAAGGTGGAGGCTAACATCACCACGTGCTGTACACAAGGGTCCCTAAACAATCTCATAGCCTTATTAATAATTTAAGTGTTACTACTTGGTGCTAAAACGAAACATATTTTAGTGTCAGAAACCCCTCCAGATACTTCATAAGCTTACTTTAAATAATTAAAGGGATAAATTTGAAAAGGCCTAATTAAATTTTCTTTTTGTAGTATCTACACATGTTTACAAGGAAATGTCACCAAGGACGAGCTAGTGATTATATGCATCTGACTTCTAACGTGTAGTTTCTTGTCTATCATGTCACAGTAGACGCTGAAGGAGATGTTTTCTCCTTCGCCGTCGGGATCAATGACCTAAGAATCACTTGTGGCTTGAGTGCTACGAGATTTTATTTCGCTGCAGGTTTTACCTAAATGGGAAAGAGAAATACATAATAGGACGATTAGCTCTTAAACTACTTGAAACCCACACGGCGCGCGCCATACCTATAACTATCAGCCATTCACAGGACATGAAGGCAGACCTTAGCTTATAGTGCACCTGACTTAACTTCAGTAGATACCAAGAGAAACCCATCCCAGAGATACTTTAATTCACGGAAAATGAGCTCGTAAAGAATTTATATTTGAACTATAATCTTAATTCGAGGCAGTGAGCTCAACAAACGAGTGAGTTTTCAAATTTTGCCTCTGCAAACGAGTGCATGGTTTAAATGTTACTTTTTTCTTCCAGTTCGTTTCTTGTCATAATAAAGTATAATCTCGTACCCAGATCTCCCTCGACCTAAGACAGAGTGAGATCTGGGTACGAGATTAATGCGAAGTCACATAGTGAGTAAAATGTAGGTAAAAACAAATAAGTAAATGATCACGATTGAAATATTTATTATTTCTAGAATATCGAGACTGTAACAATGGAAACGAATAATTCATAAAGTCTCTTTAAGTTCGTAATGACGCAGGCGGGAGGAGGGAACAGGGCATAAAAGGAGAGGCAATCAGGGATCAGTGATTTGTGACCACCAGCCAAGGAATCTGGATAAACAAGGTTAATGAAGTAGAAATTTCGAGCTCGTATGTTTTTGGGCTCCAACCGAGCACGACCCTCAGTAGTACGTTACACTAACTGACCAACCTAAAGGTCAGAGCTCTTTCGAATTTCACGATGGGCCTAGTCTGCGCCACAGACGAAACTAAACTCTTGTTAAGTATGTCTGAGAAACAGCTTCAATATCCCTTTTCTATGCCCTCGCCTTTGTACCAGGATTTGAGTACGTCATGATTAGCCTGTTAACAAAACCAAAGGCCAATTTGCCAATCAGGGCGAAAGGAAATTTGAAACACACTTCCGGTAATTCATTGAGTCTGTTTGCAGACGTTACTATAAATGGAAATTAAATTACGTCTCCGACGCAGGCTAGATGGGCCTGGGTTAGATTCGTCCTCAGCTCTGCTGCGAACTTATGTGCCTCAATAACAAACGACGACTAATGCCATTTTCCAGGCGCTTTCTCTTCAAACAATCTGAAGGTCCCTCATGGAGGATTACCTTGATTTTAGTGAAATTATATTCCTGATTAACTGATCCCAAGCCACACCCTCCCTTGTTTATTGACAGTAACACAGCAGCCGCGGAGCTCAGAATGGAAGTCTACCTCCCCTCTCACGAATGATCTTTCTCGCCTCCCTATCAATTGATCTAACTCAGGCCACGTAACCCCCGGACGTTCGGCAAATTCATAGCCCCACAGTGGTACAAGGTTGGTGGATGGAACCTTTCCTCAGAGTTTTTGATATGTTGCAGTATTTCGAAACTATTTTGCCTTCAGTGGAAAGCCTTTTATCTTCTTTACGAGTCGTGGTGCTGTTGGAGGCCTGTGACGTCACCGACAATGGTCACAATCTTGGATTTTACAAAGAATTAGAAATCTGGTTAAAACATCCAGAAATTGTAATTCTGGGTGCTTGATATGAAAAATAACACATAAATAAGCCGTTTGCATGATGTTAGCCACAATATTTTCTTTTATTGTTGAAAAAAGTTGAAAAAACATGTACTTTCACCCTGAAAAAGGCTTGATCTGCTACTTATGACTTCATATCTGGTAACCATAGAAACTGGCCATCACTGAACTTGTCTCAAAATGCGCACGAGGATAGACGAACAGCTACTGAAAACATCAGGTGCTGGTGTTTTACCGTCTAGAAAATGAATCAGAAAATCCCCCCCCCCCCCCCTCCCCCGCCACCAGGCATGAATAGATTGTGCCCGGCAACTGTTGAGCAACTTTTAGCGTTTTCAGCAACTTTTTGTACTGCGAGCAACCTAGAGCAACTTTTGCCTTCCTTGGCAACTTTTAAGTCAACAAATAGTTAAAAACTGAATAAAACAACAAAAAGGTCTTTATTAAAAGGTTTTTATTAAAAACTGGTAAAAACGAAGGATGTTGTACGTTCTTACAAATAATTTATAAACTAGCAGGTGCGCCCACGAACTAGACAGCAGCTATCTATCTAACGGTAGCTTACATCCAGCGGTTAGTCGCTCCAACAATAGAGCTTCCTGCCCTCCATCTTGCTATTTGCTGCAGTGCGAGACATCAAAATTAGAAGCTGAAATGTCTGACGAGGAAAATGAAAATAATACAGATATTGACCCTATTGAGGCTAAAATAGCCACTGGGGCAACCCTTAGTAGTCCTGTAAGAGCTTCAATTTCTACAAAACGCAAAATTCACGTCAACAAAGGCAAATACAAACAACGAGGAAGCGGTAGCTCGATCTCGTCCTCAGGGAAGGGAAACACAACATGAGCTTGGGATCGGGTGAAAGACTATGCAAAACAACATTTCGCAGTAGCCAGTGGCAATTTGGGTTGTAATGCTTCTGAGTGAGACCTTTTCATTAAAGAAAAGCTCAATTGACAAGCATATAAAGTCAAGCAAGCATACAAACGGAGTTGCTCGCATCGCGAAGGACAAGAAACAAAGCCAGTCAATCATGGACTGTCTTAAAAGGTGAGACATGCATGAACACCCCACTGGATCAACACTGCCTGCGGAAATCCGTTTGTTCCGATTTGAAATAGGCGAGTGTGCTATTACTGGAGGTATAGTTTACGTCAATCGGCTTTTTTTAAATATAATCTTAGTCTGCATTCGTACAATTCTTATCTTTTCTGCCCTTTCGCCTCACTCAAACCCTACCCACACAGCGCATCATTTCTAAGCACATTAGTAGGGACGATCAGCAGCCGTCACGCCACATGAAGGAAGACAGAGCAGGAGTACCCAACGACTTTTTTTCGCAAAATTGATTATACAATGTCGTAAACACTATCAGAGTGCTATTACGTCAACCTATCTTAATATTTAACTTTCCTGGGAAAAAAATACCCGCTCTTCACTTCTAGCCTGCAAGACTTTCAGAAAATAAAAATCCCAGCCAGCAATCATGTTTGACGGTTTTTTGCCAGCCAGCACGGTTACAAAAACTAAAAATTACGCAATCCCAGCCAGCGTGAAACGGAAGTTGGAAGTTGCCAGCCAGCGGTAGCATAAGCAAGTTATGGGACAGCCAGCGAAGTTTCAATTAACAAATTGCCAAGAAAAACATATGAGTTAGGAAAGATCTCTTTTTACGTCAAATTTACTTTAAAAGAAAAGCGTATTTAACCTGTTTTACGCTTTTATCTAGCTGTGGGTGTTTTTGGGGATACAGGGAAAAGATCGGTGTATTTGTTTAGTATATATTATTCCTTATCCCCAATTATTACATAATAATGATATAACAAATATAGACATTCAGCGGTACTTACAGTTTTGGAACCAGTGGACTTGAGGAATCGTGAGTTTTTGCCAGATTAAACGATTAAAAGCTAAGCCGGAAGATCCCGAACTTTGTCCATAACACGATAACACATAAAAAAAGAGATCACCGCAAAGGCTTGGGACCAATGCATATTTTATAATGATTATCGACTGAGGCGAAATAAAGTTTAAGAATAAACAACATAACAATTAAGCTCGATCTACGTGTGGTCTCCTTGCCAAAATCACTCCAAATTCAGTGTAGACACGCGCTTATGGTCAGCATTGTATGTCGGGCTACAATAACTCCGCAAAAGGTGTACACCAGAACTGATAGAAAGTTTCGTGTTAACAGGCTTTCCTTTGGAAACTTCTAACCCCGCACGGCCGAAAACCACGAGCCCACAAAATAAGGTAACGTTTAATTCGAGTTTCAACTTACGAAGGATGGTTTTCTCTTTCGTCATTTACGTTAACGCCTGAGAGCAAACAGGGACCTTTCTGTTGCTATGTAAAAAACAATACTGTCCATGTTTTCAAATATTCTATGGCAACAGTTTACTTTTTAAAGCCAAACTGATAACGTGTTCTTGTAGTAAGTTTCTCTGCAGTAGTGGGAGCTTGTCCTCCTGAGTTTGATTTTACTCACTCATTTTTCTGCAGTGCTACGTCGTCAGACAATCACCACATAGGTTTCGCAGCAAGATTAATTAAGCCAGTAGTCGTAGGTACACCAGAACTGGTGCAAAGTTTCGCAGCAAAAGCCATAAGTCGTACGCAGTCAGTCGGGCAATCACCGTAAAAGTTTCACACCAGATCTGTGCAAAGTTTCGCAGCAAAAGCCAATAGTCGTATGTAAGTCGGGAATGTTTTGTTTTGCAGTCAGACAATTACCTATAAAGGCATGTAACCTTATGTTGTACGATGGTCGTGTGATGTCTATAAGTTATAGAATCGAAATGCAGTTGAACAAAAAAGTAAGATCACACTTAGGAAGGCAAGCCTTTTTTGGGGGGTACAGAGAGACCTAATCAGTTTTCTTAAAGCGACCGTCATAAAAAATTTGCGTACAGGAACAGTACTTCAGTGAATATTACAGGTACAGAAAAATCAATGTAGCTTTTGGCAATAAGATAAGCTTAGGTGAAACTTTTTTCTGTAAGTTCAAAAATCGAGTTGAAGATGGCAAACGTGACGTAACTGCGTCCTATTGCGTGTTTCGCGCTTCGCGCTTGCGCCTCCAAACATCCCTAAGCACCCTAATGACACCTTGTGCGCAGGCTACAGTTGAGTTGTAAGGGCGACTATTTTGTAAAAAGCAATAACTTTATGTCAACCAGAAGAAAATACAAATTCCAAAGACGAATATCCTATTCTTCAAGGCAAATGGTTAAAAATAGCCTGTACACAGACGTTAGCCTGTTCACAGACCCTCTATTTTCTGCTTCTTTCCCCACCTCTACCCCCTTGCGCTAGGGGTCATTTAATTCTCCGTTTTTTATAATCACGCGCGCTCGGTAGACTTTCAAAAGATAATAGAGGGTCTGTGAACAGGCTAAATTGTTTTTAAAATAGTCCAGTTTAAGCCCTGGATGCGGCAATCAGTTTATTTTAGGAAAATGTTTAAATACTGTTCACATTGGTGATTTTTTTTTCTTTTTTGCTTGAACATTATAAACTATTTTTGTATTCTTCTTTTTCTGCATTGGCCAAAGAGCCTCTCGAAAGTAACGATGGCCGGTAACGCCCGCTGTCAAATTTGAGGTCCTACAGCCGGGAAACATCACCAAAAAAGTGTAATCTGAGTCGCTGCGTTCAAAGATGTGAATAAATTTACTAACAGAGCTCTTACATTTTATACGATAAAATGTTTTAAAAGAGAGAAATACCGCAGCGTAAAAACAGATACTGGGATAAAAGTTAAAGAAAGATAGCCGTTCGGGATTTATATATCCTGCTATATTACAATTTACGGCACACTTGGAAGTTGCCTTTTTTTGAACAACAGATATAACGGACGCGAAATAAGTCAATATACGGGTATTACAAACGTAAAATCTTCCTACCTTTTCCGATCCTACCAGATACCTTGGGCGGTTGCTAAACGCCTTCCAAATGACCACAGATCGAGAAGGTTTCCCGTCCCGGTGAGCGCAGAACAAAAGAGAAATTGGTTCCAACGGGAAATACTCCAGGGCGCGCAAACGTGGACAACATTGCAAACGAGCATACCAAATGAAACCAGTTATGAGTTCACTCTGCTAAGAGACTAGAGTGTATTATTTATCGGAGAGAGTTTTTGTATTCACTTGTCTCAATATTCAGGAATATTCTGAATATTTGATAGCATTTATTTTTTATTGATGTGCATTGATTGTTCAAAATTATACACGCGTACAGCGACCTAACATAGAAACACAAACTATTTTGCTTACCTTTTGGCTGCCTTAACATAAGTTTTAAAATAGGACGTAGGCCAGTAGCTGATATCTAGACAGATGTATTAAAACTCGAGGACACAAAAGTGTTTTCCATAAAGGATCGACAGCGAAACGACTAAAAACAAAGCGGTGAGCGGTGCTTGACTCAACCGTGTCATTTTCTCCCTACGTGTATCTTTTACAAGGCATTCACAGCAGGACGTTTTGCTGACGCAAACCAAACAAATTTCCGTTTGTACTGGCAAAAGCTGTCATTTCGACAGCTCGCGTGGGGTGATTTTCACGCGCACTTACTTGCTTCGCTCACTGAAAAAAAACTTACAGTGCGATTGCCAGGTGAAAAAATATGCCTTTTCATCCAGCCAGAAACGGCATAAATTGTCCATATTTTCAGCTAGCGAGGCGCTCATTTAAATTTCCCAGCCAGCTAATTAGCCAGTGTAATTTTTTCCAGCTAGCTCAAATTCTGTATGAAGAGCGGGTATTTTGTCGAGCGGCTCCATTGCGTACTCCTGACAGAGCCGTATACACACTTGCACACTCATGCAAACAAAACCCAAAGGCCCATGATCACGTATTCTAATTGCATTTTGTTTTTCTAATTTGGTTTTAAACTTCCTGTCAAGGTAATGTACTAACAATACCCTACAAAGCAAAGAGAAATTAGACTAAAGGCTTCAAGTAGAACCACGAAAGCTACGCAACATTGATCATTCTCCTAAATTGCTTGACTTCCCAGCCACACGAATTAACTTACATCCAAATCACCAATAAATTTTTAAGAGCACTCTTCTAGCGAAATCTGAACAACATCATGCACTTTTGTTCCAAGGCTAAAACCTACTCTAATCAAGGGACAGCAGTCCCGAAACTTCAACGTTTTTCCCCGTTCAAAAATAACTGTTGTTCTCTTAGCATTCTTATGTCATAAACCCTTCACAGTTTTCATAAATAAGAGATATTTACTTTCTATCCCAAGTCTTCGTTTTGAATTTATGCAATGCCGTAACATTTAAACTTTCCCAGGGTGTGATAACCATATTCATTAACGCCCGCCGTATCTCCAAATCTTAACTGTGACACTGGAAGGTGAGATTTTTCAGTGAGGAGACCGCTGTCCTCACGCAAAACCAGATCGTTCATATCGCAGTTGCATCCTTTGCTAATGGATGCACATGAACCCGTCAGTCCGCATGCGCATTTGTTGGAATCAGCGGGTGTCGTTCCACCCCAATACGTCATTTGAACATTGTCACGTGATACCCACCAGCCAAACGAATTTCCGTTTAAGAGAAGTCTGCTTCCCTCACATTCGTACTTGATGAATTGCTCGCAATGAAGTGAGACAATGGAAAGCGCAGCTAACTGTGCAATGCCCGTTAGACCCGTTCCAGTATAAGTAATATCACGTGCGTAACTTCCTTTGGGTTCAGTTCCATTTACCAGAAATCTATCTTCACTGTCGTGACCAACGACTGTCACGCCAACTCCACTCTTGTCTGTCATGTCACAATAGACTGTGAATGGTTCGTAGTCTCCGTCACCATCAGGGTCAATTACGCAATTCCCACTTTGGATGTTAACACTCTGAATCTTTATTTCACTGCAGGTTTTACCTAGCAAAAATTAGTGTTAGACAATTTATTAGTCAAAGCTAGTCTTCTGTAATTGAGCTCCTAAACTTTGAAACTAAATTGGATTCCGAAATTTATTATCTGTCTAAACGTTTAGATTTTTCTGCTTGAAATATCTCTACCGGTACAGTACCACAAAGTAGGCCAGTAATAAGTTTGAAAGCATAGGCGGCCAAGTCACACAACATAAACTCAAGATGGCAATCTGCAACAAAAAGTGAGATCCGCATTTGTCCAAGGTATTAATAAAGTAGAAGACACACAGAGATCAAAGCAGCCTTTTGCTCATGCGCGGCCCTGGTAACAGTCCACTATAGCAAGACCTAACTAATCTAATAAAGCGGAAACTAAACTAGAATGTGTGTGTGTGGGGGGGGGGGGGGGGGAGGGGGGTGGGTGGGTGGGGTAGTTCACAACAAAATTCCGCCACAAGCTGCGACTTCGGTCAGAAAGTTAAATCTGAACAGCAGTTACAACAAGAGTTTGAGACATACCCTTCTAACTCAACGAAATCAGAGTTGTCTTACATTAAAATTCTGCGTAAAGAATTAAGGGTGATGGATAGAGTCAAAAAGGGCTTAAATTTACGCAGTCAAAAAAGGCATTCTAATCAAAAGTCCATTTAGCAGCTGCAGAAAACAAAGGAGACTTTTGTCTGATTGGTTAACCTCATCTGTGTTTCCATTGGTCAATCTGCTAAAAGTGATTCTAAGAGCGGGAAAGAACGTGAAGGTGAGAGGCAGCTTTGGAGGCGTCGGCTAACATTTTCTCTCATTCAGATTGATAGTCTGTTTGTGCAAAAAGGAACTCGTTTGAATGGAAACTGTTTCTTTTCCCGAAAACATAGATTGTTACTTACTTTTTGTGACAGATGCTTCGTACTAAAAAGGAAATCGTGGCGAGTGATCGACGGATCAATCCAACCGCAGTGAGTCAAAACCTACCGTTTTCGGCGCAACGAAACATGCGAGACGTGGAGGAAAATTCCGCCTTTCAAGAAATGTCCGTCATTTTTACCAGAGTTTTCAGTACAGGAATGAATTACTGTTAAATAAAGTAAGTTTTTGTACAATGAAAAGGTGTGATTTTTAACGTAGTGATGATATTTTGACCAAAACAGCGATAAGAGCCTATTCACTGACGCTGTGGAAAATTGGAAAGTATATGACAGTTAGCATGCAACTCACTAATAGTAGCTTAGTTCAGCGAAACGATGTTTGATGGTCACCAAACCAAGCCAAAGTGCAAGAATAAAATTAGAAAGTCATTTAAAAAAAATAAATAAAATAAGGTGGTTTCATTGATAAAATTGTAACAATTTCCCAAACACTTGCGTTTACGAGAGTCGACACCAAGCAGAAGGGGAAAAATTCACAGTTTTCAGAAAAACTTGTTCAAGTATCCGAGACTTTTGTCGTGGGCTTTGGACAAGAAATCCCTTTTGTTAGAGATAGTTTATTAATCGAGGAAGAGGCTTGTGCAAATAATCTGCAATATAAAGTGGCATGGCACTTAAGAAAAGCGAAAACGTTTTATCTTCTCAACGTGAAAACTACCAAAATGGCGTCCCAGGACTATTTTAGAGTTTCTAATTATGTTAACAGTGTCACTAATTTTAGTGTCTTTAAGTCTTGGCCCTGAAAGAGTACAAAATTTCAAATAATATTTGCTATCGTTTCGATGCTTTGCTTTGAATTGCGACGAATAATGAATGTTTGAATGTTGCGTGCATGGAATTTTAACGAAAGAGAGAAGAAACTTTCTTGTCGTCAGGACAATTTTCAGCCAAAAAGTCCATTTAGAGTTTGTGGGACGAGGATCGCGTTTAATCAATAACAGACGAGTAATGGAAGAATTAATAGAGCGAAAAATAACGAGCGTTTAACTGGCAAGGTGTGCGCAAACCGGTATTGAAAATGAAAGCGGTCGCTGATAGAAAACGCACTTGTACTGTCCTCTCATGGAATTATTTTGCTTATTCTTACAAGATTGTGGTCTCTAGGGCAGTGCTTATTGAGAACAATAGCGTTGACGAATCGAGTGTGGGAATTTAATTTATAAACAAGGAAGATAAACACGCACTCTGAATATGACGAAAGCTATCAACATCAGGTAAGCTAGCTTAAATTTTATGTACATGAAAACGTAAACCGTGGCTCTACTACAGTCTACAAATAGAAATAACACTCTCGAATCCCGTTCAAGCGTAGATTTTTTGTGAGCTTTCAGGTTTTTTTCACAATTGCTAAATAAGTTTCTGGATTACAAAACCGCATATTTGATCGTTCAAGTGTTAAATCTTTCGCCATAGGTTCAAAATATACATGACTTAAATTTCACTTATATTTTACTTTCATTGTCCTGTCCTAGATAAGTTTTAAAAAGCCGTACCAGTTGTTTTCTTACAAGCTCAACGTTTCTGCAATGCTATCAATTTTGATATATTTATTATAAACCTTTCTTTATTGACATTAAATAACACAACATCATCACTGTGTCAAAATTTCCAACATTTGTTTGTACTAGTAATGCCTATTAATACATTATTCAAATATTTTTGAAAAATTTGTTCACATGCTTTTTCATAAATTGAATTTTAGCCACCTGCTCCATTATAAGCAGATAAAGAGGCTGAAGTTTATGCATGTTGTTTCACTCTTATTTTGAATCTTTCTTTATGTCCATGCATGATAAACAAACAAAATGCTGTGGTTGTGTGACCAGCCATTCTCAGCAAATTGGGCAACCACCCTGTTTGGCCTTAACTGACCTATGAACTAGCAAACAATGTTTGAAATACTTCACTTCAGGTAACGAAAATGGGAGTGTTCTTTTCCTTCCAAGGGAATCTATTTGAAGCCAACCAAGTCTAAACTTTTTCAGTGTTTTTATCATGCACAACAAGGTTACTTCAATTGCACCTTCTTACCTGTCTTTAAATAGACAGGGCTTTTATTACAAACTGAAACATGGAAAAATAACCATTAGCAGGGTCAGCAGGGTTAGGGTCATAAGATGCCCATGATGTTTTGTTTACTTTACCTCAAGCCCTTAACCTACACCATTTAAAAATTATAGATGATGTGATTGCCTTCCATTAAAAGCCATGAAAACTTACAGTACTATATTTAATGAAAGGTCTCAATAACAATATTATAATGGCCATTACTCAATTTGAACAAACAAAATAATATAAAACAATACTGTGATTATTTTTACTGAAACTAACATATCAAAAGAATACATGTACATCACAGTAAGGTTCAATTATACATGCCTCAAGGTTAATGTCTCTTCCTAATTGTAAGGGAAATAATTGTGGACATATGGTTTTACATCAGTCAAATGCAATTCGAGCGACTTGGAACTTTGCTGGGAATTAGCAAATTCTGTGCATCCCAGGGGTCAAATATTTGACAACCATGAGACAACCCCCCTTCCCCCTGGCTTTAAACACGCACTTCTGAAATCCAAACATAGGTTGGCTTCTTTGTCAAGGTCAAGAAAAAACTTGAAGAGGTTGCTATTGGTCTTTCTCTTGATTTTAAATATGCATGTTTCATTGCTTTTGAGGCCAGAACTTTTATTGGTGAGGTCAAGAGTGAGTAGCATGAGTTAACATGTTTTATTTATTGAATGAATCTTGTACTGATCAAGGATTCAAATAACAAAGAACAGCTAACCTTACGACTGACTACCTAATGACAATTATTTTTTTTTATTGCTGAAAGACGACAGTTCATTTTGGGTTCCACCTTTAGCATAAATATTTACAAGTGGTTGCATCTCTTTGAGTAAGCACTCACTTATACATCTACTGACAACAAGTCTCTGTTTTTGTTGTGAAGAAAACAATTGTAAATAATTATTACAACACTAGAGGTGCGCGGGTGAGGGGTGTTAAGCCAAGGAACTCGTGCTTTGCAGCCTCTGCGTTGCTACACGCATCTTCGAATGTGCAGCAGGTAATTCACCACCTGGCAACAAACAGAGAAACCACTTCAAACTCAAATAAAATTCAACAGCTTTTAGAAAAGAACAACACACACTATGCAAGGGACGAATGCTAAAATGGGTAGGTACAAAACTCGGGCCGGGTCGACTCTTTCACACATAGAGAAAACAATCAGTTTTATTATGTGGTAAGTAATAAATTCGGATTCATTGTCGTAGCTTTTTGTGTCTGCCTAATTGAAAGCTTACCTGCTTCTCTTTTGGCTCCAGGACACGACGTTTGATCGAATTGGTCGGACTTAGAGCGCACCACTCTGGAGTGTTTCCTCTTGCATAAAAGACATGCCGTTCTCCTTCCAAGGATTACTGTGCATTTCGTACATGAAAATTCCTTTTCAGCTGATGTACCTTGTTTTAAAACGGTTTTTTTTTTTTTTTGCGCACTTTTGGCCAACGTTCAACAAGCTTTACAAGGCATCGTCACGTTGCAAAAAATTGTCCTCTATCGATTTGCAAGGAAGTCCTCTTTCATAGGCCAAGGAAAAAACACCCTGTCGATTAAAACAGTCCTTGAAAACCTTTCCCGCTATTTATCATATGAAAATCAACAACTCTTGCTAGAAATTCTTGAAGGAACGAACGATCGAAGGAGAACTTCAAGAAACTTTCCCACTAGCAGTCATCTTTGTTTACTCTCTGGCGGGCAGTAAGAAGACTGAACACTAAAGATTCAAACAGCCAATCAGACAAAAGTCTCCTTTGTTTGCTGCAGAACTATGAATACCGTAGAGCGACCTTGACACATACGAATGCGGCGGGGCTAAAGTGCAGGTCACAGGTCACAGGTCAGGTTACAGGTCACAGGTCACAGGTCAGGTTACAGGTCACAGGCCACAGGTCAGGTTACAGGTCAGATCACAGGTGTTCTCGATTGACATTAAATTATACAAAAATAAAACAAGCCAAGGAACCTCAATTATACTTTTTCTGTTCTGAACTGTACCAAATTCCACACATGAGAAAATATATTCACGTTGATCACGCAAGGAGGACTTGTGTTACAGCGTAACCAAAGTTGGTAACAAAATCAAAGGTACGCAAAATAACGTGATTTGTAAGAAAAAACGAATCTCAAAACGAATGGTTGTTGCGTTAAGAATGTCATGACGTGTTTGTGGATGTTTTGAAAAGCATTCGACAGGAAAACGGAAGAAAAACTTAGAGACAGTCTAAAACTTATTTGACTAGTGAAATACAGCAACTTTCTTCAGACTTTCCTCGTCATAAATTCTTCTTGCCATTAGATCGGTCTTCCATCTCTTTTGAAGATGGCAGCCTGTTGCTCACGCTTCGTACCAGCCACAAAATGCTGCTGTGTTAAAGTGTAGTCGGCCAAGAACTTCAGACACTGCTATTTGGGCCTCTCGGATAGTTGCTGGACCATATTTCTCGACTCTTCTCCCAATTAGAGCTTGCAATTCTCTCACGTTCTGTTGCACAACAGCTTGAAATAACTCTGTTGGATTTGCCTCATGGCCCTTAGGTGGGAGCATTCCGCCATTACAACTTGAATCTTTGACTCTGTAAACTGCTGATGTATCAAAGGATTACAGTGCTGCATGTCAATGACTCGCTCCAAGTTATCTTGGCTGCACGGGTTATTTTGAGATGATATTCTATAATAACACGACAATACTTCGTTTTCAGTGAAAAACATGTGATTTGTTTTTCGTACAAATCATATGATTTTGCACACCTTTGTGATTTCGTTACCAAGTTTGGATATCCCATATGATCAGCATGGGTGGAATTTAATATTGTTTAAAGGACAAAAATATCGTCAAGTTTCCTTGGCTGATTTTATTTTTGTATATTAAAACGTCAGTCCAATTTGTCGAGTGTCCTATTGTTTTTGTGTGACCTGTGACCTGACCTGTGATCTGACCTGTGACCTGTGACCTGACCTGTAACCTGACCTGTGGCCTGTAACCTGTAACCTGTGACCTGACCTGTGACCTGTGACCTGCATTTTAGCCCCGCCGTCGATCTACTAACAACACTAAAACAAATGAATAATTCAGAAAATTTACATCTCCCTCAATAGGCAGAAATATTTTGTATTCTGGTATAGCTAGCCGGATTTTTTAATACCTCACCACCAAGAATACCTCTGCCGTTAACATTTTTTTTTTCTCGGCCAAAAAGTGAGCAAACTAAACTCCTCCTTTCTTCCTCCTAGCCCTTTCTATTTGTACTTTGCGACTATGATTTTCGAACTTATTGGGCGCAAAAACACCTGGCTTTTGGCCTTTTATCACAAAAATGGCTGGACAGGTTTATTTTTAAAAAAAATTGCTAGATTTACCCTCCGAGATCTGCAGAATTCTTCATATCCTGCGAAAGCCGAATTCAATAATTATTTTATTATTTCTTCAAAATAAATCCAAGCTTAAAAACAAGCTAAAAAATTCTAACCTTAGTCGATGTAAGTTCATGTCGATAATGCATCTTTATCGGGAAGTTTAAAAGTCTGTTCAGGTCAACAAATATACTCCAAACAGTCTGCAAATATACTCTAAACAGCAGATGTCGTCCGTTCTCATGCTGTCCTTGCCATGATTTTAGACAATATTTCACCGTGAAAAGAGTAAAATATTTCGCCTACTGCTCTTCCATTTTCTTACTGCAAAAAACAACTCAACCTTGTCCCCAGGTTTTCGCAGTCAACGGTTCAATAACCTGCAACCAGGCTGCACTTCTGACGTCATTTTGACGTCGCCGGTTCAATATGATAAAATTCTTTCCAAATTTGGTCAACAGTAGCTGGTTTTGGTAAATTATGTTACTTTGTGGTTTTAACCAATCAGAAACGGGGAAATATTTTGAATAAATGATAATACTCAGAAATCCATGCAACGCCTTGTATTCAAAGCAGAATTTCTGCATCCTAGATTTGTGCAGTGGATTTCAGCTGGTTTTAAGTCATTTTGCCGAACGCAGAATTTTAGCATTCTCGCTCAGTGAAGTGGATTTTGGCTAATTCATATCTAGCTAAAGTTAGGGTCTTTCTGCAGGTACCGGAAAGCTTTGTATTTTTGGTCACTTGGGATTAGTCTTTATTTGGAGTTGTTTTGTTTCCCGTCTTTTATTTCTTTTGTACTGCGTAATCTGTGCTCCGGTACTCACAGAAGGAACCCAAAGTTATGAAAACATGCTTGAAAACCCCCAGGATAGTCGCACAGAAGCCTATTAGGTCTCTGGTGACTGTATGAAAAATTTTCAAAGGGGGTTTTTAGTTTTGACTGGTCTCATCGTTAAGCTCAGGCAAAGAACTAACTTTCCTTGGGCTGTATCAATCCCTAGGAAAGCGTGAGGGGGGGGGGGGGGGGGGGAGGTTCTGCAAATGTGTGATATTGTCTATTGCATATTTGGAGACCATCTATCGCCTTTTAAGTATATCATGCCAACTTTATTATTATTTTAAGGCTTATTTGCTAATAATAGGGCGCTTTGCAACGATCTGCTGGGCTGCAAGGAAGTTACAGGTCGGGGAATGCAGATCATCGCGGCTTTGAATCCTCTGCTTAGGTGTAGCTTTTCTCGAACTCTCTCAGTAGTATAGCCAGGCCTAAAGCTTCAGACGCCAAATTGAGAGTGTCTGTGATAGTACCGTGACTATTTCTTTCCCGATTAGGATGAGTAAGAACTGAATTCCTCTACAATTAGCCAATGGCCTCTTTTAACTGATGATGTCAAAGTAAGCTTACTGCCAAAGACTGGGCAGCTTGTGCTGTTTTCATAACTATATATTTTTGTTTTCAAGGGGAGTCTTCGTTAAGGGATAACCTCAAGATCCTCCTTCAGGTATCGCAATGGCTACCTTGTTTAATGTAATGTACTGTACGTATATGTGTATGAATATTGGCCATGTATATATGTAGACTTTAGGAAACCATGTACAATTTCTGCTTCCTTGCTCAGTGCAATGGCCGGGTTTTGGATGATGTATAGAAGCAAATGCAGAATTACTACACTTAGCTCAGTTCAGTGAATGAGTACCTTAAGCCAGTAAACAAGACCCGGGGGTACTCGATATATACTTGGGTGGGGAGGTGCGGCCCGGCCTCTCATACCCTGACCCTGATTTTTCTATCCTGTTTAAGACAGAATCCCGATGTTTGATATTGTGTTTAAGCCATTTAACCCGAAACCAGACCCTGCGTAAGACAATAATAAGGATCGAAACTCTATTGTATATCGTATGATATAGCGGCTCCTGGGGCGAGGTGGGTCCTGAACCCATATTGAAACCACTGTGTTCAAAATTAAAGAAATTTTTAGTAGAAAGAAACAGGCTTTACTGCTTCCTTTGATAACAATTTAAGACGAAGCGTGAGTGAGGAAGGGAGAGTGCACTCATCCGAGGGGATCGAGACGTTCCTAAGCCGAGTATGCCATGCAGTCCAGTATGGGCGCATATTTTTATATTTTTATTATTGTTATTACCGTGTGGCACGGAATTAGTGATTTTTTGTGTTTCGCGAGAACTAATTTTTGCGATAAGGACAGATAGATGTCTCTTTTTCGGGAATTAATTTTTGCGATTTTCAGAAAGTACCAGACCCAGCATATATTTTCGTTTTCCATGATTACCTGCAATAGAAATACATAACAATATCACAGTGTACGTACATTATGTTTTAAACCAGTAATTCATTGTATACCGTTTTGTTTCTGAACGAAAAAGACAAGTTGTAATTTAACAGATACGATTTCTTAGTATTACATTTTTGTCTAGCGAATTTAAGTTAGAAAATATTTCCTCTAGCTGGACTAAATGTTTGAGCGAAAAATGTTTGCGGTGATTTTTATTTGTAGGAAATTATTTTTACGGATCCCTGGAAAAATCACAAAAATTAGAAAATGCAAAAATTTCGTGCCAAACTGTATCTTTTAGGCGCTTATTCAATAAGCGCCTAAAAAAAAAAATTCCGTTTGCACTTTGAAATTGTTCGACCCCAAGTAAAACAAGAACGCTCTTAGTAGCGGTGAGTCTCGCTTTCTTGGAGATGAGTTTTGTTGTCAAAGGCCCCGGTGCTGTTTTACTATACTTTTTCGTTTGGAATAGAAAACGAGTGTTGTATGTCATAATGTATATACTCAAAAAGTAAAAATTGCAAGGAGAAACAGGCCGCACATCTTAGCCTCAAACCGGTGTGAAACCTCTGAAAACCTTCTACATATTAATATTGCACCATTGAGGAGTGCTCTTTCAGGGATTTTACCCTCGAAAAATTGAACGATGAATTTTATCGGTATCAGGGGCCCATGACTCTGTCAGTATAAATATACATAGCTTTTTTGTACCGGACCAAGAAACGGTTCGGTACAGTATACGTTCAACACAGGAAAAAAGTGTAAGTTTAACAGAACCTTATACAACACACAGTTAATTCAGCTCGCGCGTACTCCTGCCGAATTTGTTGTCCGTTTTATAAGATATCAATATCGCGTGAAAGTAATGACATTTTCCATAGCTGCTTAGTATCTACTTTTAATATCTCCGTACAGTCTCAGAGTACAATGTTTAGAGTTGTACACAGCATGAATTTTAGATAGAAAGATAGATAGATAGATAGATAGATAGATAGATAGATAGATAGATAGATAGACAGATATATAGAAAGATAGATAATCCAGTTTGTCTGGTGTCAACTTGAGACTCGACGTGGCATTTTATTACTATTTAGTTTCGTACCGCACTACATGTACGGCACTCCTGAGATAAATTTGCCAACAAAAAGTTCGTTACAACATACGTTACGACTACAAACGCGCGCGCAGAATTTGAATCAAAAAACTATTGCCTGCCTACGGGAGTTCTAAAGCTGCTAAGAAGGAATTTGCGTGCGTGCCTGCAGGAGGTTACAAGTTCATTACGCTTGTTCAAGCTCGCCAGGTCGGCTCTGCAAATAATAAAATATTTTCCCCACAGGCACAAATTGCAGCGATTTGAAGCGGGATTAAAAGGCGCGGCTTGCTTTAAGATCTTCCAAGTTAAGCTAAATCCAATCTTAGCGTCCTTCAAGTGCCAGGTGTGCTTACTAAGTTCTGTACTGAGTCTCTTGTTTGGGTCTCTGAAAGAAAACTTATGGTTCGAGTATCTGGTCTTAAAAGAGTTCTCAGTAAGGCCTACATAGGTCTCGGCTGGCCTGTTGTCCTCCGTTGCTACTGTGGCTTGGTACATCACGGCTGATTTTAAGCAATTACCGTCCAGAGGGCAATGAGCTGGTTGACGGCAGTGGCAAGCTTTAGGTGGTACGGCGTTTGTTTGCAGGCACGCACGCAAAAGTTCATCAAGGTTACAGATACGATTTCGAATTCGGATTTCCAAGAAAATATCAGATGCATTAGCTCGTTTTATTTTTAATGCAAGATTTTCATACTTTCAGGAAAAGAATTCTTATTCCAAAAGTAATGATTGGGGTTATACGATAACAAAGAGCGTAATTTGATACTTCTAATCAGTTTGTTGACAAGTAAATGCGTGATTTCCTCAAAGTTTAGCGGACTTTTTCCTAGCAGTGAATAAAAGCTCCAAATAAATTTTTGCATCATTGGAAAGAAGGCCATTTACACTTAACAGGAAATTAATTTCAAGTCATTCTGTGTTATACTGCATGGCAAAAAGTTTTCTTGAAAATCTGCTCTGAAATAGGATTTTACAACAATGAAACATTAGCGATTTTTAAAAATTTGCCGGAAATTCAAAATAACCGTTATAATTCTGTTATTAGGCTTAAATCATTTGTCAATACCTCCTACGTACAGATTTAAATTTAAAAAACCCTAAGTTCCTTCTGCGCTTTTGATGAGCAAACTTTTTGTACCCTTACTTGTCGCTTTTATTTTGATCATTTTATGGCGGTGGCCACCCGTTTTAGTTTTTGAGAATTTTCTGGAAAAGAAAAAAGTATTTCAACAAAAAAATTACACCACATTTATTGACTCACTATAAGGTATCTCTGGACGAAATATGAGTATAGGCATTTTTTTCCATCATGTGCCGCGAGTTTTCGATTTCACGCGGTCCCCAGAAAAAGTCGCTCTTAATGTGTCTAATTTTCCCTTACCTGTATTTTCACAGTGAATTCCAAAATGTCCCAGATTACAATGACAGCTGTAAGAGTTCAGTTGGTAATCAGGAATACAGTCACCGTTGTTTCTACAAGGTTCTTGATGACATAAATTCTAAAGTACCGAAAGAAAAAAAAGTCCGCTTTAAAATCCTGATTTCATGCGTATTTAAGAGTTTGCATTAAATGGCTTAGGTAGCTTTTTCTAATACACATCTGTTAGCAAAGCACTGAGTAAAAACTGCCACTTGGCAATTTATTCTAGTTACTCCAATAAAGATCGACTGGATAAATCTGAACTCACCCAAAGGGCGAAGTGATGAAAGAGAGCATTAGAGATGAACTTCGCTTTTTCTCTGTACTTGTCAGTAGCTAGAAGATCACAAAGGTAAAGTGCTTTAGAGTCAGGGTACGCAGCAACGTTGCACGAATAACACTTTGGATCGCTGACACACTTCAATGGACACTCAGATTGGTTGTTGACAAAGAATGAGGCAATCTTTCTTGTCTCTAATGTGCTGTAAGCATACTCTTCAAAGTTTCCATGCGAAACTATATTGTTTTCATGATGATAGAGAGCACCTTTTTGTTTAACAATAATGGCAGCAGTAGTTTGGAGTGAGGAAGGGATTAAAAAGAAAACAAAAGTAAATAGAACCATTTTGTAAAAATTTTAGTGAAAACGAATGCTGTCATCAGCCGTTGTTTCTATGTTATGTGTATTAATTTCCTCGATCTCCAGCTGCGTGAAAATAAATTTACTTTATAAACAATGGTAAATTTTAAACAGTTATTTGGCTGGGGTTAATTATTGTGATCTGTGATATCCGAAAAAATAAAGCTTGAGGTAGGGGTTCGATCGAGGCTGATTACACTTTCCGAACACCAATCGAGACCTTGATTATTCCGGATATCCAAAAATAGAGTCTAATAAATATTATTCTTAACGTTTCAAAGTTGCATTGAAACGATCGGGGTCCAGTGATCTTGCTGTGATTCAAGGGATCTGGCCAATAGTAAAGAGGCAAAACAAGATGGCAGACAGGACGGGGACGATCAGAGATATTGTCTAATGGAAGTTATACATAATCTCGTGGCAGTCGTAGCAAATAATAGCGAAGAAGAAAATTATTTTCGCACTGCGATATATTTTGATTATTTTTGCCCTCTGTTTTCTTTAACTTTCGTCCTGAACACCTCCGTGAACTTCTGTCTGTATGGATAATGTTTTGCACCTCCGTGACCACAGGTACCCCAAGCACACGAGTGATAATTGTTGCGTAACGGAAATATTATAAGGATTTGTGTGGGGATTTTAGCGATCGTCTTTTAGGAAAAAATAGCAATAAAGATTCATGAGAACATCTTATCTTGTCTCCTTGTTTTAATCATTGTGCGTTCTTAGCATATTTTGCCGTTGTATAGTTCGATTCCATCATTAGCTTACAGTTGTGGAATAATACATTATTTTCGGTACATAGAGAGAACAACGACAAAAGTAAAATTTGATAGAATCCAACACCACAGATACCAAAAAGCAACAAAGTTGACGTTAGGCTGCAAGAAACTATTAATAATAACGACAAAAACTCAATCTGAAAGAAGAGGTCGAAACCAGTTTATATTGTTCTTCTCTTCAGACCTTATTGAAAATGTTATTAAAGGCGGCATTCACTCTAGACTTCGTGCATGGTAAAAGTTATGCCGGAATAAAAATGCTATCAGGTTAAATTTATTTTTCTTAATTTTTTTATTGGTTAGAAATTTATTTTCATGTTCGTGCAGTTTGTTTTTTTGTTTGTTTTAAGGTTGCTATCATGAGGATGACAATATATGATATGTTACCAAACCCTAAAAAGCAAA
>JBBMOI010000006.1:6182500-6187500 GCA_038088405.1 Porites divaricata
CATTTGGAAATCACAGGTGATCCTTGCAATCTGATTGGCTCAGAGCGATGTGATTTATTCACGAATCGCACTATTTTGTGCTCTAAATCGCATCTTTTTTTCAACCAATGAGAAAGTAGCACTTAAACAAAACAACCAATCAGATTTCAAGGATCATTCACAGTAACCAATCAAATTGCAGGAAAACAAAAACAAAAATAAAGGCAATATTGTCTGGAAAACTTTGTGCAAGTTTTTTGTTGCCAAAACTTTCTTTTTACAAGCAAAAATGGACGAATTTAACTACTTACAGTTTTTTAATGATGATAGTGAGGTCCTTGAGGCTGAAGAAGTACTGTTAGGGGAGTTTCCGACATTCAGTGTCCAGTTTGACGAATATTTTGATAGTTTTTCCTCCACATCCGCTCCGGATGCGTGCGATCCCAAGTCCAGCAACAAAGACACAAATCCAAAGCCAACTCGGAAAGCACAAAATGTAGATTCTACCAGGTTTCCTGAAATCTCAAGCGAAGAAATTGAAGAGCTCAAGGCTGTTGCTGTCAACAAAAATACGTCCCGATCGACAAAACAGTGGATGAATGTATTCAAAAGTTGGTGCCAGCCTCGTCATCTAGAAAATGTAAACATAGAAACAATGGCGCCGGAAGAGCTTGACAACATCCTGAGCAAGTTCTACGCCGAAGTTAAAAAAGGGATGGAGATGATTACGAGCCGGAATCCCTTAAAATCATGCAGAGTGCCATTGAAAGGTATTTAAAGGAGAAGAATTATCCACTGAGCATCGTACGGTCGAGGGAGTTTCACAACTCACAAGAAATCCTCCACGCGAAGGCAATTTCTCTTCGACAACAAGGAAAGGGGAAAAGACCAAACAAATCTCAGCCTCTCACTTCGGAGGAAGAGTCTTCCCTCTGGGTAAAAGTTCAGCTTGGTGATTTCAATGGAAAAGTCTTGACCAATGTTAACTTCAAAAACTTGACTGAGCAACTTGGATTTAGAGGTCGGCAGGAGCACTATGACGCCTACGTAGAGGACTTCGTCATAAGACAACAAGAAGACGGCAGCGAAGTTGTTGAATTCCGCGAAGGTCCCACTAAAACACGAAGCGGTGGTCTAACAATATTGCGAAGAACAACACCACAAGCTATGTATTCCACCGATGGCGGAAAAACTGATCCAGTGCGCCTTTTCAAGCTTTGGTTATCCAAGCGACCCGACGGAATGAAAGATAAAGGGCCACTGTACCTGAGCGTTATAAATCGTCCCAAATCAAATGATATCTGGTACACCAAAATTAGAATGGGTGAAAATACCATCGGCAACATCATGAAATCCATGGCCTCCTGTCTAAAGACGAACAAAAAACTGACAAACCACAGCATGAGAAAAACGTTGGTATCCAAATTGAAAAAGTCTGGTCAGCCGCGCAACGTTATTTGTGAAATAACAGGCCATGCACGTGAATCTTCGTTGGACGACTACCACGAAATAAACGAGAATCAACGGAAAGAACTGTCTCACACAATCAGCGGATTTAAGGTAGTGCCAAATGAAAACGGTCCCAACGACCTTTCCAATCAAAACAGTACAGCTGCAAAGGCACCAACAATTCAAAACCGGTGTATGACATTTGCAGACTGCAGACCGCAGACTGCAGACCGCAGACTGCAGACTGCAGACTGCAGACTGCAGACCGCAGACCGCAGACTGCAGACCACAGATTGCAGATTGTAAATTAAAAGACACCAAAAATCTTCCTAGTAAAGGTGACACCATAAAAAATATAACATCGTGTGAAAGTGAGAAAGTAGCCTGGGAACAAGGTTGATGTTTTTGCGCAAAGTTACATTGGCCTCATCTCCAAGATGCTGTTGGCTATTATGCTGTTGGCATATCACTAATTGTGTTGATTCTTTATTCTTCTTTGATTATTGTGAATTGATAATGACAAGTAGCAATGCCCATTAATGCCTGTCTAAATAGTAGTCTTCTGTAAAAAAAAAAGTGTTTAGGTTGCGAGCACTTCGTGCTCACTACAGTTACGTCTACAAAAACAACCAGGATAGATCACGGACATTTTAACACACCTTTTAAATGACGTATTTCATCTTATAAGTAGTATTTAAGGATATGCCAGACAATCTAAACCGAACAGATCCTACCTGGACTCAACGAATTACCGGAAGTGCATTTTGAATTAAATAGGCAAATCGACAATGGTCAATCATTGCTCATGCTCAAATCCTAGTACAAAGTTGGGGCCCCCGTAGAATAAGGATTCACTGCACTGTTTCACAGACAGACTTATATAACCAGAGTTTAGTTTCGTCTGTGGTGCAGGTTAAATTGCTAGCCTGTTGCTATGGATTCATGAGCGAGTTTGTGACATCGGCAGACATTATTCTGCTCTAATTCAATACGAGACGAACAGCCAACAACTCCTTCAGGAATCAGGTCGGTGTAATTTGCGTGAAAAAACTTCGCTTCTAGGCCTTACATGTACTTCTCGGAACAAGGTAATGTTGATGATGACGCCACCTTGATTACGATATTTTTGGTTACATTCAATTTACAGTCTTGCTACCTCATGCAGTCTGCAGTCTGCAGTCTGCAAATGTCATACACCGATTCAAAACACAGTCCAACAGCCAGTCCTACCCCAACGACCACCACTGGTTCCTATTAATTGCGTCCAACAGCAAGGTCAAATACACCAGGCCATGGAATTCCTGAATCCTGATTTTCAGGCTGCTGGTTTTGCAGGATTTCCGCCAAGTTGTCCCTCACAGTTTCAGTACCGCATGGCAGCGTTTACGTGTGCTCGTAGTCCTGCCGCTTCATCGCAGAATTACACCGGCTGTACTTTCAATTTTTTCTCCCAAGAAAACGCGATGCCTCATCCACAACCGCAGAAGAAGCGAAAGGCTTATATCATTGAGTCAGACGACGAGGATTAAACTTTGAAGAAGACTATTTTTGCAGTAACAAGATTTTAGAACTGCTTAGACATTTGCACGAATAAAGTTTTTGCGCTTCAATGAGTTTTTGGTAAAGTGACATCTGTCATTTTGTTTTGTTGACATGGCACGTACATGTAAACGCGTTTCCGTTTCCGCTTGTTAAGAACCAGCCTCGTGGACCAATAAATACAGATTTAAAAAAATGAGTGATTTCAAAATGGATGTAATAAAGTTGTAATTGAACTTCGTGTCGTGCAATTTTGGTCTGAAATCATACTTGTGATTTCAAATCGAACTCAATAACGCGTATGATTTCAGACCAAATTGCACTCCACTCAGTTCAATTACCATTATTTATCGTGCTAGATTTAAAAGAGGAATGATGACAAAAGATGTTTGATATCAGTGGTGATTGCAAAAGCTAATAGTAATAATAATTAGTAAAGAAACACTGTGACAGTCGTGGATTATATTTCAAGAAATATTGACACATTATGATCTTTTCTTTTTAACAGATATTAAGATACAAATTTCGTTTTAATTTCTTTTAAGTGAAGCACTGTACATAGTTCCTTTTCATGAGTATTGAATAAAGAATTTTTATTACTACTAATAATAATAATAATAAATACAAAATACAAATATTTTCAAATGCGCATTAGAAATAATGGAGATACGGCAAGAATGGGATAAGACTAACAATAGGGCAAGAATAATAACAGCAAAAAACTAAGAGTGTTTAAGAGATAAAAATCGTGTCTAATTAATCAGGTCAATAGGGCGGGGGAGTGTGACGTCACGTTACCATGGTAGCACTATTTCTGGATGACAACAAAACCAACGACGACGGCGACGGCAAGGAGAACGGCAAAAATAATATGTTTATATCAACAAAAATAACTTATTATAACCACTTTGCACGTGCATCACGCTATTTTGTACTTTTCGTTGCCGTCGTTACATCACTATACGACATGAAACTTCTTAATTTCAAGAGCCCGCTTTATGGAGTACACAACTCAAAAATTGTCGCTTTCTTTTCTTAACTTGAATAAAGTTAGATAGGGACCAAAGCTAATCTGCTAATTTCGCCAAGATTTGCCACATTAAATGAAATTGAATAAGATCGGTGAAGTTTTAAATAGTGCGAAATTAACTTTTTTGGTTTGTTGTCATCCAAATTTTTGCCACCATGAAAACGTGACGTAACGACTTTTCCTCTCTATTAAAGCTATCTTAAAAATTAAAGGTACGTTTAGAGAGCTCGTTTAAAAGATGTAAAGCTCAAAGTGTTTCTAATTTCCGCCGGAAGACTGTTCCACTGTTAAATTAGGAGCTTCCGTCTGAAAGGCTCGGCCACCAAGTGTAGGTAGGCACCGTGCCTTGGCTGGTAACAAAGAGACCTCTGCCGTCAAGAAGTTTATTTTTCGGACATTTTCAAAGTAGCCAAATTTTGCTTGTTGTGTTTCCAGAAAACTCTGCTAGATGTAGATGTAATGTTTTACTGCAACTACCTAACCACGGAGAACGGTATTTTATCAACACATTTGAAAAAGGGCAGTGAATGACATACTTTTTCCTTCATATTTTAAGATATCCCGTAACACTTGAGTTTCCCAAGCGTGTGGTACCCATATTCGAATGAACTGCCTGTATCTCCAAATCTTAGCTGTAAAACTGGGAGGTGAGACTTTTCAGTAAGAAGACCGCTGTCTTCACGCAACTCTTCATCGTTTTTATCGCAGTTACATTCTAGGCTGCTGTCTGCACACGAACTAGTCACCCCACAACCACACCGGTAGGAATCCGCAGGAGTAGCCCCTCCCCAGTAAATCATTTGTAGGTGATTACGTGAAACCCACCACGACTCCGGGTTCCCCATATACATTAGGGCGGCATGATGACATTCGTACTTGATAAATTGCTCACAATGTGTAGAGATGTCCAGAAGACCAAAAAATTGTGCATCACTTGTCAGGCCTGCTGCTATGTAATGGATATCACGTATGTAGCTTCCTGGAGATTCATAGCCATTAACCA
>JBBMOI010000006.1:6197500-6235000 GCA_038088405.1 Porites divaricata
ATCCACGGCCGCTGTCTGCACGTGCGTTTGTCACGCCGCATGCGCACTTGAACGTAGTCATCTGAGTCCCATCATCCATCTGGGTTCCCCATCCACAATAGGGCAGCGCCATGATATTCGTACTTGATAAACTGCTCACAATAAGTAGAGATGTCCAGAAGAGCAAATAATTGTGCACCGCATCGCTTATCAGGTATGCTGCTATGAAATGAATATCACGTACATAGCTTCCTGGACCTTCATATCCATTGACCAGATCCTGGTTTCACTGTCGCGACCGACAACTGTCACGCCAACTCCGTTCTTGTCAGTCATGTCACAATGAACACTGAAAGGTTCGTAGCCTCCTTCTCCATCTGGGTCGATAACATAAGAGCCGCAATGTGGCTTGTGGACTGTACAGTTTTATTTCACTGCAGGTTTTACCTCATTTGGTAAGATAATTACTGCGCTTTTCACAAACATGCAAACTCTAAAGTTCAAAAGCCGCCTTCACAATTGCGTTTTTCGCTGCAGTCAATCATAATTACTATCACAAGCAAGGAACCTTGAAACATAGAAACGGATCGAAATCCACCAATCACAAATCAGAATCCATGATCTTTTGAACCTGTTAAGTAAAGTTTTGTTTTCTAAGAGGTCCGTTAAGATGATTGACCGCAGCGAAAAGCGCAATCTTCAGTTGGCTTTTGAACTTCAGAATTCGCGCAGTAAAAGAACACAATTACATTGGCATAGTTTAAGGCAAGAACAGGCACCTGACATCTAGACAAACTTTTTTGCCATTTCGAGTGTTTATCAAAGGCCGAAGAAAGAAAGATTTCAGATGAAAGATAATTAAAGCAAGACACAGTATCAAGTTATAAAAAATAGACTCCAGCGAACATTGGACAGGTTTTGAAACCTTACAGTGCTCTTAATTTTGACTGCCGATTAAAGACTTTTTCTCGCATTTGCATTTACGTTCAATAGAAAGCCTAGTTAGTCATTTGCTATTGTTTTTTTAGAGCCAATAAACCAATTCTTTTTATGTAAAATAAATCGCTTGTCCTGCCGACTTGTTTCTGCCGACTTTTTAGCCTCAGTTTCTTTGTCCAAACTGTAATTTACGAGAACCTCGGCCGGGGGGTGTTTTCTCAATACGAACCTCAAACTCGGCCAATAAGAAGTAAATAATGTAAAACATAATAGCTGTCAAAAATAAAGTTGCAGAACACCAAGACTCAATAAGAACAATGCTATCCCTTTTGTAAAACAACATTGAAATTACAAAAGGGTTCTTATTTGTTAGCTCTTCTTTCATAGAGAACTCCTGAAAAACCCAGATGACATTTGAAACAGTAAGTTTTAAGGTGAAAGTTAGGAAAACAGTCGCCATTGTTCCCACAAGGCTCTTGTTCGCAGGAGGTCTGAGTTTAAAAAAATACTTTTTTTTCTGGGAGGAGATAAAATTTATGTATGACAAAATAATACTTGGCAGTAGCGCATTTTCAAGGAGATTTGTTTCGTAGAGTTCAACTTGATAATCTCGGAATAATTTAGTCGTGGAAGTTGGGATGAGGCCGATATACTCTCCAACTTCATTCACCCTCTCTTGACTACACTAAAGCTGATTGGCTAACTTGCTTATTATCAAATGATGAATATATGAATTTCATATTTCAACCGCGGAGTGAAAAAATGAATGAAGAGAAGATCCTCGCAGTTAAAGAAGAAACTTATCCAGTTGCAAAAAGAAAGCCTGAAAGAATTCAGCGAAAAGTTAGGTTTCGAACCCTGAACTCTGCAATCCCGTTGCAGAGTTTTAACCAATGAAGCTGGAAAAACCAACTGGGAGCACCGGCATTCCAAAAGTCGGGGTTTGAATTCCGGTAAGCCTGTGAATTAGTTTACGCTTTCTTTTCTCGCTCCGTAGGGACGGGTAGGAGAGAACCCTGGGAACGAGGTTGTAACGGCATGATAAGTAATCAGGGGAAGGTAGTGGGAAAATCAAACGTTTGTATGGGAATACAAAGTCACTAATTCTTGCTAATTGAATTATACACTAAAACAGTGGATGATATTTTTCGCGCGCCTTGATTAGCTACTCAAACTCGAAATATCCAGGGCTATTCACTGATTCATCTCCAGGCTTCGAGCGATGCCAAACTGGCGTACGTTAGGGAGGAAAAAGGCTTCCCAGTTTGCTGCCATAACAAACAAATAAATTTCACAATGAACGAAGAGGCTGTTCGCGAAATACACGAACAAGGCGACGAAACCCGTTTTAGCAGTTTTTAGAGGTAAAACTTTGTTTTTTAACCTGATTTATCGATGAAACCGGTGGAAACGTTTCTTGCCAGTGTTTACAACTGCAATTAACTGAAGTCTTGCGTTACTTTATTTTATAGCTTACTAGTTCATAAATAACTAAATGAATGGTTTCATTTGGTTTTACAGAATGATAAATCATAATAATATTTATTGATTTGTATTGCGCAAATATCAATCTTTTTGATTGAGTTTCGAAGAATAAATTCACGCTTTTGTAACAAAATTCGGTAACAGATGTTTCTGTTGGTTTCTGTCCGCCATGTTGGAGCTCATCCAGGTGAGCACCAGCATGGCGTCTCCATACAAATCTCGATAAATCTGGGTAAAACATTTCTTCGGATATCTCGTATACGAAATATTCCTCTGACCTGAATCTTGGCGAGGGTCTTTGTATATGTACCTCCTTTCATTTCCCAGATTCTGGACTTTATCTATAGGACGGTTTTATTTTTATTTTGATATATTTTGAATGACGTAACACTGAAAACCAGCAATAGATAAGCTACAACTTTGTAGCGTTAGAAAGTATTTATGTTTAATTTTTAAATTACCAATGCACGATACATAAACGTGCATCGAGGCTCGATTGACAATCTTTGGCATTTCGTGCATCGTGCCTTTGTCTTTGGGGCGTCATTTATAAGCAAGTTAATAGCACCGTTAAGCACGACAAATGGCACCATTTTACAGCATGATAAAGTCGCGCTTTTAAGCACGATACGTGCACCATTTGTTTTGTTTGTTTTTTTTTTTTAAGCGTGAGGAGATTGGCTCGATACTAGCTGTAGAATAAAACGTACTCATAAGTTACTGTTACGGGTTTGTTTGTTGTTTTTTTTTTTTTTAGCTTGAGGAGATTGGCTCGATACTAGCTGTAGAATAAAACGTACTCATAAGTTACTGTTACGGGTTTGTTTGTTTTTTTTTCAGCATCTGAGGTATCCCCAAAGGAACATTCGGAACTTTTGCGCCTCCATGAAATATCTTTGTAAACGTAAAGCGGACGAATGGTCTTCTGAAACGGAATAAATTAGTTAAGATCATCAGGAAGAACAATAAATGCGAACTAAATAATTATCGAGTTTTAAATCCATGTAATCAATGTAACAGCTTTATGACAGTATAGTTTTTGAACCATGGTACATCAATTAAAAGACCAAAACAAAAGACCTATGACTAACTCAATACAATTGTAACGTTCATGAATCGTGCTGTTTGAGTTTTGCTATTTAATGTAATAAGTTCACTAAATTTGTAGGAGGATTGACCAGATTTTCCTGATATTGGTGCAATCAAAAAAAAATGAGCAAAACATCTTTTGTGTATTTATTGTAAACTAAACTGTTACTTGCTTAAATACTTTTTGGCTGGTGATTTTGTTTTTCAAAACTCAAAGTATCGCGAAAGAAATCACTGAGAATTGTGCGTCTCCATAAAAGATTTTTGCAAGCGTGAAACTATCGATTGGCCTCTTGAGATGGAAAAAACATGCGTAGACATCATAGAAAACAAGGCCTTCACAGACGGTTATAAACGCATTTAAATGGCAAGCTAAAATGGGACTTGATAATTGACCAAGTGCTTGTAGAAATGAAACAAAAAGAGGACAATATCTCAATTGTAGCTTTAGTCATTTTTCCTAACAGTTTGGCAAGGGATTGATTAAGATTGTTTGAAAATGTGCATTGAGCAATGTTCTGCGTGCTGCCTGAGCAGAGCTTCGTAGATATATAAGATAACTCTTGTATAGCTAAGGGTGTGTTCCTTTCGGGAAAACGGATTTTAGATCTTAAAACAGATTTCGCGTTCCTTTCAGCAGATCCGAATCCGGATTTTTGATGTGGTGCCTAATTCCCTTTAAAAAGGATTCGTTGGATTTGAAATCCGAAGAATCAAAACTCATACTCTCTTATCCTCCAAGTTACATATAGGTCACAAACGTCTTCGTTCAATAAACAAAAGCAAAGGAAAATACATTCTGTTGTTCAATGAAATGGTTAACACGCTCATAGAGCAAACAACAACATAAAAATTTATATGCCTTAGACCATTTCTGAGAATTTTCGATACCCAAGAAAGATTCCCCTATCCGAAGGACCAGGAATGCTCGTCACGTCGCTAGGGGCTTAATGGCAGATGTTTGGTCCACGTATGATGTTTAAGAAAGGACCCAACATTTTTCTCATACAGGTAACGCGTAGGAGCACTTGTGTGAAAAGGAATATCTATACAAAAAGCAAAAGTCTTCATCCGGGTTACAAATGTCTGGCTCAGTTAAAATCACTGTAGCACATATTTGGTTGCCTGTTTTAATATGGTCTCCCTTAGCCTGAACCAAACAGGCCATATTGGTCTCCTTCCGAAGTTTAATCCTGTTTTAAGACAACAGGCCTGTCATATGGTCACAGAGTCCTCTTCGCCCCAAAGAAATTCCACACAAGTAGATCAGAACAGCCCAGAGAGGACGTTTAAGAAAGAAGAACATGGTACCATATGGCTTTACGAGAGCAGCTAATAAAAGTGACCACTCACTTGAAAAAAACAAAAAACTCAAATCTTACCATCATTTCTTTAGGATAAATGTACCAAAAATAGGAACACAGAAAGTAGGTAATTTTGAAGCAGGATTTGTCGGCTGACTCGGGTTTCGTGCGACTGGGTCACTAGCGTCGACAGCAGCCTTCATGCAAATAAAAATTCCACTGTCTTCTGCAATAACTCACAAAACACGGTTGTGCTGCAAACGAAAACCTCAGTTTTTTTAAGTCAGTTCTAATTCTGCAAAAAAAAAAAAAAACATTTAAAAATCTAAAAGGATTTTAGGCTGAGCCGCGGAGAGTACCTTCTGTAGTGAAAGAGGTTTTCAAGAGAAACGCCAATAATGCTTGTTGATATTTAGCCCACTATCATACCGTTCAAGCCGTTAGTTTTGCCGTTATAGCAGCTGTAGCTCTTGAAGAAAATGCATTTCTTAAAGCTGCCTATCACTTACGAAAGCTGGGCAGACAGTTAAGAGTGTTTTTAAAGTGCTCTTGAGTAAAAGCGTCAGGTGTTGTGAAGAATAATGGCAGGGTAAGAGGTGCATATATATTTGTGTTAGCTGATATAGATAATCTCATCGCAAACAAGTCAAACACCCTTGGCTGGTTTTATTTTTCCCTCTGCAAAGATGTTGAATAAGATAGTTCTATTGCTTTGGTGCCTTTTAGTATCAGTCTGTTGGATGAGTGAAACTGAAGCATGGATCAGTAATACAGGGAAACGATCAACTATGAAGGTACATTTACTTCCTCTCTATTTGCCACTTCATTGGAGTGCTTCTGCAAGATCTTTGCAAGTCCTATCTTTTAAGAGCGACTTTTTCTGGAGACCGAGTGAAAGGTGGCACATGATGGAAAAAAATGCCTTTCGTCACATTTCGTCCAGAGATACCTTATAGTGAGTCAATAAATGTGATGTAATTTTTTGTTGAAATACTTTTTTCAAAATTCTCAAAAACTGTAACGGGTGGCCACCCCCATGATATGACCAAAATAAAAGCGACAAGTAAGAGTACAAGAAGTTTGGTCCTCAAAAGCGCAGAAATAACTTAGGGTTTTTTTAATTTAATATGTACGTAGGGGGTATTGACAAATGGTTTAAGCGTTATAACAGGATTATAACGGTTATTTTGAATTTCCGGCAAAGTTTTGAAAATCGCGAACATTTCATTGTTTTAAAATCCCATTTCGGAGCAGATTTTCAAGAAACCTTTTTCCCATGCGGTGCAATTCAGAATGACGTGAACATTGCATTACTGGACATTTTAAACTATATTTGAACTTTTACACGTTAAAACCCTACAAGTTGACTAGATTCAGCTAAAAAGGACGACAATGAGGTTATTTAGAGTTCAAATAGAATGAATTTTGAACTTCCGAGTGACTTAATGTTCGCTAACCGGTTGCAGCTCGTTCTGATGTTTGTCACGCAATGAGACACAGGAATCCCAATAATGCTATCGTATACACAAACGCGTTTAAGAATTCCTTTCCTGGCTTACAGTTTGAAAATCTTGCAAAAAAAAAAACGTTAAAGCATCTGGTATTTTCTTGGAAAGCCAAAGTCGAAATCGGATCTGTAATCGGATCTTGATGAGCGTTAAGCAAATCGTTCACGAGACGGTCTGACGATGCTTTTTCTTCTTCACTCTTTGACGAATTATGTGATACACCGTGGAGAATTTTGGGATCGGCGAGTCGAGTAGTGACGACAGATCCTAGCGCTAGTGGGACATAAACAGTGAAAAAGCGTGCAAGAGTTTAAAATTGAGCATAGGTTGCCGTACTCAGTACAGCTTGCACACCGCGTTCGTATATGTCGAGCCGACTTGCGGCGTTCCTGGAAGCTGGCTTGAACTGGGTGGAAGACCTCCAATGCTGCTTCGAACGCCTCTTAAGGAATCAAGAGAGTCTTTGCATCTTTTCATTTATTTTGTTTTTATTTTTTACATTTTTTTATGAAACTCGATTAAGCGCCTATCCTTTTTACAAGCGTATTTCAGTGTAGAGGGGTTGCAGTTAATGTCTTGTTAATTTATCTGGGTATGGTCCAGCTGGAAATACCACTGGATCTTTTCTCCGCAGATGCCTCTTTCCACCTTTTTCACTCTTCCCATCGTCCCCCGCGCACTTTCTTTTTGATTATTGCTACCCGCAGTAGAACCTCAATAACTCGAACTCGGATAACTGTCGAATTCCCCGCTAACTCAAAGCCATTCACCACATTAAAAAAATGGATTTAGATTTGTCCGTTGTTGTGTTTACAGGAACGCAAATTCCGTTTTAAGATAAAAAATCTATTTTTGGATTGGCCGAAGGAAACACACCCACATAAAATTCGGCTCATAGCTAAGTCAAGGGAGTGGGATTAGTAAGTTTCCTACAACGAAACGAAGCTTTATTTCAATTTAAGCAATGGTATTAAACGCACTTACAAGAATTGGGAAAACACGTGGGGTGGAGATAAATATAAACTTGGAACTGACAAAAAACGAAAAAAAATGTTATGGCTGTCTTCCTTGTCAAGTCGATACTAGCTGTTTTTGTATAGCTATGGCGCTTATGATGTTTTAAATAAGCCTATGCACAGAGGCTCCCCGAGGGCAGAGGCTCTCTTCATCTTCCGAACGATAGAGGCGCCGGGGGCGAGGTGGGTCCTGAACCATATTGAAACCAGAAAGAAACAGGCTTTCCTGCTTTCTTTTATAATAATTTAAGACGAAGCGTAAGGGAAGAAGGGAGGGTGCACTCAGCCGAGGGGATCGAGTCGTTCCTAAGTATGCCATGCTGTCCAGTATGGGCGCATATTTTTATATTTTCATTATTGTTATTACCTTGTGGCACGGAATTGGTGATTTTTTGTGTTTCGCGGGAACTAATTTTTGCGATAAGGACAGATTGATGTTTCCTTTTCTGGAATAAAGTTTTGCGATTTCAAGTTGTAATTGAACAGACACGATTTCTTAGTTTTACATTTTTGTATAGCGAATTTAAGTATTTCTTCTGGATCGAGTAAATGTTTGGGGGAAAAAGGTTGCGGTGATTTTTATTTGCAGGAAATTATTTTTACGGATCGCTGGAAAAATCACAAAAATTAGAAAATGCAAAAATTTCGTGCCAAACGGTATTTTTTAGGTGGTTATTCAATAAGCGCCTAAAAAAAAAAAAAAATACCGTTTGGCACTTTGAAATTGTTCGACCCCAAGTAAAATGAGAACTATTCTTCGTTTTCACTGTCACGCAATAAACACGGCACAAAAAAATTGCTGGTTTTCAGTGTCACGCCATTCAAAATAGATCAAAATAAAAATGAAAACAGTTCAATAGATAATGTCCAGAATCTGGGAAATGAGAGGAGGTACATATACAAAGACCCTCGCCAAGATTCAGGTCAGAGGAATATTTCGTATACGAGATATCCGAAGAAATGTTTTACCCAAACGTATAGAGATTTGTATGGAGACGCCATGCTGGTGCTCACCTGGATGAGCTCCAACATGGCGGACGGAAACCAACAGAAACATTTGTCACCGAATTTTGCTACAAAAGCGTGAATTTATTCTTCGAGAAACTCATAAACATTAAAGTAAATACTTTTCCTAATACATGAACTGTTTAGATAGCAAAATTTCCTGAAATAAGTCATTTTTTAACCTACATAACAGCTCTCTTGGCCGTCATGTAAATGCCGCGTCACGCAAAAGCTTAGAAATTCAAGCGTACTCTAACACAAAACCATTAGAGCCCTTTTGAAGCGAAAATTTGTGTGATAATTAGTTTTCAGCTGCTCCAATACATCGTGAAAGTAAAATCTCGGTAGGATCGATAGTTTTTTAGATTGAATATTAGTGACATCATGTGAAAACCAACAATACATTTGAAACCGTCCAGTGGAACAAGCCAAGAAAATGAAATGTTTGTAAAGACTAAAATACAAACAATTTGTCCAAACCTCAGGTCTTTGTGGCCCACTGTTTCTGAGTTATTTGCCGGAACATTTCACGCACCTTTGTAGAGCTTTGTATGGAAACGCCATATTGGTGGACAGAAACTGTCTACCAATATGGCCGCCGGAAATCAACAAAAACATCTGGAGTTCACTTTTTTCTATAAAAGCTCCTCCTTTTCACTCGAGAGCTAGCATACGTGCGCATAAACACATCTTTTAATACTTGAAATGGTTAAACTGCTGAAAATCAAGCGGAGAGCCTTTTTTCAATGAGACCGCGTTCCTATTTTGATGTCACGCACTGTGAAAGCTCGTAAGTTCAAATTGCTGTATTTTCGGAATGAAACATGCTTCGGGGCTGGAAACTTAATCAAAGATCTGTTTTTTATTAATCTTCAACCTAGTGTAAATAAGAATTCGCAAAACCTCGCTTTTTTGACTTTGCAATCTGATGACGTCACTGTAAAAACGATCAATGTAGGAATTTTTTATTAACTTTTAGAGCCTTTGATTCACCATTGCTCACCCTCTAACAATTTCGCTGATTCATGGATGGTTCTTATCTCTTGTTAGCTTTCCGGGCCCCGTAGAAAAACTTCAAGGGCTCCGGCCACCCCCTCCACCGGTACCCCTTTGGGGCAACGCTGATTAATCGATGTACGCAAATCGGTGTCCAAGCTGTACTGAGTACCACAACCTCTGCTTAATTTTCAACTCTTGCACGCTTTTTTCAGTGTTTATGTCCCACTAGTGCTAGGATTGGTCGTCATTACTCGAATCACCGATCACAAAATTCTCCACGGTGTCATCACACAATTCGTCAACAGTGCCGAAAAAAAGACATCGTCAGACCGTCTCCTAAACGCTTTGCGAAAAGTTCATCAAGGTTAAAGATACGATTTCGAATTCGGATTTCCAAGAAAATATCAGATGCATTAGCTCGTTTTATTTTTAATGCAAGATTTTCATACTTTCAGGAAAAGAATTCTTATTCCAAAAGCAATGATTGGGGTTTACGATAGCATTGCTGGGTGTCCTATGTCTCGTTACGTGACAAACATCAAAAAACGAGCTGCAACTGGCTAGCGAACACTCAGCCACTCTGGAGTTCAAAATTCACTCTTCTTTAACTCTAAAGAATATCATTATTGTCCTTTTTAGCTGAATTTAGTCAACGTGTAGGGTATTAACGTATAAGAGCTCAAATATAGTTTGAAATGTTGAGTAATGATATGCGATATTCACTGGAAAGCCGAGCCGCCAGGAATGCGTGCTGTTTGTTCACGTGCAGATGGCAATTAGAAACGAAAATAGTGAGAAAAACCAATTTTCCACCGCTAGCTCTACAAGGTAAGCATACTGTACTGTCTTTTAGATCTAAAATAGCACTTAAAGCTAAGATTTGTGTGAAATTTTGGCTTTGATAACAAAGAGCGTAATTTGATTACTTTCGTTTGTTAACAAGTAAATGTGTGATTTCCTCAAAGTTTAGCGGACTTTTTCCCAGCAGTGAATAAAAGCTCCAAATAAACTTTTGCATCATTGGAAAGAAGGCCATTTGCACTTAACAGGAAAATTAATTTCAAGTCATTCTGAGTTATACCGCATGGGAAAAAGTTTTCTTGAAAATCTGCTCCGAAATGGGATTTTACAACAATAATATATTAGCGATTTTCAAAAATTTGCCGGAAATTCAAAATAACCGTTATAATCCTGTTATCAGGCTTAAATCATTTGTCAATACCTCCTACGTACATATTTAAATTTTAAAAACCCCAAGTTCCTTCTGCGCTTTTGACGAGAAAACTTCTTGTACTCTTACTTGTCGCTTTTATTTTGGTCATTTTATGGCGGTGGCCACCCGTTTCAGTTTTTGAGAATTTTCTGGAAAAGGAAAAAGGATTTCAACAAAAAAATTACACCACACTTATTGACTCACTATAAGGTATCTCTGGACGAAATATGAGGATCATGTGCCGCGATTTTTCGATTTCACGCGGTCCGCAGAAAAAGTCGCTCTTAAAAGCCTTATTAGTAAAAGCATGATTATAAAAAGAAAAATATCATTATTTTTTCACCTTCTAGAACAATACAGCTACTTCTTACTTGCTCGAATATCTATGTGTTGCTTTTTTCAGGATCAAATACATTACCAAAGGAACATTCGGAACTTGTGCGTCTCCATAAAAGATGTTTGTAAACGTGGAGCAGATGAATGGTCTTATGAACTGACGTACTAACTTATGTTTAACCATCACGAAGAACGCAATAAGTGCGACCTAATAATAAAGTTTTAAAAAATGTTAATATTTTTATGATTTGAACTCTTTAAATATAACGTATTAACGTTTGGTGCAATTAAAAAAAAAGACTTTCGTGTGTTTCTTGCCAAAACATTTTATTGACTGGCGATGTTTTTGCAAAACTCAAAGTATCGCAAAAGAAATCTGTGACTTGTGCGCTTCAGTGAAAAAGCTTCGCACGGTTATAAACGCATTTAACAGGCAAACCGAAATTTGACCCGGTGATTTACGAAGTGTGTTTAGAAATAAAACAAAAAAAGGACAAAATGCTGTTGGCTTAGCCATTTCAATTTCTTAAACGTTTGGTGAGGGTTTGACAAAGTTGCTGGAAAAGAGATATTAAGTAACTTGTTGATAAGACAAAAACAAACAGCTTCGATGATATTTACATAACTTAGTCTGGCTGCCATTATATCTTACAGAAGAACAAGAGAAAAAGGAAACAGTTATACTATCATAAGAGTCCTCTTGACGACTTGTCTACTCATTTTCCAATGTAGAACCTACTCGACCAAATTTGCTTTTAAATGAATGAGATGACTTCAAATCTTCAAGTGTTTAATGAACAGTTTTTCAACAGACTTTTAAGTACTTAGACATCTATCTAAATAATGTCTCTTTTTACCCAACTAGCCTTTTTTCAAAATAAAGCACCAGTGATCAACACTGATTTATCGACTGAGCCATACAAGAATGCAATTTTCTTGACGCAAAACTGTTTTAAGAAACTGGATGTACCATTGGGTCGTACAGTTCATAATTCACAGGGTCTATTTATTTGGTACTAGTAACTTAAGCGTCAATCTTCATGTCTTTTTTCTTTGCGTTTCACTTGAACCAAAATGGGCTTCACTCGTAATAAAGTTATTCTACGGGTGCTACAAGCCGTTGACCTTCAGTTCCGAAATGAAAACAACTGATGTTCCTGGAAAGCCCCACACTAAACTCTAAGAAGCGATAAACAGCAAAAATTAACCGGCAGAACTGAAAAATGAAAAAAAATACTGCAAATATAATAAGGCCAGCTGGCACGAAACCAAAAAATAAGAATCTCCATCCAGTAAGAAAAGGCTTTTCAATTAACAAACGGCCAAGTAGACGAGACGGCCAATGAAAGGAGCGCAGAAGGAAACAAATTTACCACCCCTAACACAGTGAGAAGCAATAAGGAGATGGACTGCCTTTTTAGCTCTCCAATTAAGAAGCTAGGGAGAACACAAAAGAGCATTTGAAGAGCCCTTAAATAAAAGCATTTTGAAAGACTGTTTACTTTAAGACAAGCGAGGGGTTATTAGTAAAAAGTGTGTATAAAAGTGTGTGCAAGCTGCCATAGATTCTTATTGCTTAAAACCCAAACACTCTTGCATGGTGTTATTTTATTCTTCCGTTTGCAAATATGGTCATTAAGACGGTTCTGTTGCTTTGTTGCATTTTGTTATCAGTCTGTTGGATGAGTGAAACTGAAGCAACTGCTAGTCTGAATGCTAACATCCCCGGCAAACGATCAATTATGAAGGTAAGTTTCCTTCTTGGTTTTCTTAGTACTAAAGCCCCACTTATTTTCCTCTATTTTAGTGTTGACAAGAAATCTATGACCTATCTTTAGGCCAGCATTAGCAAAGCCCTGCCTAGAAACCCCAAAATCCCATAAGGTTTTCCATCTACAAGATCAAAACAGCACCTCCTTACTTACATCAATATCTTTGTTTGATTTCGTTGTTGTTGTTGTTGTTGTTGTTGATTTTTTTGTATTTTTTTAGGATCTGAGGAATCCCCAAAGAGACATTCGTAACTTGTGCGCTTCCATGAAAGATGTTTGTACTCGTAAAGCAGACGAATGGTCTTCTGAAACGGACTAAATTAAGTTAAGACAACTCGAAGAACACATTACCAATAAATCCGAACTATTTACTGCGTTTTAAATCCATGTAATCAATGTAATGGCTTTATGATAGTATAGTTTTTGATCCATAGTACATCAAGACCAAAGCAAAACACCTATGATTAGCTTCATACAATTTTAACGATTGTGAATCCAGCTGTTTGAGTTTTTCTCTTTAATATTAAAAAAATTGAACAAAACATCTTCTGTATATTTATTGTAACATAAAGTGTTACTTGCATAATTACGCTTTGGCTGGTGATGTTGTTTTTCAAAACTCAAAGTAACGCGAAAGAAACTCTGTGAATTGTGCGCCTCCATAAAAGATTTGCAAGCATGAAACTGTCCACTGGCCTCTTGAGAGGAACTAAACATGCGCAAACAGCATAGAAAACAAGGCCTTCATAGACGGTTATAAACGCATTTAAATGGCAAGCTAAAATAGGACTTGATAATTGACCAAGTGCTTCAGTGTAGAAATGAAACAAAAAGAGGACAATATGTCAGTTGTAGCTTTAGCCATATCAATTTCCAAACAGTTTGGCAAGGGTTGGACTAACATTCTTTGAAAATAAACATAATAGGAATCAGTCATGTGGCTATTTCTGAAACAGGGTTTTTTTGTTGCTGTGACAAGATTTCATTATCAAGTTAAAAACAAATAGCATATTTGAGGTTTTAAGTGTGTGGGGCATTTCAACATGACCAGTTTACGTCCGGCATTTAAAATTTAAGGGGGTAATGACTAATGAACATGAGCGAAAAAGTCGGGAGACTAGGCCGAGGGCTGTAGAGAGTCAACCTTTCATCACACGGCAGAGAAAATTTGCAGGAAAATAATGTCTTACCTAATAATTTTTTTCATAATCAAAAGAGGAACATGACGTCGTCAGTCACGTGATCAAACAGTTTTGAATGTTTCAGTTTGTTTTTAAAGTACCTTAAATTTAGTCTTAAATTGGCAAGTTTTTGTTGTATTTCTCTGCAATTCTTTACACTGTATTGTCTCTGAGTAATTATTATTCCTTTGCCAAAGCAGAAGCAAACAATAAATGAGCCAGAAGTTTAAAAGTTGCGTAAATTGACCGATATTGCGAGTTAAAATCGAAAGGGATATCTACTTTTGAGACTTTTGTAAAATAATTTTTCGACTTAACTGTTTGTTTGCCGAAATAAATGTTTAACGGTTGTTAACAAAGGATAACTTTTAAAGCTAAAAGGATGTCTTTGGCGGCCAAATTGTTTCTCTGGGAGAGAGATCATGAAGCAGTTCTTTTAACCGTAAAGGCCAAATGTTTTGGTACCCTAACCTAAAACAATGGAAATGATGTTTTCCCCGTCCGAAGAAAAGACACCTTACGAGCAGCGAGTAGGGAATCATACGGACATGTTGTTCAGTCGGTAGCAGCGTGATCGATAGTTCATAACGTTCTTCAACGTTAACGTTCTCAGGCATGGATCAAGCCTGAAACACTTTTACTAATGGGTTTATTGTGAGCTTTACGTCTGGCTTCGATCAGTTAAAGATTTAATTGTACACGGAAACCGAAAAAGTCACTATTGTTTATTGTTTATTGGTTTGTTTGCCATGAAATGTACAAAGCAAAAGAAAAAAATATATATTTATTAATAAGCTGTCATGGCGAGGAAGCCCAAGAGAAGCCACCGGGCTTATAAGGAATGGGCTCCCTCAGTTAAATAATTACATCAAAATATTATCATAATTACAAATCAATGGCAGAGCTACAGTAAATCTTATAATAAATACATTAGATAGTCGTACTAATTATAGCTCTAGGCTAAAAAAAGCGAAAGTGGCAAAAAAAAAAAGAAAAAAATATATTACTATTTATGATAAGAGGAATGCTTTCAGCTTACAGCAAAAGGAAGCGGTACTTATTGCATTTCGAATTTCAAAACTAAGAGAGTTAAAAAATTTAGGACCTTGGAAACTGATTGAGAACTTTCTTTTATTATTCCACTATTATGTCATTTCACTATATAAGGTCAAGAGAACACGCAAAATACGAGGCGGTAATATACCGTAGTGTCCTGGTTTAACCGGTTTACAACAGGGCGAATATCGGCGGATGCAAAAGGAGCAACTACGGCTGAACTGGACGGACCGACGGATGAAAATAAAATAGAAAATAGAAGCCAAAATAACAGAGTTTTTTTATGTAGAATAATTAACCTCTCATTCAATGGTTTGGCAGAATACGCGCGAACAGTTTGCTCATTGTTAACGTCATTCTCACAGACGGAATCAGGATGTTTCTGAATTCTCTTACCTAAAATATAGAAGCCAATTGCAAAATAACAATTTTTTTTTGTAGTGGAATAATAAACCTCTTATTCGATGGTTTAGCATACAATACCAGCGGACATTTTGTTCATTGCTCGTATTTTTCCTCGCCCCTGCGGGGCTCGGAAAAATACTACGCAACTTGCAAAATATCCGCACGTATTATAAGCTAAACCATCGAATAAGGTGTATATATTAGTCCTACATTGAGGTAAATAAAAAAGCTCCCTTGGAAACTGTCAGTCACCATAGAGAAGGAAAATGTACGTGTTTAACCCAGTGAATAGAAGCGTCAAGTTTTTTCTGACTGATTCGGAGGGTCCTGGTTTGAAACCTCTTGAAACAAATTTTTAGTAACCTTATTTCTCTCTCTCTCTCTCTCTCTCTCTCTCTCTCTCTCTCTCTCTCTCTCTCTCTCTCTCTCTCTCTCTCTCTCTCTCTCTCCTTTTTTCCTTTGTCGGGGGGAGGGTGCGGAGATTGCGGCTACACATAGGCTAGGTATAGTGTGAACAGAAACGGCACAGAACTGGAACAAGTCGTTCACAGTCGTTCACAGTCGTTCACATACATCGAACATTGTGCTGGAGCGGTTGGCTGAGAGGTTCGGTGAACTAAATCCCAGTCCTCACTCCTGAACATTTATTGCCTTCTCAGTGGATTCCAATCCTCTCTCCTATTTATTCACTTCCGCTACGGCCCGAATGTATGTTCACACTTCACCAAAGTGTGGCACACAACCTATGCCATATATGACGCCCTTGAATTTCGAGATCAGCGCTGTGCAGCATCGCTTGGCCGTCATAGAAATGGCGCCGAAATCACCGTTCCTATGTGTGAACATAAGCCCCATCAGGTGGGGTTTTCGTGCCGGCGAAATAGCTATCTTTTCTAGTATGAACGTAGCCTAATTGTATAAGACTTCCGCTTAACAGTGCTTCTTGCGCGTGACCGGCTTTCCAAGAAGGACACACACACTTAATTCCAAGAATCACGTGATGAGATAATTCAGAGGGGGTTCCCCAGTAAAAGGGAATTTTCCCTTGCTTTGCTTGTTCTGATTGGTTAACTGGTTGTAAGTTTCGATGCAAATATCATCTCGCACCACTGAAACTTTCATATTCTTTGTCGTTCCAAAGTTACACAGAGCTAGTTTACTTTTATTTCCTCTTGACATTACAAAATATGGAAGGGAGCATTTTCTTTGATGACGTTTTCTCTGGGGAGGGGGACATCATCGATTCACCATGGTCAGTGGATAATTCACTGTTTGAGGATGTGTTAACGTGTGATTTGAACGACGGTATTACGGACCTGTTTAATGGCGAAGAAAAGGATGAGCATTTTGAAGATGACGTCGTACCGGTGGCAGAAGCTCAAAATAGTATAACAGAGATAAGTGATGAAGAAATTAAGAATCTTGGAGTTCGGGAACTAAACAAACTGCTTCGGGACATGCAACCAGAGGAAGCTGCAATTATACGGCGAAGACGCCCGTAACCTTAAAAACCGAGATTATGCTTTGATCTGCCGCCAGCGGCGAATACAGTTACACGAGGATCTCATCAACGAGAACAAGCTCTTGAAAAGGCAGCTGGAGGATGACAGAGAGAAGCTTCGAAAAGTTGTACTGGAGAGAAATACATACAAACGCAAATTACTTCAATTGCAGTCTGTTTGCAGAAAGCAATTTGTCCTTGGTCTGGTATCTCCCATGTGATGTCTTTCAGTTGTGTACATCACTGTCCTCTGAAAACGGTTAGCAAAAGAATAAAAAGTGTTGATACCCTACCCTGTTGAAAACATGGTAAGAAAGTAGACACTCTTGAGAGGCAACACTTTGAAGATAACAGTCAAGCTGACCTCCTCGAAGTGATGGTCATATATTTACCACGTGACCAAAAGAGTACTTACCTAAGTTTACAGTTATACAACACTAGACAGTAAGACTCAGCGAAAGGGAGAAATGCAATACATAGCTGAACTGTGTAACGAGCATATGTAATATTTTTTGCAAGATGGAGGTCTATTCCTCGTGCTCACTCCTAAGACATTTTCATATACTTCTATAATTTAGAGAGGTTAAAAATAGAATGGACTGGCGCACCCTTTTTTTTCGTACGAGCATTCCCTATACGATCATTTATAAAAGTCATTCTGCTGATATAAAAACTACGCAAGTAAAAACACTAAATTCCACATAGAGTACTGTTCAATTATCGCTAATAAAGTTTCCTTCATTAAATATACCGACCTCGCTCTATAAATTCTCCTACCGGGTTAAACGTGTTTTAAAAAAGCATTAATGTTACAATATATTTGTACTTGTTCTATATTCCACTAGGTTTAACTTCTCAAAAGGCTAGAAGTATAATTAAGAATGTATTAAATGAGGAGGATACCTGTAGCTTGCAGCTTCTCTACCCCGGTTTCTATTAAACGACGACACAACTTTAGTTTCATTTGCAATTTAAGTAAAAAATCTTACAATTAGAACTTACGTACGATTTTATAATGGGTTTTGTTTTTGTAACAATTAATCATTAATTAATGAACGAAAAAAGAGAAAAAGTACTTTTCTACAGCGACGTCATAGCACATTCCCAGTAAAAATTATAAATTTTAGCTTTAAATCGTACAGTACACACTTTTGAAAATCGAGTTTAATGAAATCCATTTTTTATTATTGACTTTTGATACAAGTTTTAACTAAATTTACATCAGAAACCAGAACCGTTTTCCCCAGGCTAAAAAGAATAGACTGATATTAAGTGTCACAGTTTACTGGCCGCCAGCCAGTGTGAAATAAGATCAAGCATCGTTGCTTCGTCTTCATTGGACAGTTTAGAAATGGGGGGTTCCCCTTCTAACTGATTATTCAAAACAAAACTTTCAGTCCAAGGAAGTCTAGTCATGGAGTCTGGAAATGATATATTTTCTTTAAAGGAATCATCGCCTACTTCTCTCCTAAATGCTCATGGTTTGCACCATCCCAACACTTTCCTCGCCGCACCAATTAGCGAGAAAAACGACGGGGGTTCAAGGACTCCAAGTGCATTTGATCAGCGTCAACAAAATACAGCATCAAGGTTTACTTCCGGAAGTAAGACAAAGCGAAAGACGGATTCCAAACGAAATCAGAACAAGACTAACAAAGTTTCTGATCCAGTACCTACGCTAAGCGACGGGAAGCTAGAAAAAATGACCATTAAAGAGCTCAACAAATATATTCAAGGGATTCCAAAGCAACAAGCGCAAAAGATTAAGAAAAGGAGACGAATTCTTAAGAATCGCAAATACGCGTTGAAGTGTCGACTGAAAACTGTTCAGAAGAGAACAAAAATGGCAAAAGAAAATAGGTCGCTGGAGAAAAGGATTTCTGCTGCCAAGGAAGAGTTGAAAACAGTTACAAAACAAAGAGACTACTGTAAATCAAAATATCTACAGCTTCATGGGTCTCTTGAATCAGAATTCGCTTAAATAATGCAAAGCAGCAGGCCAGACCAGCGATGGTCAGTTTCTATGCCCTCCTTTCCGTGTGGTACTGTTTTTAGTAACTATCTGTTTTATTTCATTTGTACCCAAAATCTATTAAGAAGTAAGAGCTTGTTACTTGCCAAACGTTTCTGCAAGTCCAGGGATTGTGACGGAGTGAGTTATTGAGTTTGTTGTTGTTTACGCTGTGAGAATTAATTCTGCGTCTTGTTTCTAGCAGCACTGAATGTGGTGCGAAGCAGAATTCAAGCGATGGCCACAATGGACCTCAGAATACTCAGAGTCTGTCTCAACATGATCTTAAGCTTTTCAAACGCAACCAGGATTCTTCGTGCGGGAGCCTAACAATTTATTCCCAGTTAAAGCAAACTGAATTTTAAAATCCAAGACTAGGCGAAAAACACATCAAAAGAGAACTTGCACAAACCAGAGATTTCTTCTACATAAAAAATACGTGGCACTTTATTGTTGACTGTTATAGAGTCTTTGTGTAAATCAGGTTGTCCATAAAACTATTTCCCTCTGTGGCCATTTTGTGGACTTCCGTTCTCGTTGTTATATATCCTTACTCGTACCGCTCAGCTGAGCCGGAGTTACTTTTGTTCGTTTTCATTTAGTACCTATGTTGTTCACTAAGTGTAGTTAATAGGTCAAGATTTGGCTGAAAAAGGAGTTTATTTGCCCGCAAATAAAAATGTTTATGTCACCTTGTCACGCAGTCACTAAGAGGGGCATTCTTTCCTTAAGTCACGCATTCCGCTTCAACATAGGTAATCGGCAGAGAAGGGATGTAAGCAGGGTCCAAATTTGATACAAAATAGTCAAGTGTTGATCACAATATTATCACGAGATCAATCGGAAATGTGCTAGCCGGAAAATCACTAGATGGGGAATTACTTGTCGGAATATTACTCGCTGTAAAACTACTGGTCACGAGCTCGTCCCGTACTTAGCCTCGACCTCATTTAAGGTTAGGTTATAAGACAAGCTGTGTCAGTTCCTCGAAGTCTTCCTCTTGATCTCCAGTCTTAACAAGCTTTGCAAATTTGACCCTCCTCCTCCTCCCTTCCTCCGCCTCTTTCTTAATGACAGTTATTTACTCTGGATGCCTTTTTCTCGTTCCCTCACCTTTGCCAGAGCTTAAAAAATCAAACAATCATAGCTAATTAATTTTGTTTGAAGATGTTATATTTATTCAATAAATCGGCCATCTTGAGTGGCCAAAATTTTACCCAAATACATTGTTGTTCCTTATTTCTTTAAGCGCTCTTTCAAACAATGTATCTTTTGTTGTACTTCCAAATTTGAATAAGTTAAAGTTAACATAGCTCTACTGATGACCCCAGAATTTAGCCAAAGGTACTCTTTAAGGGGATAAACGACAAACGGGCAAGAACAAGGCATGAACATCTATTATATTTTTAGCCTTTCCCTCAAAATGTCACATGAATGTGCTCTAAAGTTAACTGGTTTGTGGAAAACGAGTTAATTGTTTTATTTAAATTCTAAATTCGAGTTAATAGGAGCTTCGCTTTTAGCCCTGGCTAAATCTATATATTTTTTTAAAGGAAGAACTATTGAAGTAACTATTCCCTTCGGTTGTTTTTAAAACGTTGTTTACATTTCTTGCATGTCTTCAAATAAATACTGCTCCGTAGTCAATTTCGTGTCTAAGGCTGTATTTCTATGGAAACCAAGGAACAAGCCATTTTAAATAGAGCTTAGTACTATTGTAGAAAAAAGCTGGAGGTAGAAACAAGTGCTAGTTTTAAGTGCCATTGTCTGAGAAAACCGGGCAGAGGCCACGGATCAAGGTCAACCGATTCCTTTCATCTTTCAGCTGTTTTCAACCTTCATTGAGACAGGATCAATGGCAGTATTCTTAAACTTCATCACCTTTTAGTTTCCGAGATCAGACCACCCCCCCTAAAAACCAGCCGACAGCAACTGAAAATACGTGTAATTTAGACGCTTAACTTCGGCAACGCGTAGAATTTTTTCTTGCGTTGCAAATACCTCCAACTTCAGGATACTATTATTTCGATAGACCTGGTATCATTCTAGGTCATCAACGGCCACTTCCAACCATTTATCAATGTCTCAAACGCAAAATAATTTGCACATAGAAAAATTTGGAAATATTATTTGCTTGATGAACCACTTTTTCAAAAATCGTTTTCTCAAAAAGGCGGCAGTTTATAAGGAAATGAAACACTTCTTTGTACTCATTATTACCCTCACTATACATGGAAAAAAACCGAAGTTTGGGACCTGGTAAATTAAAGGCGCTGTCAGCTATAGTTTGAGGTCCATTTCATCACCGATGCGGACGATATGTCACGTCACGGTCAATGTGTCACGCATGGTTTGATCGCACATAACTATCATTGCTCAAAGAAAAGTTAACTTCTCCATTGTTTATGGGTCAGAAAAGTAAAAACGTTGAACGTTTATCTCTATTCATACAAAAAGGAATTTAAAAAAACAACAACAACAATAAACGCATATTAATGCAAGCAATTTGTGTAACCCGTTTCTTGCATTCTTGATATTAGTGAACTTACGCAACAGAACGAAAAAGGAAAGAAGACGGCAAGCCTTGTGTGACAAGCGTGACAGTAATTTTGTTTGAAACAACTTTTCGCCAAACTTCACTTTCCTTCAAACAGATATTTTTGTAAAGACCAGGAAACTTTAATTTTAAGTGAAGATCACGACAAAACACGCAAGTAATAGCCCTGTCACGTTTGTCACACACAAGCGTTTTGCCCTCCTCTTCTTCCTGCCGTCCTGTTGCGTAAACTCACTATTGAATAAAAAGACCGCCATGAACTCGGTACATGTTCCGTCGTATAAAACGCCTTTATATGTACTTGTTCTTATCCACTACTGAAACGACGGATAAGTGCCGAGAATAAAAAACTATTTCGCAAAAACATAACCATGACCAAATTAAGACACGCCAGCCATGGCCGAGATACCTGGTCGAGCAAATCAAGCCAATTTCCCACATGGAAACCATGGATACAGAAGAGGACTCAGAATGAAAAACTGATGATTGGTGTAAAGAAGTCCACATTTTTTTTCGCCGTCGAACACTTGGATAATAAATTAAAACTTTTTTTCCCAGAAAGGCAGACGCATGAGGAAATCATCGGAGATTTTGACGCACGCAGGTTACGAATTTTTAAAATGGTTTTGAGCTAAAACATAAAAAATTGATTGGCCGGATAAGCTAGCTAGGGATATCCAAGTTCACACGGCTCAATCCCACAGATGGTGATTGATTTATTCGCAACCAATTAAACCAGCCTTAGCAAACCGCGGCACTTTCAGTAACAGGTCTCCAGAGTTAAAACACCTTCCTTGTTGTAATTTTCATGTGAGTTGGATTGACCTAGTTAGCAGGGGAACGTAGGGGTCTAGCGGGCAGACTAGGCCTTGTTGTTTCGCTTAGTGATTTCTGCGTTATCCACAGTTTTGCCTTCATCTAAGGTCAATTTAAAAAAAAAAATGGAAAACGGTCGTGCCCGCTTCTAATAACAAGCCATACCTTACCCTCATTTAAGTCCGCCAAAAGGTTATAAAAAACGGGTTAGAAGGTCTTGGTTACCCATACGCCCAAATTAGCCTAAATATTAGAGCGATTTGCGTATGACCTTGAAAACGGTTTCAGTAAGTGTTCGTTATTTGTTTTATAAGCCAATGGATGAAAAGATCAAAACATGGACTATTCGTTTTCCCGCCAAAGGAAACCTTAATATGGAGAAGGCATTGTTCAATTGGCCAATCGTGTTGCAGTATGACATCAAAGCGAAATATCCCATTGATTTCTAAAAGTTCTCGGGCATAAACTTTTTTTACCCGAGCGTTCGCTTAACCAACCAAAAGTCACGCTCGTTTGTATCCGCTTTATTTCTGTTCCTTTGTTGTTTCTGATGGCGCATTTTCATTTCAAGGTCATACGAAAATCGCTCTATACATAAATTTGTAACGATTGTTAAGGTGTCCTTAATACACACTCCTAACTACAATAATTATTGTAGTAGATACTATGCCGTAATAGCAATCGTAAAAAATTGCGTCACCACTGAACTGGTCTCTGACTGAGTCATCTAGGCTTCTTTCGTACGACTACTTTTGTTTCAAGTTAATCGACCCCGATATAGTCGATGTCTTACAACAAATTGCTACATGAACAAGAATTAACTAACTCCTCAATGGCGTTTATGAAGGTAACTTTTCTTTGATGATTTCCAGTGGTCGTCAAAGAAAGATTTGTACAGATGTTCTTTAGGTCTAGAACTTTGAGATTTTTAAGCTTTCTCTCTTTTGCCATCAAGCAAATATTGTGGCCTTCAGAATAAACTGGGTGTTGAAGATCCATTGCACTGTACACTTCCTTCCGTATACTCGCTGCTTTCTAAGCGACCTTCCCAGCTCCTAAGATCCTCTTCATCGACATTTTCTTCATCACGTAATGTTACTGCATCGACATGACTGCTTTTCTTTAATGCGGACAGTCGTGAAAAAAAGCTGCTTAATGGCGGTGCAGTTTTCCAATCCTCTGGCAAAAATACAGGTGAACCATTCGAGTCCTTAGCTTCCTACATCTCCTTTGCGACTTCTGACGGATTTGCCTTCTGGCCACTAAGGCCCTCATTGAATTTTGCAATCAAAAAACGTTTGACGTTCTCGGAGGTCTTAGAAGCAGTTTTTTGGCCTTTTAGTGCCCAACCCTGCGAAGTGGGAGCTTCATTTCCATTGCTTGTACCAAGCGCTCGGGTTGATGTAGTTGGCACACTCAGAGTCGTCCGGGAAGCTATTTCGGTAACATGCTGGGCCCATTTTCTTCGCACACTGTCGTAAAGTGTTTCGCGTTCCAAAACAAGCTTATGAACGCCAGTGTCCACATGATTTTGTGCTTCGTTTTCGTTTTCAAACGTTACCACGCAGCCTGGTGTCTCGCAGAAAAAGACCTGATTTTTGGCGGATCGCTCTTTATAAGTGGGCCTCGTGTTGAAAATGCTTGGGCCTGGGGAATTGCCCCAAAAGGTTGTAACAACTTCAATCCAGTCTTCCCCTGTAGTTTCATTCCTTCATACGACACCAGTTTTCCGGGACCAATTTGGTACGCACTCCAGATGCGAATTCCCTCTTCTGTAAACTCAAAATTGTTGAGCTTGCTAATTCCTTTGATTTTGTTTGTCCCACCAGTTTCATTAGCTAAGTTAACAGCGGCAACAGCTACTCTGCTCCCTCTGACACCTCCATGAGACTCAAGAGCTTCCTTCATTTTTGCAGCAGTTGCCACATCGTGCTTCTCGTTCACATATCGTCTAATGTGCGCCTTCATCGGTGCTATTTTTCCGTCACATATGTCTTTCCCTGCCTGTGGTTCTGAAAAATCGTATCTACGGATACGTATCCCAGTTCTTGAACCAATGGCTGGAAGAGCAAGCAACAAGGCTGCGTTGTGATAGCAAGCGCCATTGTCTGAGCGAAGAAACACTTCTGAAATGAATGGCTTCTCTCTCTTAAGAGTCTCTAAAAGATTCTATAACGATTGATGCGACAGCAAACCAGTCTTGTTTGCATTCTTCAAACAGAGCTTACGTGCCAGCTCTTACCTCTCTTCCCAAAGAAATCCCTCATTTGTTCTCTGTAGTACAGAGGTAAAAATTTTATGGCCCAGTCCATCACGATAAGGCAGCTACCACCATCAAGCACACTCAACACATCTTGTTTGGCAAGATCTTCGTTAACAGCGCGTACACTATGCGCTTTCCATGCGTATATGGCTTCTTGTGCTTTACCGTGCTCAAACTGAAGCTTTCGTTTAGTGAAAACATCACCATCTTCGTTGAATGCACCCTCTATTTCAGTGCCAATTTGTTTAATGACCGTCTCAATATCACGACAGGCGTCACAGCGAATGTCGTGAACATGACTACACGTGCCCTTAAATGGAGGATCATTGGGCTCACTCAGTGCATACAATGGTCTGCACACCTCTCATCCTTGCTCACATGCAACCTGAAGTCGGCTTTAAGGTATCTCTGTGCATCTGAGAGTCTGAGAGTTGCTGTTTAGTTTCTTTTTCCCAGTGGGAAGTTACCGCTTTAGCAGCTTTTAGAGTACTGACCATGTCTTCAAGTGAATCAAATGCTTGCACGCCGTCCGTGGTAATATAGTCGAGGCCATGCAATGACTTCTGCATGGAAGCGGAGCAGACTTCTAAGATCCTGAAGAGAGTGCGTTCGCTTGCCGGATCAAATCAAATTTCTCTGCAGTAAGCTTGATATTGTGCAATAATCCTTGACGGTATTAGGGTTCTTATCACTGCAGGTATTACAGCATGTCCACCACTGTCTAGTTTCAGTTTTCGGGTGCCGTATGCAACATCTTGTAAGAAGCAAGGTCTTGATATGTAGTCAACGAAATGGTCCGCCTTCACAGGGTCTAGGCGTGCGCGAAAAATGGGCTTATCATGAATGGGCTGGCCTTCGCCTACGTCAGTGGCATGGCAACGGGCTTCGTCAATCCGCCATTTCGATAGGCCTGGGATCATTTCTTGAAGCTGGGTTTTGCTAAAGTCATTTTGCAAAAAGGGAAAGAATCTGGCGCTTAGTTTGCCAGTTTTCAGCGTCGTTATGGGCAGATATAAGCGTTTGTACAAGGCCAGTGTCTATTCGTTTTCTTTTTGCCGGTGGTTCCTCACTTACATCTGCAATTTCCCTTTCGTCTCGCAAACAATTCCACGTGCTCTTCTTGCCCAGGAACAACAACAGATAATGCTGCTTGAATAACCTCCTTCATCTTGCGCTGGCAATATTTTTGCTGTGTGACTGACACATCATCCCATGAAGTGTTTAGTGTTGATGTAATAGGGCTGTAACGACCTTCAGTAAGCTTTGCAACAGCATTGTTTAGCGTTTCTCTTTTCTCGTGTTGCAATTCTTTTTCATCTATCCACAAGCTTGTTTCTGCCTCATCCTCCGTTTCAATCATTGAATCCATGGCTGAAATGTCAACTTCACTTTCATATGCTAAAGTAGAGCTGATATTTGGTCGCTCAGGGGACTCATTAGTTGAAGTCATTAACACTGACGGCTCTTGACCCTGAATGACAAGAGGGCTCTCCTAACATCACGAGAAAATAATAAACAATTATTCGATTCAGTTTTTGCGATATATCCGTAATAATCAAGGTCGAGGAAAGTGTCATCAATCAACCGAGCCGAAGGCCGAGGTTGATAACATTTACGGAGACCTTGATTATTTCGGATATCACAAAAACCGAATCTAATTATTGTTTTATCAGGGGTACCCAACGAGAATACAGTTAGAAACCATTTAAATTGCAGATATAGGCATATTTTTCTCCCTAAAAATTTTTCATCTGTTCGGATTTCGTAGCTAAAAGTGTGGTGATCCGAAAATTATAGGGATCAAAATTTACCTTTTCGCAAGTTTCAGCCAGAAAAAAAGGCTCCCAAAAATTCTAGGTGACCTTTTTAGGTAAAAATCCGTTAAAAATGGGCAGTTATACCATCTTTTAGATGTTCGAAAATCCTAGGAGAAGCAGTCAAGCAAGAAATTTTACAACAAATGTTCCGAAAATTCTAGATCTCAAATCGTCTTCCGAACAGATATTTTCCGAAAATTGACTTTGGGTGCTCCTTTTTCATTATACATTGCTTTGACGAAACGACAAACACACCATGGTACAGAAACACATGTCGCTACCTAGTTGGAAATCATGCATTTCGCGCCCAACTTACAGAGTAGCCAGTAATCTGCTAGCAGGTAACTGAGTAACCTGGCCAATGAAACGACAGAACGCGAGTTCAATGTATAATAAAAATAATTATTATACACTGCTCTTCAAAGAAATTTTGAATGAACGGCACGAGAGAGGCCATAGACGTATGTTTGCGAGTTCTAAAGGAAAGGAACAAAAGGAGGTTCGACAGCCACAGTGTCAGGATCAGTGTATTGATAATATACCATATTACCTTTCGGGATTGTCGCGTGCATATTTTTTCCGACAACCTTTCTCGAAATAGCTGTAAAGTCCTCAACAAAACGTAGTCCCCGCAAAGCACCCCCGTAAAATTTAGCTTCAAGGAGAAAAATTTAGGGCCACACGGTAACCACTAAGCGTTTTATTTATATGTGTTAGTTATGTGTGTCATTTGCTATCCAAATTTAACTGTAAAGTAAAATTGCTAATCAGGGTAGTATGAACTTACCACTACAGTTGTCTCAAGTTGCTTTGCTTGTCGTATCTGGTAGTGTCTTTTTCTGCACTTTGTACATATAACTAACGAGGCCAAGGCAAAATGAATTAATAGATAAATAACGTGTCCTAATTTTGTTTTCTCTCGCAAAAAATGCAGGGGTGGGAAAATAAGGAGAAATCACTCCTTTACACAGTGATGGAAATAAACTAGGGTTTCTACTCAAGATACCAAAAAATAAGATCCTTTCTGTCGAATCACAGGCAACCCAAGCTCAGTTATAATAATTTCACCTACCTTAGTATGCCGTGATACATTTGATTTCTTTCCAGTAGTTTTATCTAATGGTATTTTCTATGTATTACAAAACAGTATTCTGTTCCGCTGGGAACTGCTACCTAAATATCCTGGAGATGTCCGTTGAAATTGTTCAAGTAAGGTATGCCTGTTGTCTTTTGTTCAGTTAGGAAAAAAATACAGTTTATTAAAAAGAAGTCACTGATAATGTCCTCCGGCAAGAAGTGTTCTATCAATGCATGTAATAATGTTTTGTCATACCTGCTCCAAGTGGAACTGAATGGTTTTCCAAGAAATATATGCTTCTCGACATTTCCAAGTTAACGCGTCGAGCATTATTCTGCTTCGTTCGCTTTCCCCGATGATCAGGATGAAAACATGTCAATCGCTTTCTACCCGGCCATCCATAGGTCAAGAGATATCTAAGCCGTGGGCACACAGTCAATTCGTCTACCTGTTTTTGGCTGGGCGCGATAAAACCGCCACGGTTAAAAAGGACTTCAGCTTCGCCAATTTGCGTATATCCACTTCGCGTTTTTCCACTTACACCGAGTGCGGACAGATGGTCAAATACATTACTGGTACACGACTTTACGGGAACGGTAGTATTATATCCTCTTTTCCCGGTGCAGGTCCACAATGTGAATCCTCGGAAAAAAAGGAGCAACTCATTTTGAAGATGCTATCGTTTTCTAACATCGACAGAAAAGTGATGAATATTTCCAAAGCGAGTCTGAAAATTTTGTATTTAGGATGACTGACAGGTGAAATCCAAAAAAGTAAAGAAAACTTATTCAAGTTTCTCTATAAAAGCACCTCATAAAAATTAAAATATTAAAGTTTTTGTGAGTTGAATTCAGCCTTACATTCTATCAGCCAAACTTATATCGAAAATTCTCCGAAAGACGTTTTTTACTTTTTATTATTTTTTTTCCCGAAGAATCTGCTGGCTATGTGCAAATTATTTTGCGTTTGAGACATTGATAAATGGTTGGAAGTGGCCGTTGATGACCTAGAATGATAGCAGGTCCATTGAAATAATAGTATCCTGAAGTTGGAGGTATTTGCAGCGCGAGAAAAAATTCTACGCGTTGCCGAAGTTAAGCGTCTAAATTACACGTATTTTCAGTTGCTGTCGGCTGGTTTTTAGGGGGGGTGGTCTGATCTCGGAAACTAAAAGGTGATGAAGTTTAAGAATACTGCCATTCATCCTGTCTCAATGAAAGTTGAAAACAGCCGAAAGATGAAAGGAATCGGTTGACCTTGATCCGTGGCCTCTGCCCGGTTTTCTCAGACAATGGCACTTAAACAGAAAATAATAAAACATAAGATCACATAAGACATATAAAGAAAACATAATCATTCACGGTAGTTTGCAGCGGGAGGGAGATAATAGAAGATTGTTTTGTCTTATCGTTTATATTCCGTTGAGCTTTTAAAGTTAAATTTCCCGAATAGAAAAAATACTAAGACATAAAAATGAACGTTTTACATGAAAACCTAGGGTAACGGTTATTTAAAAAATGGGCCGGTTAATAATTTGCCAATGTTTAAAGCAGTGTTGCGTCTCAGTTAAAATGTTTAATATGCGAGGAGACATAGTTAGGCTGCTGGATTCCAACTCTGTTTTTCCTGCTTTAAATTTTCGCTCAAACCAGGAGTTGCTTATCTGTAGTCTTAGTTCAAACATAGGAAATGCTTTAAAAAAAAAAGACCACATTCGATATAAAAATTCAGCTTAATGGAGAGTCTTGGCGGATACAAACAAAGAAAATAAATAAACATAATTATTTATTTATTAGTTTTTTTGTTTCATGTTCTCCAGGGTTCGCTATCATGCTGAATTTTAATATATCGAAAGTGGGCTGTCGGTTATAAACTGTCATGTTTGTATAGAAAAGTCCCTTGAAGATGTATGTTAAAATATTTGCCATATCTTAACTTAGCTGTCCCGGTTGTCCTTATTACGCGAATATATTTTCAAGGATTAACAGCAGATGATATGAAGTTAGAAATTCTCTTAACAATACAGGTTTGTGTCATGTTTTTCATATTTCCAACTGCCATTTAGTCAGGCAAAAGCGCTTTCTACAAGGTGGCTATGCTCTTTCTTAACTTTTCTTTACAGAGTCTCCTAGCTGGTACGAAGGCAACTGTTAACTGTAAGTGTTAATGTGTCTTTGGTGTAGTAGACCACTTGATTGGAATTCAAGCCAAAATTTGAAAAGTCTTCGTAGTATCCCTACTCTATTTCAGGAAGAGATTATTAGTATCATAGTTTTATGATCATTTTTTGAATGAAGTAATCCTGCAGTTTCATGTTCTTAACTTATACCCCAGTTAATATAAGGTGATCTCCTTAAATAATTTACAGGAGTTTGGTCCTTAAACAAATTGCCGCTTCAGTTAAATTCAATTCGTTTCATCACGAACGGTACAGACAACTTTTATTAATTGAGGGGATCTTTTTGCGCTGAAAGCCAGTTCAAATATACAAGTTTCTTATACCCTTTTACACGATTATACTTTGCGATGGGTACTTTACGACGGCATTACATGTGACTAGCTGTTGCCAGTTAGCTTAGTAGTTCATTTGGCTACAGCAATGCACCTATATAGGGAGGCTACAATCCCGTTGAAGGGTGAGTTTTAAATACTTTCAGGCTTAAACTGAACACACAGCTGTTTAAGATGTGTGTGCATAACTGCAAGCCAGGGCCTTTTACCTTGAAATTTATGAATTTGACACATCCTTTTACTGAACGCATGATCTGTCAAAACAACGCAAGACGTCAATGTTTCCCTAAAGCTGTGTACTGAAGATAACTCTTTCTACTGTCTGTTCGGTGATAGGCTTAGTGGAAGTCAACATCGTTAACAGCTAGTGTTTGCATCATGACAGGATTAGGGGACAATGTCCTTCTTCTAACGGCTAATTTAACCCTTTGTTAAAGAAACGAAAAAGGAAAGTTACATGTTTAGTAAAAATATCCAAACGGTGGAAACGATTGATTCTTTGAATATTCATTTTCAACGAAATTCAGTTCTTCTATCACAGGTACTCCAGGTAAACCTGTCGCGATTTTTCTCGTTTAACAACCTGCTTATTTACACAAAATAGAAGAGCAACTGCATGGCCTGCAACATAGCAGATGATTCTTTCGTGTCTTTTACATTTGCGATCCGTGACGATAAAACGTTTTAGCCAATCCCAGCAATTCGTCTCCTGGTTGCAGTTATCACTGTTTGAATTTTAATAATTTTAATGAATTTTGTGACAAACGTAATTCAGCCGAAGTCATTTCAAAGATTCCCATTCAATTAAGATTCGATGGTTCTGCGATGTATAAAATAAATGAAATTCGTCCAAGCCGTTTTCTCCGTGTTCCAGACGGATAAAACGCAGAAGAAGATCGGCTCCTGAAAAACGTCTGTAGAGCGTCTAATTTTCGACGTCGCTCAAACGACTCATCGAATTCAATGCATACATTATGTTAATGTCTATTATTATTCAGTGAAAATATTTCTCCGATTCTGATTGCCTAAAAGCACACGCATAATTCACCATAACCAGCTACTGATGACCAAATTTGGAAGAAGTTGGCGATTAATCAACCGATAACGTCAAAAATGCAGCTCTCTTGCAGGTTAATGCACCTTTAACCGAGAAGACCTGGGAACGAGATTGAGTTGTTTTGGTTGTGAAAACAAAAATGCCGGATATTTCACTCGTTTCAAGAGTTAGATCTAGGCTAAATAATCGCTAAAAACCTGGCAAGAACAGCAAGAAGACAACTAGAAGTGCGACATGTGCTAATTGGAGAATATTTGCTGAACTGAACAACCCTAAACATGCACTATGAGTCTATCGAAGATGAACTTAACATCGATGGAGGTAAGCAAGTTTTAGCTATGTTTTGAAACTTGAAGGAATTATTTTGAATGAGTAATAAAACAATTATTGAATTCGGCTTTCGCATCATATGAAGAATTATGGAGATCTCAGAGGGTGTTATCGGCGGATAACACATGGATGGGCACATGTTCGGCTTACCATCGTTCTCAGAGCCCATCACTTCTTTTGGTCGACTGAAACCGAGAGGCTCTGGGGACGGGAGTGTTGATTAAGGATCTCCAGTCAGCTCAAATCCGTCGAAACTGAAGTCAAATGTTTTTCTTACAACTTGCACTTCAATTTTTTTTTTTTGTGAAGCAGGAGATGGCAGTGATTCAATCCAAACATTTTTGTATTCTTTTCTAGCCGGTAATCTCATAATAGGAAGCGGTGATGTAGTGGAGATCAACACGACTGTACCATCCATCGTTAATAACAACTGCCTCAGTTGCAGTTACAACGCATCACATGAAAGCAGATCTTCCTCAAGCTCCGCTGGTGAACATCTCGCTGCAGTGATTAGGTTCAGTGGTAACATCGAGTTCAGAAACGGTTCAACAGTCCAAGTATTTGGAAAGTATGGTCTGAGTATAACAAGTCAGAATGGACACATCTTAGTAGAAACCGATATTAACATGACGTGTACAGAGATGGTGCTGGATGAAACATGTCTCGGTGGGTTCACACAGTCATCAGTAGCGATGAATAGTCTTCTTAATAACCTCCTATATATAGGTAAGAGAATCTGCTTTTATTTGCCTTTCTTACATTTGCATTTGGTTTTTCTCTTGCTTTTGCATTTACTTCCTGGGAGGTGGGTCGTTAGGTATAATAAGACGGTATGATAACGAACAGTAAATCGCTGGGTCTCTTTCACGTTTCCTTAGGAAGTAAATTCATACTCAACCATACGAGGCCAAATTGGTTTCCTTGGAAACTCAGCGTGATATTTTCTGATAGTTCAGAGGGATTCAATTTTTGGAAATGCCAAAGACATTGGCTCGAACTCTTGTCACAACTGAGGTCTGAGGTCATACCAGCTGAGACCGATTTATTGCCACAATTTGTTTAGCGTAACAGGGACAAGAGGAATATAACTCCATGGTAGAGCAGCTGCTAATAAGGAGGATGTGTACATCTAGTCATTAATCACTGCTTTCCTCAGGGAACAGGCCGTTTATGGCTGGTCTTCACTCATTCCGTGGCCATTTGAATAACATTCAATAGTAAGCTCCCAGCTTCTTTAGCCTTCCTTGTCACTTTAAATTATAAGCTGGTTTAAAACCTTTTTGTAACGTTTTATTGTTATGTTTTGAGAGTGTCTAAAAAACAAATAGAGGAAATTCTAAATATGCTGATCTTCGAACCTTATACAACCTAAAGCTCGTTTTTGCAAAGCCTATGATCTTACAACACGTGAAAATATTGCTTTATGATCACTGATATTTCGATTACTGAATTTTTTTTCTTTTGTATCAGATCAAATTCTCGTAATTTTAAAAAATAGAGATAAGTTGCGTCCTTAGTATTACTCTCCCGAATAGAATGCTAGTCCATCACAGGGAAGGGGCAGTCTAATTATATCGTGTGGTACTTCTTTTCACAACTGGGTGGAGAAGGACAGAGTGGAGTACTAGTCAATAAAACCCATGCGCTGCTTGAACCCCTTCCTCCATTTCTAAAGTCAGATAAAATACACTTTTCTTGTAGTCTAACGACTGAAAAAGACTTCTTGGTGTTGGTTACGTTTTTTAAACAAGGGGTTTTTAATGGTTTTTAGTTTCTTTACAGGTCTTGGTCCTGGTGGCCTTAATATAAGCTCCCGTGGTTTTTTATTGAACGCTGCTTGCATAGCTGGTTCAAGTCATGGCGGAATAGCACTGGCTCAGGGTTCCCTTTCATTATATTCAGATCCAGCATATGATCAACAAGACACAGTATCACTACTAGGAGGAAGCGGAGGTGAGATAAATTATTTTAAAATCACTTTCAATAGCTTTGTGATTCTAATCTAAGAACTAATGAGCGCTGGAATGGAAATTGTTTAATAATAAGAAGAAAACAAGAAAAAACTCTTGGCACACTACAATCAGTACTGTACCTTACGGCATACTCACTAAGACAAATCAGGCCTATATTAGAAGAATTTATATACTGTGATTTAACTACTTTTTACTAAAATTCTGGAAATTGTTGGTTGTAAGGAAAGTAGTTATGACTGTAAAAGGTTTCAACCCAGGAATCATTTCTTAAGTAGGATGAGTATGATCGTCTAGTAAAATCCAACTAGTGGTCTATTATCAATGCTGCTTTCTGATTGGTTGAGCTACTTCTAGGCTATATGTTGTAGCTCACTAGTAGCGGAAAGCGCGGGCTTTTTGGCGGCAAAAAAGGATTAAAGTCTAGATTTAACTAGCTAATTTTTTTTATTCTCGATATTTTTGACCAACTAGTTTGATTTTACTAGAACAATTATTCCTCTCGCCCTCATGGCGTCTGAGTCAATACTCAGAGCCCATTCGTGCTCGAGGAATAATTGTTAAAAGCCAGAAAATATCCAATCTACAAGAAAAGAATACAACAAATAAACTCGAAAGAGAGTTCATATAAGTATACAAAGACAAGCGAATTTTATCTACCAGTGGTGAAAGTAAAAACTTTTTTGTGAAAAAATGTTTATAATTTCTATTTTTGCTGTTAATTTTACCTTCTTTTAACCTTAGGTTCATGTGCTTATCGCCCAGGAAGCGTTGCTGGTGGAGGAGCCATTGAAATTGTAGCAGATAAGGGATGCATGACCATAAGTATTGACGATTAGCAACTTCTTTGTAAACTATTTAATATGTAACTTGTTAACAACGTAGATCCCTAAAAGGCTGAAACGCGCTCAGAAAAAATACAAGTCTGATGACAACTGCTTACCAATACTTTACTCAGAAACTGTTTTTTATAAGTCCTAACATCCTGTATCTATCTCAGTCTTAAGACTGTTCCTTGAAGAAGATTCTTTTAAAAATGACCCAATTAGCAGAAATTCAATATTTCATCATCAGCCTTCAGGAATAAAAGCATTTTCTTTTATCTTGTGTTTTATTATGTATTAAGAAGGAATATATTTCTTCGATGACACAGTCATTTTATTTCAATACCTTTTAGATGCAATCATCAGAGCTTCAGCTCAGAGTGAAACAAAAGTCGAATCATGTTCTGGTGGATCTGGTGGACTTATTCGTCTTAACGCTTCTTATGTAATACACGATTTTAATGTGTATTTTACAGCTCATTATTTTTCTGGCCTGTTTTTTCTTTTGACAGTAGGGTTCCTAAAGGCAAAGTTTGACTCTGTATCTACAACAGCCTGCAAAATTCGCAGTTAACGATTCTTTTTAACAGCAACGACGTCTGACTAGGTGTAACTACTGGACAGCCTATTTCGTAGATACCGTATTGTAAACACTTAATATGTAAAAGCCACAAACCCCAACTTTTAAAAAAAGAGCGATTCTCCTCTGCATTGAAAACGCTTGCGCACGTCGCGGATGATGAAGTTCGGCCCTGTATAAATGGCAAAATCTCAAGTAACAAACCAAAAAAGTTAAAAATGAATTAGGGAACGTATTTTTATTACACACGCACAACGATATTTTGAATCCCCGCTGCTTCTTCAAGCTTCGCCGTCCATTTTCCAACGGAGTAAGGATGTTCGGAGGCTGAAATATCAACATTTTCATACGAATTGGTTTTGGTGGGAAGGGTAGCGGTCGAGACGCGAACACAAACTTTGCTTTGATTTTTTTTGTAAAGCAACAAATAAATACACTGAGCACTTAACCGAGCAAAGTTTATGAGATTGGTGAAGTCATACCGCAAAACTACATTGATAGAGTGAAGCCACCATGATTCTAAAAGCTATCACATGGTAAGCACCCATGCTAAATGAGGATGATTTTTCGATTCCACAAAACTACTACTCCTAATTTTCAATTTTGTCTTCATGAATTTTGCTACCTCCTTTTTTGAATAAAACTCTGACAGATGCTTTTCCCAGATTCTAGTAAAAGATATAATATAGTCGTTCTTTGGAGAAAGTTAAATGTTATCCAGATGGTGGGTTTGGAAGTATTTAGGTGTTACCTTGCTCTACTCTTACGAAGGAGAACAAGCGTTTAAAAGATTACAACTCACAATTAAATAATTCAAACTTCGCCTTCATGGCAAAATTAGAAACAGTTAAATTTGGAGGCAGTGTGTAAGGTCGTTTCCAGGGTAGGAAAAAGGTCAGAGATTATGTCTGCGTTTTTTGGGGAAAATCGCCAAATCTGGATATCCGAATCCAAAAACGGATGTCGCTTTTTTGAGATATGACGGGACACTAAGGGTCGATCCAAAGTCTTGGTTTTGAACTTTTTTTTTTTGTTGCCTGATTTTATACCTAATTTAACCATGATTTTCATTGCTTTATTTTCTTTAGATTGAACTTAAGGAGCAAGGAAAACTCATTGTTGATGGAAGAAATGGAAAAAGAGGAACAGGGCAAGCTTTAAGTTTGGGTGGTGGGGCAGGTGGAATCATACAGATCATATCAGCTGCTGGTCACCTGTCCCCTAAAGCGTTATCTCTAAAACGAGGCACATTTGTTGGAACGTGCCGTTCAGATGCAGAACATGGATACTATTTTATAGGAGGTAATTTCCTTTAGCGGACTATCCAGAAATGTACACTCTCTGTTTGCCCCTTAGTTACCAGATCAGATGAGTCTGTACATGTAGTTGGGCAATACAAGAAGTCATTTGCCTCAACTCCGAAATCGGGGGGTGAGGAGGGGGGGGGGGGGGGAGAAGGGAAAGGGATCTGCTCTGTAATAGTTCTACCAATCAACGGAAATCGAAAGCCATCCAAGTGCAACCAAATATTTCACAAATATGAGTTGTTATTACCCAGGTTAAAAATCCTGCCACCAAACCCGCTGGCAAAGCAACACGTTTTCTTGATAAAAAGATTTATTGTCATTGGACTGGTGCGAAAGAAGTTGTCGAATATGCCGAGTGTATTTTCTAAAAGTATACGCGGCTATTTCCTGCCGATATTTTAAAATCATTACTATTTTGTGTTTTACAATTCTGGTCAGAGAAACCCTCTAGATTATATCCATCCCGATGCGGATTGGGGTGGAGCTTTTCATCTTTTCTATCCAATGGTTAGAATATCTGACGAAGTATAAATAATAAAGAATATCTAACTGGTTTATCTATTTAATGTCAGATAACTCCAGAGGGGCCAATGTAGGGATACATCCTCCTACAAATCCATATACCTGGAGTTCAAGTTCGTCTTTTTCGAGTCCATTACGTTGCTTCAGCGTCACACCCACACACCAAAGTAAGTATCATTCAGTCCAACCTATGTAAATCAAAAAAATCAGATTAAGCTATGGTTAAGATTAAGGTGGTGATTTCCTGTCCTCTGAGCCATACCGATATTTTTCTATCGCCTTAAAAGAGGCTTAATTTGTTACGAAATATTCTGTCGCACTGAAATCTACTAGTCATGGAGGTATGTACTATGCGCATTAATTAGCAGACATTAGCATAACGTCAAAACAGTGAATTTTGTCACGCAGATTTTTGGCCGGTTCGTAGGCTACGTTCGCCTTGACATTTCAAGGTGTTAAAGTGAATCAATCTTAAGGAACGTTTTAGACATTATTACCTACATTACGAAGATTATGGGATTTGATTTTAAAAAAAATTCGTTCAAGTAGTTTCAGAGATAAACAAAAAAAACGCTGAAAGTCAAGATTTAGAATAAAGTTACGCTTAGACAGGTAATGAGAAAGCAGGCTGGTTTTCAAGATCGCAAGAACGAAAATACACCAAACTTTCCTAGCATCGAAATGTGATATTAAGCAGCATTTGGACACTACTTAAGATTAACTTAAGTTATTTAGAACTGTTTTTTTAATAGTTTATCACGGCTATTGAAAATACGAGGAAATATATTTAAGTTTTATTTGAATTCAAACATACAGAATTTTGTACTTCTCACGGAGGTTATTTGCTAAACACCAAACTTTTTAAAAAGTTCCTAGTGTTGGATTTTTAGTAGCAGGTCTAGATTGCGCAAAATTCGGCTTTTATCAATTTCCAATTTTTTTGTTTATTGTTGCCATAGTAGTATCGATTTTAGTTAAAACTACGTTTTGACAAACTTCAATCCATAGTCAATCACTGGCAAAAATTTTATAGCGATCGGACACGGATAAAATCCTTTTTAAGGCGATA